>OU343225.1:123835237-123867813 GCA_910596185.1 Chrysanthemum makinoi
AAAATGTGTTATGGTTGGCTCAAAATGTAAGTTATAACGCTAACATGACGCAAAGTTAACTTAACTCGAAGTTATCATACCACATGCCTAGTATATAAATCTAAACAAAAAATATGATAATATCAGTTTTTCATTAGAATATCGCAATGTACATTTGATCAGATGAACAATACAACATACATATTCTCATAAATACAAACACAAAAAACAAAATTTCAATATATAAAAATTACAATTACAAAATCTGCATTAGAAACATGAATTTTCGAAAAAATAATCGAGTAGTATTAACCTCTTCAGTTCAGGACTCCAATATTGTCTCCACATGTATAATAATAAAGGGTGATACCGTGATACTATGCATGCATCATAATTTATGCATTACTACAAATTATAATGCACAAATTATGATACATGCATCAAAACAAATTGTGATACGATAAAAAATCGCGATAATACGATAAAAGACAGAAATAGATATCAATTCCCATGATAAGTTTATACAGTGAATCTCATATCAGATCAAAAATTAAAGATTTCTAAATCTTGATAAACAATTTTAAAAATTACATATAATAGATAGTCAAAAGATCTTTATCACCACAAACATAACAATATCTTCCAAATTGAGCAAATTTTGTATTATCCATTAATTGTTAAAACATATTCGAAAATACACTATTTAAAAGATGACAATGGCAAGTCCAAAGAGGTAATTGCAGAAAATCTGCTCCCCAGGGTGATAGGATATGAGATGTCCCGACTTTTTCAAATCTAGGGATTACTTTTCGACAATTTTTTTCTTGGGTTTTACAAATATAAAAATAACTCGCCCCAATTTTTTAAAATTGTCGTTGAAAAGCTAACAAACATAAAAATAAAAATAAAAAGTAACAATAAAAAGAAAACATGGCCTCTTCAGATTTATTCTTTTATTTTCAACACATATGTTGCCGTCAGATACATAGATACTACCCCGTTTAAGTTATAAATTAGATATATAAATTAAATTATAAATTAGTTTTATAAATTAAACAAATGTATAAATTAAAGAAATATATAAATTATCTTAAACTAAGAGTAGTATCTTCATTAAATCATCATAAGAGGCAGGAACAATAAACCAAAACTTAGAATAGTAAAAAACATAAAATAAAAAAATAAAATATTAATAAAAATAATAATAATAAAAAGAAAAAAAAATCCTCTTCAGTTCAGGTCTCCAATATTGTTTCCGCATGATATTAATCTCGGAAGAACGAAAGTTATATTTTGAATCATCATCAGAGGAAAAATGTAACAAAAAATAAAAACAAAAAAAAAAAAAAAGGTTATAAAAAGATGCGTGTAGCTTCAGTTCAGGTCTCCAAAAAGCTTTCAACATGGTTTATATCAGAAGAACGAAAGTTATTTTTGTTTGATCATCATAAGAATACACATAAATAAATATTTGGTTTTGCAAAACTTAAGAAAAAAATATATATTTGAGATGAGAGATTGAACAACGGCTAAGAATGATGATGGAATAATGGGGTGATGAGGAATTTATAAGAGAAACCTAAATTTGGAGGTGTGGTGCATAGGGTTTATGAATAAGGCTTTTTTCCATTGTTGGGCTGGTCTGGGCTGGACTGAGATGAATGGGCCTGATTTTGAAGATGTTAATATTTACTACTAGTATTTAGTATAAAAAATTCGCTATGGTCACAAACTCTAGCAAAGTGTAAGAGTTTACGTATGCAACAAACTAAAAGGATAGTTCAACGAAAAAAGATATAGATACTTTTGGACAAATGGGATGTTAACCTTGTTCGAATGGAACCCTTGAAACCAAGTCTTGCTTCTTGGCTGATGAACAATGCAATGACAGGTAAAGCCAAATGGCTAATTGCTGTTTGGTAGCTAACATAAAACATTGCTATAAGATACGGGATAGTTAAAGCAATGATTATAATATAACCCTCATGTTTTAAGGCCCCATGCACGTGTTGGGTAAAAGAGGGGAAAGTTCGAATTTACCTAAGAGGTCCATACCGAACGCACGAGATTTTGGCGATGAACCATACCGACGGCTGGTAAACGCCCCAAGGCCAGGGCCACCAGTTTTTTCCTTTTTCTTTTTGTTTGTTTTGTTTTGTTACGGGATGTTGTGTTTGTGTGATGATGCCGCGAAGTTTTTTTTTTAATGTGTGTGTGATGTTTAAGCGTATGTGAATGAGGAAGATGATTGATGGGTGATAAGTGTTAATATTTGGATAAGGGTGACACAAGCTTTTGATATATGGTAATACAAGAGGCCACGCACAACACATTGGTGAAAGTAACTTAGCATTTATTTCCTTTTATTTAAAACAAACATTGGCGAAATATATGGATTGGTACATTTTTAATCAAAACAAAATATATGGATTCAGAAGACGTGGCTTTCATCGTATGAAAAATAAGGATTAGGGCTTATTATTTCAAAACTAGATTATTTCTTTTTTCAATGTATTGTTTTAATTTGATGTCCTTTTTTTTAATGTGTTGTATTTTTAATTTATGTAATGTTTTTTTAATTAATGAAATTAAATTTAGTTATATATATTTTTTATATTAAATGGAAAAAAAATCGATGGCACCCAAAAGTGTATGCTTATACTTGTGGAGGACAAGCTGTACAAGAGTAGTAGTAGTTCTGTCACGAAAAAGGCCATTGAGGTGTCATTATTTTTCCACGACACCACCAACAACACCACCTAAGACCAACTATACCTAGCTCTAAGCCAACCGTAACGAAAAAATAAGAGTTCTATTGGGTACCCGTAGGGAGAGGAGAGGACGATAGGGGAGAATGTTGACCTTAACGGAGACAACATTTACTTCCATTGAGCATGGTATACATTTCCTTACATAGACTAAGGTGCAGTTTGGTTGAGGGGTGTGATGTGGTATCATTGAAAGAAAGTACAAAGATGTTTGTTTGGTTTGTTAAGTGGGTCTCTGAAGTGGGAATTAATCGATTATTTTCAATCCTTGGGTTGATGGCTGGTATCAAAAAAATTACCTGGTTTCTTTTTGTCTTTTTCAAAATAAACGGACCCCACTACCAATATTATCTCACATTCATTTTTTAATATATATTAAATATGTATACAACTTATTTTAATAATAAATAAATTATTTATTTATTAATATATTTTCTCTCTCCTATATCAAATCCAAATCCAAATCTTAATCCAAATCCAAATCCAAATCTAAATCCTAAACCCACCTACAAACCAAACGAGCCCTACATTCGCTTAGGAAAACCTTTCCCCGCAAGATAAGGCCAAACTTTGACTTTACTAACCAACCAAAATGAGCCCTTCCTGTCTTCTTAGTCAAGCGAGCTAGCTGCATCTGATGCGCACACTATAAAAGAAAGGGCTTAGGCTTCGAAAGGCAGCAAGCACCTTGGTGAGAAATTGTCGGGTCCAACACACCTGCCTCATCCTCGCCAAGAAGCACGTGAGAAGTAAGTATTCACCACTGATAAATTAGTTACTACGATGTTCTATTTTTCTTAATCTTACTCAAATATGTACTGTAGTTTTTGTGCATAGATCTTTACTCCGAAAAGTTTGCCTTTTAGCAATGCGCATGGTTTCAAACATTCCAAAACAAGATAAAAAGTTGCAAAGTTCCACTTCACACTAACAGAGCTCAGGCCCACAAGAATCAACATCTGTATCTTGATGTTGCTCAAAAGGAACTCTAGAATAATAATTTTCAATTTGTTATATATCTTAAATATATAAAACTAGGTGAGTGCAGTGGTTCGGATCGGATCAAACCAAAACGATACCAATAACTTACATACTAGACTTGAGAACCAGACCCTATGAATGTATGATACAGTCATACAGACCCTCAAATCATTTGGCTATTTTTCCCATAGATATAAAGCTTATAACATCATAACAAGAAATTTTCTTTCACAAATTAAAAGATCTCCATTTGAATTCAGTGAAATGTAATACAGTTGACTTTAAAATTCAAAAGCACAAACAATAACAAAGTAAACAGTTACAACCCTTGCACGGCCTTAGCCAAGCCAAAAGCGGCTGCAGACGCTATGGCTCCTATAAGAGCCGTTTGCAGTGCGCTCCAAATTGGTTTGTCACCCGTGAAGTAACCTTTGGCGTACCCAAAGACCAGCAACGCAAATATGGTACAAACAACTGAGGCAACCAAAGCTTTTTGGGCAACTGGGATGAACACATAGGGAAGCAGGGGACCAATCCGCCAAGACGATGCAATTGCTATCGTTAGTGCGCTTTGAAGCTGCTCGTTTGGATCTGGCTTGTCAAGTCCAAGTTCAAATCTGGATAACAAGTAAAGGGTATATTACAATTATTGTAGGGACATGACAAAATACCAATCTATCAAGATTTACACAAAGTTGTTGACTTTCCAAATACAATACTTGGATTTTGTTGCAAAAGAATCAATCATCTTTTGAAAAAGCAAAAACAAATCTATTGTCTGCAAAACTTAGCACTTTAAAATAAAAAGAAGTCTTGAGTATAATGTTATTTTTTGCAACTCTCTTACTTCATATTGCACATTTTGTGAAAACCTATAACTCAAATAGACTTGTTAAAATGAGCATGCTGCATAGCTAGTCAAGACAGATATAATGGGTTTTAATTACACAAAAAAGTAACAATATATTAGTACAATTTTAGGATCAATTACACATTAAAATAAACCTTTGGATTGACCTATTTGACCATTCCTTTTTAGGCTATATTTCCTTTTACATGTTGACTCGTCATAGATAGCACATAACCTTAATCGACCCATGCACAAGTAAATAATTGAACATTCACAGTTTCAAACATCTGCCAAAAATTTGTATATAAGTGTATTTTAGTAAACATTGTCCATATGTCTTAGAGAAACAAATGATTGTAAACTTAGAATCAGGAAGTGTTGAGGATTGCTTATATATGCAACTTATACTTGTGCTTATAAACAGAAGCTGAGAAATCAGCTATTTAAAAACAACTTACTTCACTGTAAAAGGTAAACATGTAGCTTTCAATGCCCAACATTAACTACTTTAAAATAAACAATCTTAAACTGCTTATTCAAAACAGCTTATTTCACCATAGAAATAGGCAAATAAGTATAGCCGCTTTTCTCATTTCAACATTAAAGGTGCTTATCAGCTTTTTAAAACGCAGTAAGCAAATAAGTTGTTTAGAGACACAATCCTAAACAGCCTCACACATTTTTCTAGAAACAATCACTCAATATATGTGTCACAGGGCGATTTGATGCATACATACTCAAATTGAATATCTACTATTGGAAGTTTGTGCAGTCACTAGGAGTCACCCTCCATGGCCATAGTTTACCAGTTAAATAAGTAAGACAACATGCATATAAGCCTCAGATCTACTTTGCAATATTCCTTGTTCATTATTTTATGGAAGACATATTATGACGATGCTGTTTTGTCTCTCAATAAAAGTGGTTTATTTTCTACCCCTTTAAGTGTGGCTAACGTGTTAAAACGGACAAAATTATACATAGAAAAAACCATTTGATAATCAATATTATCACCACAAAAGATATGTAGTCCAAAACTGATTATAAACATTCCCTTAAACAATTAAGAGAAAAAGTTCTTAAGAAAGACATACAAAAGACATTTTTGTAGAGTATCATATGGAAACAAAAATTAAAGTTTGCTATCCATAACCCAATTAGATTCTGTTTGTCTAAGAAATGAGTAAATGACAAATCTTACCTTCCAAAGTTTTTCAAATTTGCCTAACCATGCCCGATTAAAGTTTCAAATGCAATTTTATTTTAAGCATGAGACAGTGGAAAAATATAAGTGATTAATCGGACACAAAGTAATAACACTTACTTCATCATGAAATCAAGCCATGCTTTCGGGTTCTTTCTCAAAGCATTCACCACAGGCCCATACTCATGTGGCTCAACCCCATATTCCGCTAGTATCTCTGCCACTTCAGCAGCCTCTGCAATTTGTGAATAAAATCAAATTACCAATGTTATTGCATCTCTTATCAAGTATGTTATCTAAATTCTAACTGAAATGATGGATTATAACCTGTATCGGGTATAGTATCGATTTCATCTTGTTCTCTTTGTAGTTCTCTAGCATAATGATCCGCCTCACTTTTTGCAGCCAAATACCTAATCATTAAAATCCCATGTCGTTAAACACATCTAAGAGAACATAATCAAAGTGAAAAGGTCAATTACTTCGGCTGTTGAGTCAAACAAAGTGTAACTTGAATTTGAAAATGACATAACTTTTTTAGACTATCGACCAAAGCTTGATAAGTGCATAACCATAGCTCAAATACTACAAATAAATGCATCATAAATCCATACCAATAATAGTCAATAAGTAAACCAATAGGTTTGACCTCTAGACTAGAATTCAAGAACCCGACAACAACTGCATGCAATTTGCTATGGTGTATTAATGACTAGAACTTGAAATGTAGGCCAAAATTTAACACCACACCACATGGTGACATCCTCATCAACAACCACCATGTCTATATTACTTTATTAAGCTTTTAGTACTTGTTTTAGTAACTTTTAAAAATTAAGCCTAATTAACACTACATTATAAATGTTATGATTGTGTGATCAGTAACCGGTGGTATTGCAATAAAAACATTCCATTATTCCACAAAGTATTAATATTTTAACTACACTAAAACTATAAAAGAAAGAACTATATCATTCAATAGGAAACTCTGCACAAAAGTAATCAACATTTAATCTGGTACAATAAACGTATATCCTTTTTTCTACTTTTTGATGTCCTAAACTTTTACTATGTATTAGGTATTCGCCAATGTATACGCGTCACATTCTACAACACACAAAACGTTGACATGGCATGCCACCACGTTCAAATTGGTGGTGCTACATCTCGACTTTATTACGTGCAACGTACCTCCCATCTAATTAAATTGGTGTCACCATAATAACTCTATTACCTACTTAACATATTCCGTTTGAAAATATATGTAAGTGATCCTCCATAGCATGTAAATTGTTAAAGAAAAAAACAAACAAATTCTTGAGACGAATGATATGCTTCCCAACCTAGAGGTTCTAGGTTTAAGTCCCTGTCACTAACAAGTGCAGTATATTTGTATTGTATACCGACATACAATGTTTCAAAAAGAAATTCTTAGTCATTATATATGATATGAAGTAACAAACTTTTATTTGATTAGCAATATACGTGCACAAGGCATTAAGTTGATGCCACGTGGCAATTATGTTACCTACTTAACATAATATCGTCATTTACATAATAACTTAATATAAAAATTTGTAACAAAACCCTAAAAATCATAAAAATGTAAAAAATAAAAAGTTAAGTTATACCCTCCAAGGCCCATGGAAATAGCACCAGCGGCAACTTCAGCAATACCAGCAGTAAGAATGATGGACGAGGAAGCATTAGCACCAGAAAGCCCAGCGGCTAAAGCAAACGGGACAGTAAGTCCATCAGATACACCTATGATTATGTCACGCACTATTTCACCCGCTGTGAAATGGTGCTCTTTGTGTTTGTTTAGTAAATATTTATCAGAGTCATTCACACTAGCCATTGAAATATGATTATTATGTATGTGGTGATGGGATTTTGCGAATGAATATACTGTGTGTGGGGGTGTTTGTAGTGGGAATATATAAAGGTCGGGTGGAATTGTGGAAGGGTGACGTGGCGATGTGTGGGCGAGGTGAACGTGTGTTTTTATTTACTTTTTGTGTTGGTATTGGAGAAGTTAACACGGGGGATTTGGAGTTGTGAATGGCTATAGTGGTCCTTGTGAATTTGATTCAGAATTTGAAAGAGTAAATTGCAAAAATCGTTCTTAAAGTTTGGTCAAATTGCAGTTTCTAAAGTAAAGTTTCATCCCAAACGTTAGAAAGTGCAAGAATCGTCTATGTGGAAAACTTTTGGGGCAAATCGCCCATGACCAACAACAAACGACTAAAATGCCTTTCTAAACGCCGGGACGAAACTTACAATTTACCAAACTTAGTTAACGATTAATTTACTATTTCTATATTATTTTCGCTATAATGATCTACGTAGTTGTATAAAGTTTTTACAATGAAGGCCCCATTTTTTTCCTTTAACCATCGCCACCCACCGCCACCCACTACCACCGCCACCACCACCACCACCATCTCCACACCAATCACCCACCACCAACCCCCATCCACCACCACTATACACCACCGTCACCACTACCACACCCCACCCACACCACCCACTCATCGCCACCTTCACCATCGCCACTTCACCGCACCATTGGTCACTACTACCACTTACCATTTCACTTCACCAATCAAGTTACCCCACTCATTACCACCCCATCCACCACCACTCATAGCCACTGCCACCCACTACCACACCATATCCACCACCACAACCACCAGTACACCCATCACACTAACCACCACCACCATTGCCACCCACCATCTTCATCTACCACCGCCACTCTATCGCCACTCACCATCATTGGCGGGGTGGTGGGTGGCGTTGGTGACTCGGGGTGGGCCGCGAAGTGGGGATGGGTTGTCGAAGGTAGCCAGCGGCGGTAGGGTGGCGATGGTGGTGTGGTGGCATGTAGGAGCGGCGATGGTGGTGGACTGGTGGTGGTAGGGGTGGCGTGGCAGTGGCGCAGGAGGTGGCGGCAGCGGTGGTCACGCGAATTGGGGCGGCGATGGATGTGGTGGTGGTGATGGGTGGCTATGGTGGGCGGTGGTGGTCAAAGGGCGTGGTGGCTGTGTGGTGGTTGCTGTAGTAGTGGTGATGGGGTTGTTGTAGTGCGACTGGTGAGTAGGGATGGTGGGGTGGACGGGTTGTTGTAGTGGGTGACGGTAGTAGTGGATGGGGGTGTGGTAATGGTAGTGGTGGGGTGGAGATGGTGAGGTTGGCGGGTGGCGGTGGTAGTGGGTCGTGATGGTTAAAAAAATTAGGACTAACATTGTAAAACTTTGTACAACACAGGGATCATTTATGTAAGAAAACTGAAAATAATATAGAAAAGTAATTGAAATCGTTCTAAAGTTTGGCCAATGCGAAGTTTCATTCCCAAACGCTTAAAAAGGGCATTTTAGTCATTTTTGTTGGTCAGACGATTTTTGCCCCAAAATTTTCCCACAGGGACGATCCTTGCACTTTCTAAACGTTTGGGACGAAACTTGCAATTTGGCCAAACTTTAAGGACGATTTTTGCAATTTACTCAACTTGAAATTAAGAGTATAAACGAGCTGAGCTACTCGTGATCGGTTTGGTAAAAGCTCAAAACGATATGAGCCTTAATGATCTCGAGCTCAACATAAAGCTTGTATACTAAACGAGCTCGAGCCGTAGCTTCAAATATCGAGCTCGGATCGTCTCGTTTATACCCCTACTTAAAAAGCAATAAGTGTGTGTCAAGTTATTTTGATGAACTTGAGTTATCCTGAACTTGAGATCTAAACGATAACCGTGTAGTTGAGCTTACAAGAGCGGAGAAATGGTTCTTCTGAACGAGCGGAATCAATGTGTTCTAATTTTGGCCTCAACCGACCATCTAATGGACCATGGACTAAACCCACCACCGAAGGACTATGTCCATAGGACCCCCCACTCACCCCAAGGTACATCTCGCCTATATGCCGCTATTACTATCCAAGAATACACTCGAAACTAGAAGGATAAAAACTCACCGGGGACCGCCAACTACAAGTCCTAATGAGACAGAGCGGATTCTCTAAAATGCCAAGGTGCTGGGTGGCCAAGAGGCCTACTTGAGACTTGGGATCTCAACAGGAAATGCGAAGGTTGCTTAGAGCCGGTCGGCCGATAGGCGAAAGAGAAGAAACTAGTTCTGATCTGAGTAGGCGCATAACATAATATGGAATACCCTAACCCTGAGAACTGGGTTCATTGACGAAATTTAATTTAGATTAATTATGATTGTGGCTTTTTCAAAAAATCTAATTCTAATTACGATAATTACTTTGTGTTTACGTAAGGCAATGATGGGGTTGAGGGTAGTTACTCGCTCAGCTTCCCACGTCAAGAAGGACCTCAACGCGTGTGATCTACCACAAGTTGGGTAACGCCACGCAGGTGACTAGTTGTGTGTAAAGTTTTAGTCGAAAATGACTTGGTCCATTTCAAGGAAATGACCTGATATTTATAGGATGCATTTAGGGTTGTATGTAACTAGTGGATGTGATCCAATGGTTTGTGGGATGTCTAGGTGGTGGTTATCCAGCGAAGGGACAAAATGACATGTAGTAGTACCATTGCCGGTTAGGTGGGGTTCATGAGGTATCCCATGTACCGGTATCAGATTTGCTAGATATTCACAAAGACTACCTCTACCGAATGAGGTAATGAACGGTGGTTGTTGCAACGGTCCTCGGCTCCGTACTAAGCGAAGTAGCTCGAATCATGCTTATCGCCCGACCCTCATTGTGTTCCGTGGTGGAAAATGCTTCCGTGCAGGTTATGGTGAGGCTTAGCCTTGTGGCTTATTTTGGGCCTGCTTGGAATGTATGAGCTTTAGCCGCTTGGTTGGACCTCTCCATACGCTAACACTTTGATATATCAATCACCAATGACATATATATTTTAAAAAAATAATAAAAAAAATAAAAAATAAAATAACTATTTTGCCCCTTACAATAGGTAATACATTTTCCCCTCCACTGCATTTCGTGTTCAATTTTCGTCCTTGAATGAGTGGTTATATTCAATTTTCGTAAGAGGATAATGTCTACATAAGAGACTAGGTGACATAGTAGAAGTTACGAATGTGATGAGGTTGGTGTATCTACCCACTAGCCTTTTTACTACCCTCATGAGGGGATTAAAAGCTAGTGCAAAAACCTGAGGGTCTGACATAACAAGTAACATGAAATACCTGACATAAAACATTGCATGAGGCACATATGACAAAATGGATAATAGCCATTCAATATGCTCAAAGGGCTTCACATGACTCGTTATCGAGTTTGTGAGATTTTGTAACAAGCACATATAAAATATCGCACGTGATCTATTCTACTTGCTCATGTAGAAATCATTGGTGCATATTATCAAACACTCTTAATTCCACCTCTTGAAGGCTTTATAAAGCGTAGTTTAAGATTAACCTAATGTCCACGAGCTTGAGCTCAACAAATTGTCGAATTCGGTAGTTTGAGATTAACCTAGCCCGCTTTGGTTGAGTGGTTTAGGGGGTTTAGGATGATAGATGTGTAAAATTTGTTTGGTATTTCATGTTTCAATGACGGCATGGTCCCCAAATTTTAATCTCTAGCTTATACCCGAAGTTTTCTATCTCTTCCAATAAAATGTCTATTTTTATATTTTGAAAAATTCTCATCCGCTAGATGTATTGATTATTGTTTCACTTTTATTTTTATTCAAAAAAATGTAGCTTATCTCAATTGATTTATATAATATATATACATATTTAAAATAATAATAAAATTTCTCTCTCCTCATATTCCTCAAACATTTTCCAAATTCAAATCCAAATCCAATCCCACTTATAAACCAAACGGGCCCCTAGTGTCCATGAGTTTTGTTAAAGCTCACCTTACTCATTGGTGCATAAAAAGTTAGAGGGAGGCGTTATAACTCAAGTCTTAACGTTGATGGGTCATATAATTAAATTTAAGCAAGAAGTCGAATAGTGGCAAAGGTTACATCACTGACGCGATGTTAAACATGTGGCCAACTAAAGATAACGTTTCGAAACAATAAAATGAAATTATGAAACAAAGAGTCAAAAGACATCGAAGACACAAAAATTTGCCAAACAGCATTCACCATGCATTGGTCTCGTAACCCTTGTCTCAGGCTATCAGAACGTGGCAGAACCGCTACAAAACTTACAAAACCGATGGAAACTATCAACTGTAGTTTTCTAGAACCAAATTTACAATACTAATGTTGTCTTTTTTGAACAAGTGCTTTTCGTGGCTTACAGAATTTGGTCTATATTTGATTCACATTATGATTTTTATTTTTAATTTTTAGAGAATATAATTGTTTGTGGGTTGTCGATCTGCAGAAATCTCGAACTTTTGACGTAGTCATGTCCGCAGTTACGGGTTGGCCACGGTCATGCTAGTTGATCAGCACTCGCTAACTTCAAGAAATTCACGGGACGATTTATGTAATCACAACAAAAAAAAATAATAAAAATAAAATAAAAATAAAATATTACGGGTCAGATAACCGTTGTCCGACTTTTGCTCGCTTTTGCTGCCGTTACCGTTGTCCGTTTTTACGCCGCCCAGTGCCAATCTCGCAACAGCGTTTCGCCCATTTTTGCTACCGGCTTTACGCTTTGTACGCGCAGGCCGTTTTTTCCGTTTATACCGCTTTATCCTGCGGTGCGATGAGAACAAAGATAAAACGCAAAAAACGGACAAAAACGCAGTGAGGATCGGTGAACGCATGTACCGGACAAAAACGCTATATATAATGCTTTTGTCCATTTGTACGCTTCTCGCCCCGGTTTTTTACGCCATCCGCTTTTTACGTTTTGTCTTTTGTTCTCGCCTTTTAAGGATAAAAGCGACTAACATATTAAAACGGAAGAAACGAGTACAAACGCATAAAAACGTGAAAAACCGAAAGTAACGTGAAAAAATGGACTAAAACATTAAAACGGATAGATAGCGGACGAGAACTAAAAACTAATAAAAACGTGAAAATGTAAAACGTGAAAAAACGGACTAAAAACGGGAACCGACAAAAAACTACCTATCATCGTATTTTGTATATATTTTTTTAAAGTTCTTTTTTAAAGTTTTGTCACATATAAATCGTCCTGCGGGTTTGCCAAGTTAACGGAGTTAACGGTCAACTAACAAAGCATGACCCTGGGAAGGACACAAACCCGTAACTTTTGCATACCACGAGGACATGACCCGGCCAAAAAGTTCAGGGACATTCTCTGCAAGATCCGACAAAGCACAAGGACCAATTATGTAATTTACTCTATTTTTTAATTTTCTGACAAGCACGGGACAGTTAAACTTTTAGTTGATAAAGGATGGCCATGAACCAGAAATTAATTAATTTTTGCCACTTTTTGTTTTCTTACCCATATACTAGTAGCAAAATAATAACGAGTGTGAAGGAGAGGGAAAAAATGGTGTGAACTGTGAAGTATTATCACATGTCATAAACTTCCTTTTAAGAGGATAAATAAATATAATTAATAAGTAAAAGCTATAACAACGATATTTTAGATAGAAGCCAATACTGCAGAGTAGTATATATAATTATCGTGATCATTTTTACGTTTTCTATACATTACATAACATATGTATGCAATGATTCAAGCTTTGATCGAGTTCAGATTCAACCAGATGATACTTCAAGTTTGCGTCAAAATAATAGAACAAGTTGAAAATATACAACAAATGGAGATTATAAATACGCGGCCGGAATAAGCATCAAGTTTTGCCAATTTGACATAGGCCTTCATATTAACAGTACTTATGTCAAGTCATTAGAGTTCCAGATCGATCATTGTGAACTTTTTCAAGTTTATAGTTAAAAGACTAAAATACACGGTTGGTCCCTAAACTTATCAATCAGCTTCAGCGGGGACAAAACTCCCCAGTCTTTCACCGTGGTCCCTATTTCAAGTTTCTTACTCATTACTCATTCTTTCACCATATTGCCATTGCGATTGTCATGGACGCCGATAGCGTTAGATTTGTCTTTAGTCCAAGGGCACATTTGTCAATTCCATATTTCAATTAAAAATTTCTTAATTATTGCTACATGTAATGTAACCTCTTCCCGCCTAATAAACAATAATAAAGGTGTATTATTATTCGGCCCTTAACTTTTCAAGCATAAGAATTATCGAATTCACAAACCCTAATTGCATGTCACAAACCCTCAAGCGATCAATCATAAAACCAAACATGGACTTTACTCTATGGAAAGTGGTAAGAATACATCCAGTTATCCAATTGGATGATAATTCTGCCCTATACTTAATTGCTTAAGAAGAAATACAATGCAATTTTTATAGTCATTGGAATTTGTAATTGGGGTATTTATTGTTTGCCAATTAAGTTTTTATAATGCCCTAAACATATATTGACATGTTTTCAGATGGTAGATCTAATATGTTTAAGATGAGGGTCACTGCTACCTATGTCTTTAAATAATGCATCCGTAGAATATAATGCTAGAGGTATGGAAACTTTAGTTGATTTAACATGTTGATAGTGTGCCAGTTGAAGAGTTGGATGTTCTTATGTATGAATTGGGTTATGAGCTTGGTTCAAAAAATTACTATTACTTTGTTGCTCCTGTAGTAATTTAGATGATGGTTTGTATAGCTTAAGTGAGAGTGCTCATTTAGAAATATTGAAAGATCTTGTTGATGACCATAAGATGATAGAGGTTTATGTTGAAAATGGTAAGACAACATTGATGTTGATCAAATGTCAAAGTCAATTAGGACCATTATTGCCGATGTGGATGCAACAAAGAAAAAGGCAAATTTGCTATCGCTCCATATTGCTCAAAACAAATTGTTCTTAGAAAACATTGTTAATAAATATGTGGTAGAGGATATATGTCGCTACACATCAACCTTTGAAGTCAATACTAACAATCTAGTCGATGCCGTAAATGTAACCCTTGTTTCTATCCTCAGAGGACTGGCGACCGATATGTTGTAGGTGATGTCAACCAAAGATATAGATGAACATGTTGAGCATATCCAAATAGATAGTCCTAAGAGAGGTATGTCAAAATGATCAAGATTCAGGCATCAAGAGGAGGAAATAGTAACTCAGGAGCATATCCAAAAAGGTAAATCCAGATGTATGTAAATCGATGAAGCTTCAAGTAATGACAGCAGAGGAGATGCATGTTATGTGAGTGATGATGATGATATTGAGAACAATCGTGATGGAAACACGCTTTCGATGAGGCTAATACTTTTGAGGAGCCCGATTTTATGTTAATCTGTTCAAAGTGTCCGAGACTACGAGTTACCATCTATAGGTAATACAAAATGTGATACCGCATGATTTCTTTAAGAAAAGTGAGTTGGATCTGCGGATGATAATGATTTTGCAAGTGGTTATGAGAATGAGGATGAGTATGTTATCTTAAGAAAAATGAGGCATACAGAAACAAAAGTTAAGTGGAGGCAAAGACAAAACAGAGGATCTAAATATATTTTTTCTGTGGTCAAACTTTTGTAACCCAAAGAAGTGAACGAGCAGATCAACCTACTTTCAATAAAGACTAGGAGGAAATTGCAACTCATTAAGAATGACAAACAGAGAATGGAAGGTGTGTTGGAAAAATACCTTGTGGAATAACCAAGGTGTTAATGGGAAAAGCCCCAAAGGAAAACCGTCCGATAACTGTGAGGCCTTGAAGGGATGAATATTTGCAATCACTCAAGGAGTAACCAACAGATTGCCCATGGTTGTTGTATGTAGCCAAAAATACAAATAAAGATGTATGGATTGTTCGAACTTTCAGGGATGAACACAAATGTTTGCAATCAAGAGAGATTAAAGCATGTGACTACAAGTTTCTTTTCAGCAAATAGTTGATCAAGTTCAAGTCAATCCAGATATTCCAATCAAGGTCGTCAAGATCACCAAGAACGGCTCAAGTTCGTGTCTACGCAAAGGCATTAAGGGCAAAAAACAAGGCAGTAAAATGAGATTAGGGTGATTATAAGCAGCAATACACCTTTTAAGAGACTATGTTGAAGAGTTACGAAAACAAACCCATACAACAGCTTAGATAAGTGTACAAACCCAACAGATGCAAATAAGTCCAACCGTAGTTTTCAAGAGAATTTATGTATGCTTAGGTGCTTTGAAGGAAGGATATAAAGCTTGTCAAAGAGAGTTGTTGGGGTTAGATGGTGCTTTTATGAGGGGTCCTTTTCCTGTCCAACTTCTTACGTGCTAGCCGGTATAGACAAAGAACAATGGAATATACCCTTTGAAGCCTACTTGCGTAATGAAAAGCAAAGACTCATGAATTTGGTTTTGAATGTCTAAGAGATGATCTTGACTTGCAACCAAACTCAAACTACACTTTTATCAGCGACAAGAAAAAGGTGATGTTATCCATTTGCGTTATGTATGAAATCATGACATGTTAGTCTATGGGTTAAATTGTGTTTTTATTTTATTGATTTGCCACTTTACCATGTATTTCTACGTATTGTTACTAGTTCGTGACGATATAGTAACTGCTGACTTTTTCAAAGTCATTTATCGCTCACCCATCCTTGAGTTGGATATTGTTATTCTATTATCACAACAAGTAATGAAGGATCAAAGATGGATGAACAACACCATATCAAGTTTATGTTGATACTCGTAATGGTGTTTCAAGCCACCCATCCTAGACTTTATACGCCTATGAATCTTGGATCTTGAACTTGATCTCTGTGTTTTGAGTTGATATCAGAATTCTATTATCGAGATGTGAATGAAGGATCAAAAAATGGATGAACAACACCATATCAAGTTTATGTTGATACTCAAAAGTGGTGTCGCACATCCATCTTTGAGACTTCATATATGTCTATGAATCTGGATCCTGCTCAACTGGATCCGTATTTTGAGTTTGGTTATTGTTATTCTATTATCACAAACTTGAATGAAGGATCAAAGATGGATGAACAACACCATATCAAGTTTATGTTGATACTCGAAAGTGGTTTCGCTCATCCATATCGCATCATTCATCCATCTTTGATACTTGTATCTATGTTATGAGTTTGATCATTTGTGTGTGCAAGTGATATATGCTTTGGGGCAAAGGACCCATTAGTAAAGGCAGCATAAAAAGATAAGGACCAAAGCATAAAAAGAAATATATTACCACCTGCATAAGGACCAAACATTATACACCAAAAGACTATTCTTAGTCAACGTATTAATTTAAACTTCTTAAACACAACTAGACCATCTACCACCTATTCAAAATCAGTAACATATTGGATTTCACATACACATCAAACCATAAACAAAGGTGGCGTATAAGATGAGTTTTAGAGAGAGAAAGTTAGAGGTTTGGGAACTTTAGTGAGAGAAAGAAAAATCTTATTATGAGCTCCAACTCTCTACCTTGGGAGGTAGAGAGTATTTATAGTCTTACAATAAAACGCCACCGACGGGCCGTGGATCGTGCATACAAGGTAAAGACCCGTCCGTCCTCCACGGTGTTACTAAACTAAATACTATTTAACATTAAATAACTACGACTACGAGCTTTCTAACGATTACATATAATTGAGGTGACCGACACTTTAACTATTGGATTTTCCAAATCCTAACAATCTCCCCCTAAGGGAGGTCACCTCAAACACACATTAACATTACATAGAATACAAACATATATTTCTTTGAGATAGTTCTTGAATTCTTGTTTATGTTCTTTGTTCTATAGCTCGTAGTCTTTGATTCTTCATTTTTGCATGTTTGGATAATCTGAGTGGAGGTCTTTAACTGATCCACGGATAATGAAGTTTTGAGTCACTTTGAGATCATCACCCATATTAAATCTCTGACTCATCCATTGTGGTGTTGGTATTATGTGATGTTGTGACTTTGGACCGACATGCTCACATTCTGATCATGATATATTCTTATCGAGTAGCGAAGCTTTCGTTGATTCATGATATTTGCAGCACAGAAAGCGTAAGCATGGAGTGAAATATCAGAGTCATTGATGCACTAATCATGATTTCTTTGGAACTGAATGTGTTGAGTGAGCATGCGGCTATGGATTGACCGCTTCATTCTGATCAGCAACCGCAAACGCTCGGGTGTACCTCGCATAAGACAGTTAGCAAAAAAGCGCACAAAAGTGTCTTTGATCACTTTCGATGAATTGAGGTAAACGGCCCACGGTTCCTCGCTGATCAAGACAAGTACGCTTCGCGGATCATGTATAATTCAAGAATTTCCTTGACAGGTTTCGCAATGCCTAGCCGTTCTCAAACCGAACGCCTCAAAGAAGACAACACGAAGTGAGTGAATCAAAGGAAATGAGATTCACCGATTGATGAAAAGAGATTTGAAAACAATCATGTATTGCTCAATAGAAATTGTTTTTGCAATACAACGAAGGTTTTAATGAAAATCAATTATCAATCATAAACACCTTTTATTTTGAGAAATAAGTACACAGTAATATGCTGCTAAAGAAAAGAGTATTTAAGCACAATGACCGGTTTTTCAAAGGTATCCGTCAATCCATAACCTCGAACCGTGATTGATTCAAAAGATTGAATCGCCCATTGTTTTCTGCTCAATTGTCACATGGTTGATCTATTGGATAGATCTCACATGCCACCTACCAGGAGCTTGTTTGATGTTGGCTCCGGAAGGCTTTCCATCTTCATAGTGAATATGTAAGCATATCACTCATGTTCCGCAATACCACAAGGATAATGCGTAGGACTCATAAGATATAATCTCAATTTCCACATTGTGTGAAACAGAGAGTCTTCATTGAAAGTGTCCTAATGAGATTTATTGATGATCTCGTGGCTCTAGACTCAATTGTGCATATTTGGTTCCTATGCCGAGACTAGGGAGAGGGTCTCCTTCTTCAATATCAACAATCTCTAAGAGAAAGTCGATAGATTATGTCGGTTCCCTGTGAGAATGAAACAAGTCCTTTTAAGAGGAACTTGAGTAGTTTGGAAGTTGAAGTGCAAGGCCACCGGGTCCATGACGCCTTGTCTTCAATACGCTACCTTGGTAACCACCATAACATATGAATTGAACCCGCTTCTACTCTAAGGTTGAATAAAATGGAGGGCTATTTCTTTTCACCCTTTTCTCATTCAATTCTTTTTCATTCTTCAACCCCTTCGGTGCTTACCGAGACTTCATTACTAGAACCTTGTTGGGTTTATTCCAGTTAGCTCGCCTCACCGCACTCTTCCCATTTCTCATTTTTCTCCTTTTTTCATCATACCTAAGGACTTCTACACTCTCTAGTGGATTGTCCCCGGTAGATCCCTCCTGCTCAGCGGATCATGGGAACTAAACCTAACCTTATCATCCTTATATCACCATGCATAAAGTAGAGTTGGTCGGTCATTTAGTGTAGTTCTTCCGCCTTGAAACCAATTGAAAACCATTTGAAAATCAATCAAGATACTTGTGATATAGAATCAAAGCATTTTGTATCTTAATTGTTTTGATATTTTAGAAATGCTCCCTCTCAACATATGCATAAAAATTCAGAATTTGTTTAGCACATGGAGGCAAGAGATCTTTGAAATCGTTAGATTAAGAATGAAAGGTCCAATCTTTTGATTAACATTTTCTAAAATGATCATCATCACTTCCCAATCAATTTGAGTAGATAAAACATTTTGAGGAAGGATGAGGTTTTCAAAGTTTGCTCCCCTCAATATGTGCCTCAAGTTTGAAAGAGTTTTGCACATATTAGAGGAACCTCGCACTAAGAGACAATTCAGTCACGTTTCAATAATTTGAGGTTTAAAATAGATGCTCCCCTCAACATGTGCATGGAAAATTTGAAATCGCTTTGTCACATGCGGAGGAAAACATGCTAAACACTTATGAAACCATTTATCTAATTATCGCTTAAATCCAATTTAAATCAAAAATTCTCTCCCGATCACAATTATCAAATCATTTGAGATTTGTGATCTCTGAAGATTTAAATTGATTTTGAAAGCTTTTAAGGAGAATTGTGACTTGATTATGAAAAACGTTTTAACTGATAAAGATCGGATTTTGAGACTTTAAACTCCATTGATTAAACATGCATAATTATCTTTTGAAAATATAATAATGACCAAGGTCTTGAACCAATTGTGTAAAATATTGTAAAACATTTTAGAGTAGACCTTGTTCATTTAAGTATAATTTTTTTGAAAAGAACACTTTTTTGATTTAATTGAAAACTCATTCTCCCCCTCAATCAATGACGAAAGTTGTTGATTGATGGATTGAGATTGTGACACTTGATAAGTTCTTTTGATTTTCAAAAATAGAGTCCGAAGTGTTTTCAAAACAATTGAGTTTTCATAAGATTGCAAATATTTTTCAGAGGAATCTTTAGAAGGAAAAATATTTGAAGTTAAACATTTGTCTTGTTGATGACAAACATTTGTTTTAGAATCAGAGCATTAGGTTTGAAACATGAGATAAAGCATGGCTCTGTTTTTCTTTGAAAAGCTGGGTTACCGCCTCGAAATGACAATAAACCATAGTTTTACTTTCTCCCAAAAATATTTTTTGATTTTTTTAAACATTCGAACAACATCTAAAGACCCGTGTCATTCTTTGAATGACAACACAAAGACCGTAGATATTATCGACCGAGGTAAAAACATGACAAAAAGACTATATATATATATATATATAAAATATATATATATATAATATATATATTTTATATATATTTTACAATTTTTTGAGATTTTTCGAGTTTTCATTTTTATGGATTTTTGAAGGTTTTATATTTTTCTATTTGCTTTTAGTTGGTTTTATAATTTTGTATTTTGCTTTTGGAATAAATATATACAAAATATAGATGAAGGAAAGACCTTTACTCGCCTTCTCCTCAAGACGCTTGAGTGTTTCTGGTTGAAGGCTTTTCAAGCCAAGTCGAGGAAGAATAAACTCAAAACGCTCTCTCGGAAGAGCTTTGGTGAAGATGTCCGCTAACTGGTATTCTGACTTCACAAAATAGAGTTCCACCACACCGTTTTCCACTTGCTCCCTGATGAAATGATGTCAGATGTCAATGTGATTTGCTCTTGAGTGTTGTACGTTGTTGCATGAGAGAGCAATAGCATTTTTATTATCATAGTACGAGGATTTTGTTGAATTCAAAGCCATAGATAATTGGGATCTCATCCAAAGGATTTGAGCACAACAAGATGACATGGCTATGTATTCACCTCTGTAGAGGAAATAGAAGTACTCATTTGCTTCTTTGAAGACCAGCTCACAAGCTTATCACCCAAAAATCGAGCACCTCCTCGACGCATTCTCGACGTGTATCTTGACATCCTCGCATGATCAAAGATCTCGCATAGGTCGTTAGTGACATACCGGTGTCTTTCGGTACCATAGTCCCATATTGATGGTTCCTTGGAGATACCGAAAGACCCGCTTAACCGCTTCAAGGTGCTTTTAGTAGGCTTAGCCTCGATATCTAGCACACATGCACAAAACGAACAAGATGTCCGGTCCGCTAGCCGTGGAGGTACATCGGGATCCAATCATACTGATATTTCGTTTGATCTACCATGATCCCTCGAGTGTCCTCATCCAACTTAGTACGTTCAATCATGGGAGTGTCAACGGTGTCACATGAATCAAATCCAAATTTCTTTAAAATCTCATTTGCATATTTAGATTGATTTATAAAAATGCCTCCGGACTTTGTGAAATTTGTAATCCCAAGAAAATGACATTTGTCCCATCATTGACATTTGAAATTTGGAACCCATTTCATTTGAAAACGATCACATTCATTGGGGTCAATCGAGGCAAAGATAATATCATCAACATAAATTTGAACGTGAATTAAATGTTTGCTTGACTTCCGGGTGAACAATGTCGATCAATCGCTCCTTTGTCAATCCAAAGGATAGAAGAAACTTTGATAGCGTATCATACCATGCCTTGGAGCTTGCTTTAAACCGTAAAGAGCCTTCTTCAAACGATAGACGTGAGTAGGATGCTCGGGATTCACAAAGCCTTCAGTTGGTCGACGTAAACCACCTCTTTAAATCTCCATTAAGAAAGGCGGTTTTACATCCATCCGATACACAACCATGTTCTTACTAGCAAAGATTAGCCAAGAAGATTCCGATTGCCTCAATACGAGCAACCGAGCAAATGATTCTTCAAAGTCAATACCCTCTCCTTGACGGTATCCTTTGGCAACCAATCGAGCCTTGTTCTTTAAGACATCACCATGCTCATCAAGTTTCACTTTGAAGATCCATTTTAGAGCAATGATCATAGCACAACTGAGCAGTACTAATTCCCATACATCAAGTCGATCAAACTCATGAATTTCTTCTTGCATGGCATTGAACCGCCAGCCTTCATTCATGGCGGATTTAATGTCTTTTGGTTCGACCTTAGAGAGTACGGAGTTGAAGAAGCACCATAAGGCATCGGTTGCAAGTTGTTTCCTGTGGATACCGGACGAGAAGGGTTTCCAATGATGTTGTCCAATGGGTGATCATGTGTCCATTTTCTAAGGTGTTCATGTGGTTGTTGTTGTGGAACTGAAGTAGCAGAGTCGATGTCTCCTCGATGAAGATGGTTCGATGATGATTCAGAGCAAATATGTTTTCAAATGGAGCATCTTCAGGTGTAGCAAACGGATTAACTTCATCATTGATGCCAGAAACAATTCCATGATGTACATTCGATGATTGATGATTTGTTGATGAGACAGAGTGATCGCAGCAGCGCTTCTTGACTTAATGATATTGAGATGAAGGGTTGACTTCATTCATAGGGATAGAGCAACCTCGTTGATGGAATTGACATTTCATCAAGACTTGGTTCATAGTGTTCATCAAACATTAGATCAAACAATTTCTTTAAATCATCTTCAGATGGAGGTACATATGGAGTTGCTGGAAAGTTTGGTACAAGGGATGAACCAATGGGACTGTTTTGAAGTGCGGGTCCAAACTGGATTGTCCAGAGCCATTTGACCGGTCGACCATCGAACGTAACGTGAATTGTTTCCATGATATTTCGGTTCTCTTGTTGTAGATTCGGTAACCCTTCTTGTTTGGTGCATAACCAACAAAACTCCAATATCTGCCTTTTGCTCTTAATTTACCTAAGTCTTGACCATCATTCGTTGGATAGCACAAAGCACCAAACACACGAAGGTAGGAGAGATCGTTTTCGCTTATGAACAAGTTCATATGGAGTTTTTCCATGAGAGGTGTGTATAAGGGAACGATTTTGGGTGTAGCAAGCAAGCAATGGCTTCACCCATAGAAACATTGGAACCTTCGAGTAAATAAGCATTGTTCTTGCGGCTTCCACAAGAGTTCGATTTCGTCTTTCAACTACACCGCTCTGTTGAGGAGTTCGTGGAACACTTCTTTGATGACTGATTCCAACACTTTCATAAAACTCAATTAAGTCTTTGTTAACAAACTCGTGCCATTGTCTGCTCGAACAATTCTGACAGTATTGTTGAGTCGAACCCTCGAAGTGTTTGATTAGTTTGCTGATGACATCTGGAGTTTCATCCTTTGTCCTCAAAAACTTTACCCAAGTAAATCGAGAGTAGTCATCAACAACTACTAGAATGTATTTCTTCCCATTTATCGCTTGCACTCTCATTGGTCCGCATGCATCCATATGAAGGGTGTGAAGGACTTCCATTACAGAGTTTGTGGGTTATGGTTTGTGGGCATATTTCGTGCTTTTACCCAATTGGCAAGTGAACAAAGATGATCTTTTTCATATTTTAACTGGGTAAGCCTCGACAAGATCCTTTCTAAAAAGGTTATTAATGGTGCCGAAGTTCAAGTGATTGAGACGACGATGCCATAACCATGACTTTGTTTTAGAAGCCTTTGACAAAAGCAGATTGGAGAAGACTTCATCATATCTTCGATAGAGATGGTGTATAGATTAGAACCACGAGTACCTCTTAATAATTCCACACCATCAAGTTCTCTAACGGAGCAAGTATGTTTTCTAAAGGCCACCTCTAGATCAGAATCACAGAATTGACCAACAGAGAACAAATTATGACCAAGACCTTCCACATAATATACCCCGGAGATTACACTTTTTCCAACTACATAATCACCATAACCCATAATTGCTCCAAAATGGTCGCTCCCGAATCTAACAAATTCCGCCCCATGAATTTACTCACGGTTCATGAGCCGCGACCGGTCTCCAAATATATGCTTGGAATGTACCTGAGTCCAAGTACCACGTAACGATTTGAACGATCCGCAGTTGAACACGAGACAAGAATGGATAATCGATAATTGGGATCCCTATGCAAGAATGGGTTCCACTTGGTTAGTAACAGTGATTGGAACACCCACATCGAAAATAGAAACATCCATATCAGAAGTAGAAGCAATGGAATCATTAGGAATAGATGCAAGTATTGGTGTCTCAGATTTGACCTATTCAAAGTATGTTCACTTCTTAAGGAATAGTTCTACCAAGAGGCATCCATTTTCTAGTAGGCATAGTCTTAGCAGATTGAGGGCAGAACTGATTATTCTTATGGCCAAAAGGTATCCATTGATAACCTATCCTTCTAAATGTTCTTCCTGTGGGTTTCCACTGTTTTCTAACTTTCTTTCGCCTTTGCCTTT
This sequence comes from Chrysanthemum makinoi, assembly GCA_910596185.1. Lineage (NCBI taxonomy): Eukaryota > Viridiplantae > Streptophyta > Magnoliopsida > Asterales > Asteraceae > Chrysanthemum > Chrysanthemum makinoi. Next base: position 123,859,682 of record OU343225.1, read on the forward strand.
TAGCCTTCTTTGCTTGATTTTTAGCATTAACAATTTTAACGGGCATTTGACAAAGATTAGACAAAGCATTCACACCATAATCATGATTAGCAAATGTAATTCACATGCACATCATTACATGGTTTGCAAATAGTATCGAATTCAATTAATTACAAGACTTTATGGCTAATACTAGAATCAACACGATTCGTTTATTCAACTCAAACTTAAAGTTCCTAGGTTGGTCTTCTACTCTTCCAATGCACATTCTTAGCTTGCGAGGTCCTATCTTGCTTGGTATTGCCCGGAGGCTTTGACCCGCTTGCTTTAATGTCACCGATTACTTCATGTAGAGGAATTATGGGAACATTAGTTGGTTGATCTACCTTTTGCATTCCTGAACTAGATGTGCAAGGGTCTGTACTACTAGAAGGCACATTGGTGTTCACTTTCTTGAAGTTGGGCCTAGAATGGTTTGTATGCTTGGCACTAGGCATAGAACAAGGCATCACAGCCTTGCCTTTTGCACCTAAGGATTTAGGACATGTTGCAATTACACATTCTAGCAAAATTTGAGATCGCTTGGCCTGAGGCAAGCAAACCTAATCTCTCTATCAAGAGGTTTATTAATGAAATCCTCTTCAACAATCTCACTGAGACATTCTAGACTATCCTTAAGGTGAGCACAATAGTCATGAAATGCAGTTTCATTATTCCTAAGATGAGGAGGAATGTATTTAACCATCACAATGTATTTGTAGTCAGAGGGTGACTTTGATGCAACATTCTTATTAAAAACAAGTGGCAAATTTCCCATTTTCCTCGACTTCTCGATTCTCAATTTCTTTTTGTAAAGACGTTATTTTTCGTTGTTTTGGTCACGAGTGACTTTCATTGAATCATATAACTCTTTTAAAGTGTCGCTTAACTTTTTCATTTTCTTCTAGAAAACTCTCCTTTTCCTTTTGTAAGGCATTAACTAAGTTTTGAAGATGAAAAGTTTGAGAGTACCGAGAATCTAAAGGAGGAGGCATTTGGGATCCAATCACATTGTTCATTTCACCCTTTAATTGAGAGATTTGGGCTTTCAACTTTCTGATCGTGTTACAATGAGCTCGAATCTGTTCATCACGCTTGTTTATTCAAAATCAGCATCAAACTCGAACATCCGAGGATGTCTTGATATTTGAGGTTTTAACATTTTCTTTAAGATGTTGATATTTTAGTTGTAAATCAAAAATGTTCAACTTCTAGTTTAGAAAGATGCTTTACCAAATTATCGTGATCATCCTGAACAATTTTCTCATTAAGTTTCGAATTAATCTTTTCAAGCTCAATGACACGATCATGGGAGACTTTCAGAGCAAAAGATAATTCATGAAATTGAGAAGCATTAATGGAACAATTGTAGCAAAGTAAAACACATCTTGAGCAATACATTCAGAAATAAGAGACTCATTCAATGTATGCAAGTTTTTCCTCTCAATCTCATTATATTTTAATGCTCGCTCATAGTCACTAACCTCAACTATCATTGCATCAAATTCCTTTTCCATTCCTTTAATATCCGAATCTATCCCCTTTTTAAGACTCTCAAATTGATCTTTTAGTTGTTTAAAGAAAGGCATGAACCTCGTTAGATAGCATTCTTTTGTTTGCTCAAAACCCCTTTCCCCTTCAGTATCCCACTGGTGTGATCCTTTTCTTCCAAGTTTTCTCAAAATCGACAAATAGTTGAAGAATAACATATTGACTGATTAAGGTCTTGCTCTTAGTGGCAATAGTTCTAGGAACTAAATGCATTGGTGTATTTGGAGGATACACGTAGCCGCAGGCATTTTCCTAAGGGGAGGGTTTGTTTCAACAAGATTTTCAAATTTTGCTTATCTAAGTCCTTTTCCAAAACTTGTTCGGTGTTAACAACTTTTGAGGCTTAAATTTGTTTAAGGAGATCCAGTTTTCCTTCTTGTAATCATGGGGTTTGATCATTATGTTATTCTTTTTACATTCCAGATCTTCTAGCTTCTTATTCATTTTCTCCCTAGATGCATCATCTAATTTTCTATCTTCCTCTGTGCACTCAACGCAACTAGGTTTCTGTCTAGGTTTAAGAATCTCATTGCCATCATAGATTACATTTTGAGCCCTTTTGCTATCTTACCGTACTCAAGGTTGGGTTTATCTATAATGGGAACACTATGCTTATCGCTTAATACTCTATGCTTAGTGACCATGTGAGCAAATGAATGGTATTCCCTTTTACGTATAACTTATTTTCAAGCTTGTTCTTCAAAGTTTTTAGATTGGAAAAATCATTCAAAAGTTTTGATTCCTTAGCATGAAATTCTTGCTTAAGCACTTTAACATTTTCTTGAAGTTCTTGTTTTTGCTTAGCAGCTTTTGAAAGCTTTTCTTGTAAGGAGTTTAACTCTTGTTTTAACACTTCTTCTCTAAAATTACTTTTTCTAATAATTGTACGCATTTGGTTATCCAACTCCTCGCCACGCAGTAGTTAACTCAAACTTAGCACGTTGTTCATAAATGGCAACTCGTTCCTTATAGGCATTAAGTTCAGAGATAACAGAATCATCGGGGCACATGTTGTATTCATTAAAAACATAGTCATCATTGATCAGAAGATGCATCACTTGGTACAACTCACTTTCACTTTGTTTCACATATTGATCATATGGGACAACATTGATATTACCCATATTTTCAATATTCCGACTCAATAGTTTCAGTTGATTGTACATTGTCATGCATCTTTTGCACATCAACATCATCGTATAGTTTTAATACCTCATAAATGATTTTGTCTTTGGATGGAACCAGCTTGTGGAGATAAAGAGACTTTAGGAGGGACCATTGGAGAAATGCTAGCCATGAAAATGGTTTGTGCAATAGGTTCATCATCAACGCCAGAGTCGTATGCATCACAATCACGACTTGAAAGGCATTCTGTTGATTGTGGCCTATCTCCTGAATTGGCTGCTCATCCACATCTGCATCATATGTCTTGGCATTTCCCTCAACAAGAAACAACAACTCTTCTTCATCCAAAGTCCGCACCATTATCCCGAGCTTGAACAAGCAACATCTTATCCCCGAAGTATTCTCGAGGGCGCTTTTGGCGATGTGCGCCTTGCAATATGTCCCTCACCACCACAGCTTGTAACACTTGATCGGCTTTGCTTGTCCCTTGATTTCCATTCCTTCCCTATTCTCGATTTGCAAGATAACCTCTACCAACTCCACCTCTTCCTTGTTCAGACGCCTTTCTTGAACTCGCTTGCGACCATAACCTTCCCATCTCCGACAGTGGCTTGATTGTGTGGATTTGATGCGCTTTCGAGGTTGTTGTTGCGTGGGGAGAGAGTTCATGTTTTGACTAATCATGAGAGCCAGTTGATTAATGAAGTTTCCCACTACCAGCATCAAAGATCGCCTTGTTTGAACATTGAATCGGGAATGAGTTTGTGATTACCATTACCCATGGGTATAACTTGAGATGCTTTGGTGGTAATTCCAATGTTTGAGTAGAAGGCGGTTGAATCATTTGATGAGCTTGTCTCTCCCGGGTTGGTTTTGAACTGATCAAGAATCCTTTTTTCAAACATAGCATGTCTCTCATTCTCAAGAAGGAAGGCATAGAGTTGCTCATAGTTTGTATTCTTCAATCCTTTGGTTAGCTTCACAGAGGTGACAAACTTGTGCCATTCGGGATTCATGTTGTTCACAAATTTAGAGTTCAACTGAATGTTTGGCATGGTCATTCTGATGTTCCTCATGTCATTAACAAGCTTGTGGAATCTCACGTAATACTCATAGACACTCTCTTCTGGTTTCATCTTGAAGTGCTCAAATTCATCATAGAGTTGTGATTCTCTCTCTTCCATAGTTAATTCGAACCGTAAAGAAGCATCTTGACATTATCCCACACCGCCTTTGGCTTCGTGTTGTGATTGATAAGCTTGTAGATATCTTTTGGAAGACCTTGAAGTATGATGTTTGAAGCCCCGATATCAGCATCGAATCTCTTTTTCTCCTTATCATTGAGCTCATCATATGTCTTTGGTCAGTCTATTCCATAGATCATTGTTCCATCTGCAGCTGTATCAATTAAGTCTCTTGTAGTCTCAATCTGATAAGGTCCTTCATCAATTGATTTAAGAATGTTGACCCCATTTTCCTTTCCAAGACAAGTACATCGATTCTTTTGAGCCCAAGAGTCGAGTCAGCCTGTCAAGCATGGGTGGACGGTATCTCGAACCAACGCTTGAACATCCTCGACAATAGTGGAGATGAGTGTAGGTATGTTGGTAGACATGTTTAAAGATTACACAGGATTTTATAACTCAATGATTAAACCGGGAAATAGATTCTTTCACGTGATTTTACTAAATCAAGAGAAAACCGTATTACACACAAGAGTCAACCAAGTCGCTAAGAATCCTTGAACCAAGTCGCTAGGCACCAAGTTGCTAAGTAATTTGAAGACAAGTTGCTAAGTTTCCAAATCGCTACGAATTTTGACAGCAAGTCGCTATACACGAAGTCACTAAGATATCAAGTCGCTAAATAGCAACTCGCTAAGGACCAAATCGCTACCACCAAGTCGCTAAGAAAATTAAAGAACAAGTCGCTAACAAAATTGAAAGCAAGTCGCTACCTTACCAAGTCGCTACCCGTAGTGGAGAATCCACTAAGTGTACTGTTTGTCGGCTTGTCTCAAAAGGCAAGTCGCTACGACCAAGTCGCTACCAAAACACACTACAACTCGCTACCTTTACTGAAGCAAGTCGCTACCAAGAAATTCACTCCGAGAGCCAAGTCGCTATCAAGAAAAACTTTAAAAACACACTTTTCAATCCAAAACAAGCTCAACCACGGTGATTCAAGCTTACCAAATCAAAACCCAAGCACATACAATGATCCTAAACACAAAAGTACACCCAAAATTCAAACTTTAACACAAGAAATGAACCAAATGATGCAAAACCACTAAACTTTTTCAAACTCAAAAACCATCTAAAACCACTAGAAATCCAAAGATATGTAAGAGATGATCTAACCATGGCTCTGATACCATTTGTAACATATTGGATTTCACATACACATCAAACATAAACAAAGGTGGCGTACAAGATGAGTTTTAGAGAGAGAAAGTTAGAGGTTTGGGAACTTTAGTGAGAGAAAGAAAAATCTTATTATGAGCTCCAACTCTCTACCTTGGGAGGTAGAGAGTATTTATAGTCTTACAATAAAACGCCACCTCACGGGCTGTGGATCAGGCATACAGTGGGTAAAGACCCGTCCGTCCTCCACGGTGTTACTAAACTAAATACTACTTAACATTAAATAACTACGACTACGAGCTTTCTAACGATTACATATAATTGAGGTGACCGACACTATAACTACTGGATTTTCCAAATCCTAACAAAAAAACAAAAACCAATACCTATCTAAACCCTATAGAAGAACCATAGAAAAACCAAGAAGATGACCATCCAAGACAACACACAAAAGTTCCTTAAACGACAAACTTTCTCCTTCTCAACAAGGAGATCAATCAAGGCTACTTGGTGAGCAGCCTCTACCTCGTTTGCACGGTCACCAACGTTGACCACTTCCATAGTCTCATAAATGAGGGCGGCTTCGCATTCTTGTAATGCCGCCAAGCTTCAGATAGTCCTCTGCAAGTAGATGATAACATCCCTTGCTCTCCATTGCATGGGTGGATCGTACCACCCAATGAACGGACATGTTGTAGCCTATTATTGATAATCAAAATGTTAGCATCTGTTTGCAGCATAAACACCAACTAAACCCACTTGTATAAAATCACAATTATAATAAAACAGATATATTACTATAATTAACACATTTTAAGGTAAACCACTACATGCCAACTTTAAAATGAAATAAAATTAAGTGTCCCAACCTGTCTTGGACATGCAAAGAACCTCCTGCCTGGGTCCGTGTTGTTCCAGTAGGTTCTAATGACGGCCCTTCTGTTGCATGAACACACCACTATTTTTCAGATTTTACCGTCGGTAAAGAAGAAAAGATTTTAGTTATTAGGAAAGATAAAGGATGATAAAATTTCCCTTTTATTAGCGAGGTTTTACTGTAGCGCCCCTCGGTAAACAAGTGGGCTGACACGGTAATTAATGTACTGTGGTAAAATGACAAATGTGCCCTTGGACTAAAGACAAATCTAACGCCATCTGACGTCCATGACTAACGGCAATATGGTCAAAGGACCAATAACGAGTACGAAACTTGAAATAGGGACCCCCGACGATGAAAAGGCCCAGGTTTGTCCCAACGCGAAGCGGATTGACAAGTTTAGGGACCAACCGTGTATTTTAGTCTAGTTAAAAAAAAAAAAAAAACTGGAGTAAGTGAGTGGAGTTTAGGTTTGTAAGAGCTATGTAAATAACCACAGGTGTTTTTCGAGTACTAGGTATGTATCAATGCTTTTTGAGCAAACTTATTTCATAGGACATAATTTTGACTTTTGTTAGGATTTAGAAAATCCAGTAGTTAAAGAGTCGGTCACCTCAAATATATGTATTCGTTAGAAAGCTCGTAGTCGTAGTCATTTTATGTTAGTTAGTGATAAAGTTTTAAAATGTACCTTTTTGAGGGGTCATTTAAGCCGTTATTTGATCACTTTTGTATCCGTTATTACTTAATATCGTTCCTTTTCACTTTTTAGGTATCTTGAAGGCTAAATGCTGGAATGACACTTATTCGGACGAAAAGGCGCGAATATACGAAGAAAATGGCCAAAGTCAAGAATCGAGACACTCAGTGCTGAATGAAGGGGCGACGCATCAGTGTTATCTGCGACGCCGCCGGACCACTTTTGTGACGGCTCAGTAGCCAAATTGCTTATTTTCAAGTGACCGCTTCAAGTTTTAAAAGAGTAGGTTGTCGCAACTCAGACGGCATAGATTTGATCCAGACGACGTCAGAGACTGAAGGGGACGGCGTCACAAGCATAAGGTGACGCCGTCGTAAGACTAACATGGCCAAGACGAAACCCTAATGACGGCGACCCGACGGCGTCACAAATCAAAGGGTGACGCCGACGCATTTGTAATCCTATATATAGAATCCGAATTTTTTAGTTTTCAGTGTGTAGTCTTTTGGAGTAAAAACCTAAACCGAACCAAGGCTGTCTTGTAAAGTATTTTAGGGTTCTATACCCTATCTTATATCAAGATAAGTGTTTTACTTCACTAATTCAATTATGTCTTCAATTACTTGTGTGTATGCTTGCATGTTTCCCATGTCCGGCTAATTTATTTGTGTGTTTGCTTAGGGAATATGAAACTTAATTATTGAATATTGATTGGTTGTCTCTTATCTTAATTGTTAATGATCTAGTATTGCGATAGGTCATCCATTGTGTAGTTAATGCTTGATTAATCTTTGCGAACCTTAGCTTATAGTACCTAGAGTCATTGTAGGCTAAACCATTCGAAGAGTACCTTAGAGTTAAGTTTATAAATCCTAGAGATTTTGTAGGCGATAACCTTTGGTAGTTTCAAAGAGTTAGGGATAAAATCATACCCTACGACCTTAGACACACAACGCGATTAAGAATAAAGACGTGACAATTCAACCATCAATAGGAGATAATTAAGGAGTAATAAAACCTAAGTAAACACATTTTTAAATCATCATACGAGCACACAATAATTAGACATAGACTACATACACCTTAGTTTAGATAATTAGATAAGTAGAAGTAATCGGTAGAAATACCAACCCCCAAATCCAAACCCCGAGATTAGTACCTTTCCATTTCCTAAAAAAAAATATAAAAAGATAAAAAATAATCTTCCTCAACCCCAACCTTAGCGTAGTAACTTCTCACTAGCATTCCTATTCCCCTAGAGAACGATATCAATTCCCGTGGCTTACCCTAATACTACACTACAACGATTAGGTTCACTGCCTAGGGTGTTGAAAAACTTGCTCGACGAAAAGGAAGTTCCTTTGACCCCGAACGACGCGTGTAGCGTTATCAAGTTTTTGGCGCCGCTACTGGGGAATAGAATAGCTAGTTAGGAGTCCACCTCGTTTAGGTTTCTTTGCTTGATTCCTATCAAGTAAACCTTTTTTTTTCATTTTTA
>OU343225.1:123867913-124052523 GCA_910596185.1 Chrysanthemum makinoi
GTGGGAGGAGGAAGAACTTGGGGAGATATTTGGAGCTCATACCCTGAGGAAAGAAGCGCCTATCTATAACGTAGTTAACTTCCCGAGACCACCCTTGGGCCTCGCATGAGAATGGGTAACTCTAAAAACATCAAGATACATTGTATGATTGGATACTTATATAGGACCACACCCTACATTGACTACTGGGCACCCCACTGGAATATGTCTCTGGTCTCTATTACAGGTAGATCATGGGCAAAAAGCTAGAACCTATGAGGAACCCCTTTAGCCCTAAGAAAAGCAAGTAACTATATTAGGAGGGTTAAAAGGTGCGTAATGTCTATGCATTGGGTAACTTCACATATAGGTGTGATTTCATGATCTTGGAGAATGTTAGGCGTCATTGTTGGGTTTTTTAGGGGATGTAATACTTGGGAGACCATTTATAGGGGAGTCTATGATGGTTTATGATCAGAGGAGGAATAGTCAAGTTCTCAAATGGAGTGAGAGTGTTAAATATATAATGCCCCACAAAATAAGAAGTTTGAGGTATTGATAATAATTTAGATGTGGACAACATTAGGCATTGAAGTAGTTGGAAGAACAAGGTTTACTACACTCCTTGTCTTGAATTAGGCCTGAATATATTACGTGATGGGAGAAGGGGTAAGGAGATTGAATGGGCCTCTAAGATGGGACAACGTAGGGAGCGCGACTTCTGAGTCTATCTACAGACTCATAAATAAAGAAAAGCGCTTCGTGGGAGGCAACCCATGCTTAATTGGTTGCTTGTTAGTGTCATATATCTTTTATTGATTGCTTATTCTCATGTTTAAATTTGTAAAAATACTTTATTTTGTTTTTAAACTCGTCTTAATTGCATGTAAAGGTATTTTACATAAGGATAATGTAGGGAGGATTACACCGCGTTTTCAAAGAGGCGTAAACATGAGAATTTCAATTAATTAAAAGATATATATGTGTGTTTATTTGAGTCAAATGCTTGTATCGAGTCATAATGGATGTTTTGCGAGAAATTTTCAATTCTAAAGATGTAAATTTTCGAATTTTTCCGAAACTCGCGGACCAGTTTTTGTCGAGATAACATTGGCGTCGGATCATAACCGGCTTGGCGTCGGGAAGGAGTAAAACAGATTATTTTTTTTCTGGATTTTAGAGCTACTTATAAATTTTGAAATTTTTCGGTCTTAATTTTCCAGAAGTAGCAAGCATCCATTCCACAAGCATTATATCCTAGTTTAATAGAATCTTATATATATATTATTACATACGATTTCCCGCTGAAGGTTTAGTTTGTTTCTTGATAATGGGGTTTAATTTACTAAGAAAGAAGATACATAAGATTGGGAAGGAGCTTCTTACATTCTTCTTGAGAAGGATTTAACCACCACTACGGATCTGCAGAACTAATCGGGGAGTATTAGTTTCTTTCATTTTTAATTACCTTCCATTATCATAACTTTGATACTAGAACATTGGGGACAATGCCAGGTTTAAGGTGGGGAGGGAAAATAAGCGGGAACTTTGAAACTATGCTTATCCTTGATTATTTGCTTTGTCCAATTGTATTTGTGTAATAAACCAAGAGAAAATGTCGGTTAGGGTAATTTTGGCACCAAATTTAAAATTTTTCATGACATATAGGGGTGGGCCATTAGTCTTAACAAAAGCGTCTCACGGATAGGAAGTTATATGACTAGCACAAAAAACCCTTTACCACTTAAATTCCACCCAAAATGTGAGGATCACCATTAGATTAGTAGGAATTAAAGCATTCATCTTTAATGCTTAGTGTGTGAACTGGTAGTATATTAGATTCTAGATCTTGTTTTGTGATGCATCCGAGATCGCTAGTAAGACTAGACTTGTGTAGTTAGGAATAACTAAATGATAAGAGGCATTAGGATAACCCTTGTTTGATACCCATAATATAATTACTTCTTCCATATCGGTTGAGTAATTCACACCATATACGTTGTACTCACTTTTAGTACACGATACCCTAGTTAACCTCGAGAGCCTATCCTTTTAGCGGTTCTCGTGATGTTTCGGTTTCCGAAATATCAATGAAAAGCATTGTTTACACCACTAATCTTTGTACCCAAACCTTATACCTTGTATGCACTCACTTTTTAGTGCATTATTGTTATCACCCTAAACCCTTAGTTCAATTATCTAGTTGCTTGCATGATTGCTTAAATGAGTCATATCCTTTATACCGAGTTTTGGGACGATTGGGACTCAGGGAAAAGTTAAAGTTTATGGAAGCGGGAAGGGCGTTAAATTCAAATTCCCTTTATTAACGTAATAATGTACTCCAAGTGTTTTGATCTTTTCAATTCGGGTCAAATTAGTGTTAGAGTAATAAAACTCAAGTGTAGGGATATGCCTATAAATCCCTATCATTTTGATGTATCGTAGAGGATGGTAGAGTAAAAGTGTTATGGAAAAAAATCGAAAAATGAAAAGAGAGAAAAAAAGAAAAAATAGAGTGTAAAAAAAAAAAAAAAAAAAAAAAAAAAACGGGCTACCATCCTACATCTTTCTTTAAAACTATGTTTGTTTGTTTGATTATCTAGAGTCTAGAGTGTGAGTCTTGGCTTGCAAACCCGTATGCTTGTAACATAGAGATTTTTGACTTGCCACCACTAAATAGCCTATCCCACAAAATCCTTTGTTTCCCTACCGTAAGCCTAACATTATAACCCTTTTAAAGACCTCTTTGATAGTCTTTCCTAGGTGCCTACGCCAGCGATGGAGGTTTGATCTAGTCTCAAGCCTATGGTAATCTATGTACTAGGACGGTTAATGAGGTGTTTATCTTCCACAACTTGTTATATTTCATATACACCGAGAGATTTAGTAAAACACCCATGTGAGGTGCTAGTATGTTCGTGCTTGTTATGACTTTTGTGGGGCTTATATGTGTTGTGGATTGTTCTAAACCAATGCTTCTTGACCCCTAACTTATAAATTAATTGGCTAAAAGCACATTTGCTTGAGGACAAGCAAATACCAAGTGTAGGATATATGATAAGGTTTTAAATGTACCTTTTGGGGGGAGTGGTTAAGCCCTTATTTGATCACTTTGTATCCGTTATTACTTAATATACGTTCCTTTTTCTTTTTAGGTCTCTTGAAGGCAAATTCTTTGGAATGGCACTTATTTGGATGAAAAGGCATGATATCCCTCTGAAAATAGCCAAAGTCAAGAATGAGACACTCATTTGAAATACACGAGGGGCGGCGATGTGTTATGTAGCGCCGTCGCATCACTTTGTGGACAGCGCTCCAGTATAAATTTCTTATTCAAGTGGTGTCGGACTTTAAAAGAGTAGGTCGTCCTTGCTCCAGGGCCTAGATTTGATCCAGTGGCATTGGCCAGAGAATGGCATCAAGAGTGGCCATCGTGACTAAAGTGGCAAGTGAAACCCTAATAATGGTGACCGGTCATAATTCATAAGGTGGCGCCGTCATGATTATCTTATATATATAATCGAATTTTTAGTTTTAGGTGTGGTCTTTTGGGTAAAACCTAACCGAACCAAGGATGTTATACGATGATTTTGGGTTACAATATCTTACACCAAGATAAGTGTTTTACTTCATTAATTCAATTATGTCTTCAATTATTTGTGTGTATGCTTGCATGTTCTCCATGTCCGGCTAATTTATTTGTGTGTGTTGCTTAGGGAATATGAAACTTAATTATTGAATATTGATTGGTTGTCTCGAATCTTAATTGTTAATGAAATAATCTAAGTGTGGTCATTCGTTGTGTAGTTAATGCTTGATTAATCTTTGTGAACCTTAGATTATAACACCTAGAGTAGTTGTAGGCTAAACCATCCAAAGAGTACCTTAGAGTTTATAATTCCTAGAGATTTTGGCAGAGATACTTTGGTAGTTTCAAAGAGTTAGGGAATGGCGCCTCTGACTTTAGACCTATGGTGAAGAATAAGGACTTGACAATTCAACCATCAATAGGAGATAATTAAGAGTAATAAACCTAAGTAAGCACATCTTTAAACCATCATCTGACACAATAATTAGACATAGACTACATACACCTTAGATTAGATAATTAGACAAGTAGGTAATCGGTGAAATACCAACCCCCAAATCCAAACCCCAGTACCTTTCTAATTCTAAAAAAACATAAAAAAATAAAATATTCCTCAACCCCAACCTTAAAGTAAACTTCTCACTAGCATTCCTATTCCCCTAGAAGCGATATCAATACCGTAACTACTAATACCACAACAATTAGGTTTTCACCTTACAGTGTTATAAAACTTGCTAGAAGAAAAGGAAGTTCCTTTGACCCGAGCGCAGCGTGTAATTCAGTGAACACACTTTGAATAGATCGAGCCACTAATATTTGCATCTGCCTTTAATGATATAATTTGACTCGTTTTAAATGTGGATGTTCCAATCTCGTTTCTAACCCGTGGTGAACCCATTCATAGGGATCCAAGCATCCGATCATCTATACTTGTATACTGTTCAGCTGCAGGTCATTCAAATGTTCAGTGGTACTGGTTTCAGGCTGTTCCAACATATGACATTTGGGAATGTAACTCTCATGAACAGTAGTAAAGGGCTGACCAGATTGAGAACGACCATTTTGGGGTGATTATGGGTTATGGAGATTATGTGGTTGGTGATAGTGTAATTTCCGGGTATATTATGTTGAAGGTCTTGGTCATAATTTGTTTTTCACAGCAATTCAATTATGTGATTCAGATCTAGAAGTGGCCTTTAGAAAACATACTTGTTTCGTTAGAGAACTTGATGGTGTGGAACTTTAAAGGAAAACGAACAAACTTATACACCATCTCTCTAAAGATATGATGAAGTCTTCTCCAATCGCTTGTTATCAAGGCCTCTAAAACAAAGTCATGGTTATGGCATCATCTCAATCACTTGAACTTGAACCATTAATGATTTGTCTAGAAAGGACCTAAATAGAGAGTTTACCCATTGAAGTATGAAAAAGATCATCTTTGTTCAGCATGCCAATTGGGAAAAAGCAAGAATATACCCGCCATAAACACCAAACTGGTTATGGAAGTTCTTCATACTCTTCACATGGATTTATGTGGACCCATGAGTGTGCAAACTATAAGCGGGGAAATATGTGTTAGTCATGGTTGATGACTATTCTCCAGTTTACTTGGTGTTAAGTTTTTTGATCAAAGGATGAAAATCGACGTCATCATCAAACTTATTAGCATTCTGAGTTCGACTTAATAAAATGTGAAATTATCGAACATACAATGGAACGAGTTTGTTAACAAAGCTGAGTCGGTTCTATGAAAGCATTGGAATCACCATCAAAGAAGTGTTCCATACTCCTCAAATGGGTGTAGTTGAAAGACGAAATGGGACTCTTGTGAAGCTGCAAGAACTATGCTAATTTTGTCAAAGGTTCTAATGTTTCTGCAGAGCAGAAGCCATTGCCACTGCTTGCTACACCCAAAACGTTCCTTATTCACACCAATGGAAAGACTCCTTACGAACTTGTACAACCGAAAACCGAGATCTATCTTTCCTTCGTGTGTTCGGTGCCTTATGCTATCCAACGAATGATGGTCAAGACTTAGGAAAGTTAAGAGCTAAGGCGGACATGGAGTTTTTGTTGGTTATGCACCAAACCGAAAGGGTTACCGAATCTACAATAAAGAACCGAGATATCATGGAAACTATTCACGCATCCCGTTGATAGGCTTGCGAGCAAATGGCTCCGAGACAATCAAGTTCACGGACCCGCATCTCAACATTTATCTTGTAGTCCTATCGGTTCCTCTCTTGTACAAAATCTCTCTGCAGTTCCATATGTACCTCCTTGAAGAAGATTTGAAAATGTTTGATCCAATGTTTGATGAATATTATGAACCCATTGTTAATGATCATTCTACCATCAAGCGATGTGCTTCTAATCCAATCAACAGAATAATCCATCAGTATCAATGACTTTGTCTCAAGAAGCGCCAATATGAGATCACTCATCGTCATCCTCAAATCCTCATCTTGGTGTACATCATGGAAATGAAGCTGCAAATTATGATGAAGATAACCTTTTGCTGCCTCGAAGATGCTCCATTTGAGAACATATTTGCTCTGAACCAACTTAGAACCATCTTCATCGAGAGATCCAAACTGCTGCTTAGTCCCAACAACAACCACACGAGCACCTTAGAAAATGGACACATGGCCATCCATTGGACAACATCATTGGGAACCCTTATCGTCAAGTATCCACTAAACAACTTGCAAGCGATGCCTTGGTGCTTCTTCTTCAGGTACTATCTAAGGTCGAAGAAAGGGATGTTAAAACAATCATGACGAGGACAATGGTTCATTGCCATACAGAGAAGAAATTCATGAGTTCGATCGACTAGATGTATGGGAATTATTACGCTCCTGATATATGATCATTGCTCTAAAATGGATCTTCAAAGTAAAACTTGATGAGCATGGTGATGTACTTCAAGAACAAGGCTCGAACTGGTGCGAAAGGATAGTCAAGAAAGGTATTGACTTTGAAGAATCATTTGCTCAGTTCTGCATTCAGGCAATCAGAATCTTCTTGGCTACTTGTTTTAGTAAGAACATGGTAGTCTATCAGATGGATGTAAAGAGCTTGCTTTTCTTGCGGAGATGAAAGAGGTTGTATCGTCGGCCGGCTGAAGGTTTTGTGAATCCAGAGCATCCTACTCATGTTTATCGCTTGAAGAAGGCCCTTTACGGTTTAAGCAAGCTCAATGGCAAGGACAATACTTATCAAATTTTCTTCTATCTAATGGATTGACAAAGGAGCATTTGATCCGACATTGTTCACCGAAAGTCGGCAAACACTTAATTCATGTTCAAATCTATGTTGATGATATTATTTTTGCCTTGAATGATTCGATAAGATGTGGCCAAATTTCAATGATGGGACAAATGTCATTTTTCTTGGGATTACAAATTTCACAAAGTCCAGGAGGCATTTTTATCAATCAATCTAAATATGCAAATGAGATCTTAAAGAAATTTGTTTGTTTCTTATGACCTGTTGACACTCCCATGGTGGCGTACTAAAGCTGGATGAGGACCACTCAAGGATCATGGTTGACCAAACTAAATATGTAGCGTATGATTGGATCACGATGTACCTTACCGATGAAGACATACATTACGTTATTTGTATGCATGTGTGCTGATACAGGCTAAGCCTACCAAAAGCACCTTGAAGCGGTTAAGCGGGTCTTCGGTATCTCCAGGAACCATCAACATCGGACTTTGGTACAGGGGACGGTATGTCACTAACACCCATCAGGATCGCGACCATGCGAGTGTCAAGATACCGTCGAAGCCGCGTCGAGGGAATTGCTCAGTTTTGGGTGATAAGATTGAAAGCTGGTCTTCAAAGAAACAAATGAGTACCTCAATATCCTCTGAAGAGCGAATACATAACCATGTCATCTTGTTTTGCTCAAATCCTATGGATGAGATCCCAATTATCTAACTATGGCTTTGAATTCAACAAAATCCCTCTGTATTGTGATAACAAGAGTGCCATTGCTCTCTCATGCAACAACGTTCAACATTCAAGAGCAAAGCATATCGACATTCGACATCACTTCATCATGGAGCAAGTGGAGAATGGTGTGGTGGAACTATATTTTGTGAAGTCTGATATCGACTAGCAAACATCTTCACCAAAGCTCTTCCTAGAGAACGTTTGAGTTTATCCTTCCACGACTTGGTCTAAAGAGTCTACAACCGGAAACACTCAAATGTCTTCAAGAGGAAGACGAGGAGTAAAGGCTTTTCTTCATCCATCTCTTGTTCATATTTATTCAAAAGCAAAATACAAAATTATAAAACCCACAAAAAGAAAATAGAAAAATACAAAATCTCAAAAATCCATAAAAATCAGAAGATCTTTGAAAAAATATTATTTTTCCCACTATTTACGTTCTTGATAACATCTACGGACTTTGTTTTGTCACTCAAAGAATGGCACGGGTCTTTAGATGAAGTTCGAATGTACATAAACCTTTAAAAAAAATGGGATGGAGAAAAATGATTGTTTATTGTCATTTCAGGCATTAACAGTTTTAAATGAAAAACAAAGCCATGCTTAAATTGATTTTTGAAACTTCATGCTCTAATTCTTATAACAAATATTTGTCGCCAAAAAGACAAATATTTCCATCATAAATATTTTTCCTTCCAAATATTCTTACGAAAATATTTGTCATCTAATGAAAATAAAATTGCTTTGAAATTAACTCGGTCTATATTTTGAAATCATATGGGCTTATCATTTGTCAAAATCTCTAACTCAATTAAAACTTATGTCATTGATTGAGGGGAGAATGATTTCAAACAAATCAAAAGTTATTTTTCAAACAATTGGCACGTGTCGAGCAAGGTCTAATTTTGGATAATTAAAAGAACAAAGTTTTTATACAATTGGATCCGGACCAAGGCTATCGTTGTGTTTCATAAGATACTTAAGCATGTTTAATCATTGGAGTTTAAAGTCTCAAAATTTGATCCTTATCAGTTACATGTTTTAAAAGCAAGTCACATTTCTCCTCAAAATCCTTCAAAAACAATTTAAATCAATAGAGATCACAAATCTCAAAGGATTTGAAAATTGTGATTGGGGAGAATTTGTGATTTAAATTGGATATAAACTGATAATTCAATAAGTGGTTTTATAAGGATAATAACAAGCTCTCCTCCCTAAATGTGCCAAACGATTTCATATTTTCCATGCACATGTTAAGGGGGAGCATTTATCTTAAACCAAAAAGAATTGAATCGTGACTGATTTGTCTCAAAGTCTTGGGATCCCTCTAATATGTGCAAAACTCTTTCGAATCTCGATGCACATATTGAGGGAGAGCAATCATGAGAAAACCTCTTCCTTCCCAAAAGTGTTTTATTCAAAGTATTTAAAATACTATATTTGATCGGAAAGTGATGATGATCATTTTAGAAAATGTTAACCAAAGATTGGATCTTTAATTCTTAATCTAAGATTTCAAATTCCTCTTGCCTCCATGTGCTAAAACAATTTCTAATACATGAAGAACATGTTGAGGGGGAGCATTTCTAAATTATCAAAAACAATTAAGGTACAAAATACTTTGATTTTATATCACAAGTACCTTGATTGATTTTTCAAATGGTTTTCTATTGGTTTCGAGGCGGATGAACAATACCAAAAGACCGACCAATTTTACTTTATGCATGGTGATATAAGGATGGTTAGGTTAGGTATTCGTTCCCACGATCCAGCAAGGCGGAGAGGATCCCCGGACAATCCACTAGATAGTGTAGAGTCCTTAGGTATATTGAAAAAAGGAGAAAAGTGATAAATGGGAAGAGTGCTGGGGCCAGAGCTGAGCTAATGTGAATAAACCCAACAAGGTTCTAGTTATGAAGTCTCGGTAGCAACGAAGGGGTTGAAGAATGAAAAATAATTAAATGATAAAAGGGTGAAAAGAAATAGCCCTCTATTATTTCAACCTTAGGGCAAAACCGGTTCATTCATTATACTGCTGCCGGTGGTTACCAAGGTAACACCGATATTAAGAGACAAGACGTCATGGACCCAGTGGCCTTGCTGCACTACAACTTCCCAAGCTACTCAAGTTCCTCTTAAAAGGGCTTGTTTCATTCTCACAGGGAACCTACATAATCTATCGACTTTATCTTAGAGATTGTTGATATTGAAGAAGGAGACCCTCTCCCCAGTCTCCAGCATAAGAAACCAAAGTGCACTATTGAGTCTAGAGCTAAGAGATCATCAATAAATCTCATTAGGACACAATCTATGAAGACTCACTATTTTACACAATGTGGAAAGTGAGAATATATTTTAAGAGTCCTACGCATTATCCTTGTGGTATTGCGGAATCCCGATGTGTTAACACATTCGATGAAGATGGAAAATCCTTCTAGAGCTAACATCAAACAAGCTCTTGGTGGGTGACATCTGAGATCTATCCAATAGATCAAACTTGTGACAACTGGATAGAAACGATGGGCCGATTCAATATTGAATCAACCTTGGTCAGGGAAATGGATTGACGGATACCTTTGAAAACCGGTAATTGTGCTTAAAATTCTTTTCTCGCACATTTGTGTATTAATATTTCAAAATAAAGGTGTTTATGATTGATAATGATTTTCCTTAAAACTTTCGTTTATTGCAAAACACTTTATATTAAGCAATACGGTTGTTTTTCAAATCACTTTTCATCAATCGCTGAATCTCAATCGGTTTGGTTCACAAACCGTGTTGTCTTCTTTGAGATGTTCGGTTTGAGAACGGCTAAGCATTACGGAAACCCATCAAGGAGATTCTTGGAATGTTACGATCATAGGCGTGACTTCTTGATCAGCAAGAGGGCAGGCGGTGTACCAATTCAACAAAAGTGATCAAAGACACTTTCATGCTTTTACTAACTAATTGTTGTGTAGAAACTGACGGTTCGTGATGGAATTGATAAGTCATTCCATAGCATGCTCACACACATCGCGTTCATTTCAAAGAAATCATGATATATGCATATCTTCATCAAGTGATTATCTTTACTAGCCTTGCTTTCTTGATGCAAATATCAAGAATCAACAAAAGCTTCCGCAACTCGACGATAAAATATCATGATTCAGATGTGAGGATGTCAAAAGTCACAACTTCACATAATGGCAACACTTCAAAGGATAAATGGAGATTTATGGTGGAGATGATCTCAATCTCTGGCTCAATACTCATCTTCACGCGAGGATCGGATAAAGACCTCCACTTGAATTAACAAAACATGCGGAACATGAAGAATCAAAGACTACGGGCTACAGAGCAATGAACTTAATCAAGAATCCAAGAACAATCAAAAAGTAATATCTGTTTGTATTCAATGAGAATTGAGGTGACCTCCCTTAGGGGGAGATTGTTAGGATTTAGAAAATCCAGTAGTTAAAGAGTGGTCACCTCAAATATATGTATTCGTTAGAAAGCTCGTAGTCGTAGTCATTTTATGTTAGTTAGTAGTGTGTTATGTAACACCGTGGAGGACGGACGGTCTTTACCCACGTATCTTGATCCACGCCAGTAGGAGGCGTTTCTTGTAAGAAACTATAAATACCCTCTACCTCCCAAGGTAGAGGGTTGGAGCTTTTATATTTTCTTTGTCTCACCAAGTTCCCAACTCTCTTCCACTTTCTCTCTCTAAAACTCTAATTCATACGCCCCTATTTAATATGTGTTGATGTGTTTATGAAAACCAATATGTTACAACTTTTGATCAATATATTCAAGTTTTTTTTACCAAACATTACAAGCATTTGAGCCCGAGTTTAAATTCAAACCATTAAGTTGAGCTCAAGCTCGTGTTAGGTAGTGTTTGATAACAACTTAATGTGTTTTAATTGAAAATTATGTAAGTTAATTAAGTCATCAAATGGATGTTTGTTTAGTGCTTAAAACTAACATGTGACCTTAAAAACCAGGGGAAAAAATGCCCCTAAGAGATATATAAGTAACATGGGGCCCACTCCTATATCAACCACATATTGAGGAGGTCTTTAGTTATTTTGACTTGGGGATACATACCCTTTAATAGAAAAAGTGGACCTAATTTAAAAAAGTAATAATATTATATTAGTGTGTTCCACTATCTCTTCCCATTAAGTAAAAATAACGCAGCTGGCGATATGCGGTTATCAGATTCTCAAAGGATCTGTATCACACATGCTCTGATATTTTTTTTTGTAGCGATGCAAAAAATAATAAAATAAAAAAAAAAATTATTGAACAACCTTTTTCTTATAATAATATGCACCGTGTTAATAGATATTCACTTTGACATGACCCCACACACAATTACATCACCAAACAAGGACATTATCACCATAGTAGATCGATTTCTTATAATCTTTTTTCTAAATTTGGCATTAGTCTATATTGCTCAACTTTATGGGGCATTTGATAAGTAATCTCATCATTCTCATCCACGAATTTGGCTACTCCAAGTGATGGATCATAAGTCATATTGGAAACTTCCACAAACGGCTTTCCTAACATAACATGTGATAAGCATGGATCTATTTATGAACTAATATCTTCCACTATTAAAAAATCCGTGATGTATGTGAAATTTTCTACAAATACATGCATCCCCCTAATTCTTCCCGTAAAATTGCTTATTTTTCTAGTATCGGGGTCTCTTCTAGGTACTAATTGCTTTTTCATAATCCAATTATAGTGTGTTCTAGTCATAATGTTTAGAGTTAATTACATAAATGGTCCCTGTGGTTTGGGTTTCTACAGTTTAGTCTCTAATTTTTTTTCTTGGATTTCCTCCCTATGGTTTTGACCGATTCACGGTTTTAGTCCCTTGACCACTTTTTACGTTAGTTTGACCGTCAAGGATGATTAAAATGACACTTATACCCTCGTTTGTTTTAGCATATAGTCCCTGTCATTTGTCTTAATTTTTTTTAAAAAACATATGTCAAACCTTTAAAACTTTAAAAACTTTAAAAATCTAATAACAAAATATTTTCTTAAATTTTAAAAACCTATGTCAAACCTTTAAAACTTTAAAAACCTTTAATTTTTTAAATAGATTATGTCAAAACTTTAAAAATATATTTTTTAACAAATTAAAATCTAATATTTTAACAATTTTTTAAACTTAATATTTTAATTTGTTTTTAAAATTTTAACAGTTATAAAAATTATAACTTTAAACAATTTTTTAATTAAAAAAATAAAATTTTGACGGAATATGTCAAAACTTTTACAGAAATTATGTCAACTTTTTTTCAAAAAATTTTATAAAAAAATCTCAGTAAAATTATTAATAATATCATAAAAATCTCGTAAAAATTTATAAAAAAAAAATATCGTAAAAATGTTTATAGAAAAATCTCGTAAAAATTATTAATATTATCATAAAAAATCTTGTAAAAAAATTTATAAAAAAAATATCGCAAAAAATTTTGTAAAAAAAATATCGTAAAAATTATTAATAACCAAATTTTTTAAAAAGCTTTTTGAGAAAATTTTATATAAAAAAAATCTTGTAAAAGTTCAAAAGATTTTAAAAATCATCAAAAGTTTTAAAAAATATGTGAAAAACTTACTTAAAAATTCAAACAAAAAAATTTTGAAATTAAAAATTATTAATAATATCATAAAAATCTCGTAAAAAATTTATAAAAATCTGTAAGAAATTTTTTAAAAAGTCTCGTAAAATTATTAATAATATCATAAAAATATCGTAAAAAAAAATTATAAAGAAAATCTCGTAAAAATTTATAAAAAAATTCGGACAAAAAATTTTTGAAAAAAAAATTATTAATAATATTAACTAAATAATTGAATAAATAATAAAAAAAAGTAGGGACTAAATTCGTGATATGCTATAAACCACAGGGATCATATAATAGGAGGTATTTACGTCAATTCATCCATTTAAACACACACTTAACGGTCAAACTATGAGAAAAAGTGGTCAAGGGACCAAACCCGTAATGGGTCAAAATCATAGGGACAAGATCCGCAAAAAGTAAAGTTTAGGGACTAAATCCGTAAAACCCGACAAACCAACCACGGAGACCATTTATGTAATTAACTCTAATGTTTATTATAGAATTAAAGTCAATGTAGGCCTTTCACACATGAACATGTCCTATATTACATGGCACACTAACGTTTGAAGGGTTAATGATTGGGATTCTTCTATAATAGTATGGGCGAGGATCATGAATCAAATACCTATAGTATGCCAATTCATCATTTGTGGGAAACTTGTCAAAGTAATTAACTCCTAATTCTCTTTCATTGTTGCTTTTAACATCCCTAGTTTCCTCCTTAGTGTCACTTGTTTCTCCGGTCAAGGTCTCTATTTCTTCCTTCTTGTCATTCCTTTGTGGTGGTAGTAAAGTGATAGTGTTAACAAAGTGAACATGTTTTGATGATGAGGGATCCTTGATTTCACTACCCCATTCATGTTTTTGGTAGATTTACTTGGAGGGGTCATGACATGATTGTTGAGAGCCTTCAACAAGTCATCAATTTTAATTGTCATCTCGCTTTGTTGTTGCTTGAAATCGGCTTCAAATTTAGATAAACGAGCTTCTTGAGATGACATATAATTGGATGCCAATCCTTCAAGATAATTTAAATTGTTGGAAATTGAAGGGTTATTAAAGGGACGATTCGAGGATGAACCGCTTGGTTGAAAATGATTAGGTGGGTTTGAAAATTTGTTTTTAGATGAATTTTGGTTTTGCTTCCACCTAAAGTTTGGGAGATTTCTCCAAAAGGGGTTATAAGAATCACCTATAGTATTTTGCTTGGATTTGAAAGTGAACCACTTTTCTCTCGCTCTTTCGGTATGCGAAGATGCATAGTCTGCGAAAGCTTGTTCGGGGAGTTTCATGCAATCACGAGTGTCATGGTGACCACTACATAATTCACATGAAAAAGTGATGTTGTTCACTTGACATAAAGGTTTAGGAGCTTCGTAGGAACTCATTAGGAATTTGAATTGATCTTCAAGTTCAATTATTCTACGATCGGGAATGCTTGAGACATTAGAAGGCAAGGATATTGTTGGAACATTAAAATGTCATTCCTTAACTTAGTAGTTCTCCCCGGTGGGAAAAATTGTGCAAGAAAACAAGAAGTAAGATCATCCAAAGTGGAGATGGATCCTGCGGGCAGACGCTCAAGCTAATTGCTAGCTTGATCACGTAGAGAGAATTGGAAGAGACATATAAAGTTATCATAAGTAAAATTATAAGGATACATGTTATTTTTGTAAAGCATTTATATATATAATCATTTAACATTAATTGTTGTAATGATTCATTTATTGTAATAGTTTATTAGGATGGGTAAAAACCATAACCCATGACCCATACCCATGGAGCATATCCATAACCCATGGAGCTAACTCATGACCCATTGACTAGATGCATTGCATCTTCTAGATACATTGCATCTTCTAGATACATTGTATCTATTTGGATACCCATGGT
Organism: Chrysanthemum makinoi; assembly: GCA_910596185.1. Classification (NCBI taxonomy): domain Eukaryota; kingdom Viridiplantae; phylum Streptophyta; class Magnoliopsida; order Asterales; family Asteraceae; genus Chrysanthemum; species Chrysanthemum makinoi. The sequence continues at coordinate 123,882,974 of OU343225.1, forward strand.
CCAAAGTCCATGACCCATGACCTATAACCCATTTAGGGGGAGCGTCCTACGGATACCTCAGTTTACTGGGCGGATCCCTCATGTAAAGGATCTGTGGGATCCGTTGCAACGGTAGTGATTTTTTGCCTATAAATAGTGAGCCATTTCTTCATTGTAACTCACCCCTCTTCTTCCAAACTCTCTCATATATACTCTCATTCTTCTAATCTCAGATCTCTTGATCAAGATAGTAGTTCTTCTTTCTTTTGTTGTTATTCTCATATAGGTCCTTCTCTAAGGCAAGATCACGAGATTCCACAAGTCATCCAAGCAAGGAGTCCTTGATTGATTTGTTCCTCCACAAGATTTCTGTAGCAAAGATCTTGTATTTCATATTTCACATAGTTGTTGTGTTATAGTTGTGTTGGGTTGGTCCTCCGTGTTAAGGACTTGGTATTTTGCTTTGTACCGGAAAAAGTGTAAGCGACGTTGTGAAGGCTTCTCCGTCAAGTTGAAGGAGTTTCTTGACATAGTGCTTGAACTCGAGTAGTGACTAGGGCGAGTGGAGTAGGGCAAGGAAGGTGTCCTTGTAGGCGAACCACTATAAATCGGTTGTGTCATTTCTATCCTTTACTTTACTTGCTTTCTTTACTTGCATTACTTATAGATCTATACTTTCTATCCATCCATATGATTTCACATAACATAAAATCAAAAGTTTTTGAAACTAAATTTAAAATCGACAAAACTATTCAACCCCCCTTCTAGTTTTCCACAATTGGCATCAAGAGCTAAGTTTACAAAAGTTTTAAAGTAAATAGTATTTTAAAAACTTTTCGATCACAATGGGTTCTGAAAATTATAAAGAAGGGCAATCTATGCAATGATCTCCACTAATTGAAACTAATGGTTTTATTTATTGGAAAAATAGATTCGAAACGTATGTGAAGTCAAAAGATATTGATATTTGGTATATCATTGTTGAAGGCGACTTTGAAGCCACTACAAAAGATGATAAAACCGGAAATTTAGTAAACACACCTCATGATCAACTCACCGATGATCAAAGAAAAGTTTTCTAAAATTGTGAAGTTAAAATGGTTTTATACAATGCTTTACCCAAAAAGGAATTCGAAAGAATTTCTATGCTTAAAACCTCTAAAAAAATTTGAAATTCTTTAGTTGTAACTCATCAAGGAAATCAACAAGTTAAAAACAATAAAATAGATCTGTTTGTTCAACAATATGAACAATTTTCATTATCGGATGGGGATACTATAGATAATTCTTTTGCTAACTTTAATACTATAATTACATCATTACAAGCACTTGATGGGTCTTTATCTAGTCGTAATCATATTAGGAGATATCTAAGGGCACTTCCATCCAAGTGGAGATCAAAGGTGACGGCCATCAAAGAATCAAAAGACTTGTCAATCCTCACCCTCGACGAACTCATAGGCAATCTAAAATTCTATGAGCTTGTCCTCGCTAAAGATTCTGAAGCCTCAAAAGAGAAGAAAGAGAAGCACAAATATCTTGCCTTAAAGCCAAGAAAGTCTCAAGCGATGAAAACTCTTCTTGAATAGTGATGACGAAGAATATGCTATGGCGGTAAGGGATTTCAAGAAGTTCTTTAGAAGAAAGGGAAGATATGTCAAGCAACCATATGGCGACAAGAAGGGGTTAGGAAGGCAAAGATGACAAGAAAGCAAGGGATGAACGCTCATGTTTTAAATGTGGGGACCATAATCACTTCAATGGTGAGTGTCCCAAACGTGGAGAACAAAAAGCGTTCGTGGGGAATGAGCGAGGAGGAGGACGAAGAAATTTGTCTCATGGCAAATGACTCAAACGAGGTATGTCCCGAATCTCTCTATTATAGTAGCTCATCATTAGATGATGATTAATTGCATCGTGAATATGATAAACTTTACAAAATTAGTCTAAAAGTAATTAACAAAAACAAGATTATGAAAAACCAAAATGAACGTTTAGAAAAAGAAGTCATTGAATTAAAAAGCAAATTAAAACGTTTAGAAAAAAGGAAGATAGCAAGTGGGGAATGTGAGCTTTGTGTTCAACTTCAAACACTAGTTGATAATCTTGAATCCAAGCTTGCTAGAATGAATACTAATACTCTAAATACAATACTAGATAGTGTTAAAACAGGAAACAATCAAAAGGGTTTAGGTTTTCAAGAACATAATGCATCAACTAGCGAAAATAAAGAAACACAATTCGTCAAAGCAACTGAAAAACAAGCTACTGTAGTCACGGATCCCTTGAAAAGGGAACCGTCTAGTGTAAAACCAGGGATCCGTGGGTCTGCTGATGCAAACAGTAGAAATAGTGTAGCTACTTCATTTAGAACCGACTTTGTTATCATTAATAAGAAGAAACCAACCCACATTACTGTTAGACCACCACCACCACTAAAACAAAATCAAAGTTTTATGAGAAAAAAAGGGCCATCGTTTTCAAAACCAAACACATTTATAAGGAGGCCTAATAATGTTTATCCGAGAAGTAACCACCATCAAATGGGATGGAATCCTAATGTACAAAACGGTTTTCCATTTCAAAACTTTACACCATGGAATGCATTCTCACATTTTCCATATATGCCTAATATGAATGAAATGTATAACACTAATGGACCCATGAACAAATGGGGACCAAACTTTTGAGTTAGTTGTTTTCTTATGTGTGCTTAAAGGTGGACCTAGATCCGGATGAATGGATCAAGGATAGCGGGTGCACGAGGCACATAACCGGTAATAAAGACTTGTTTTCCACATACGAGTCCTTCAATGGAGGGAATGTGCTATTTGGTAATAGCAAAAGCAAAATCATAGGTAAAGGTACAATTTCTCACAAATCTTTAACCATTAACGATGTGTGTCACGTAGAAAACCTAAACTTCAACCTTCTAAGTATAGGACAAATATGTGATAAAAAGTGTAACATACTTTTTAGTGAAACCGGTAGTAAAATGTTGAAAAACGGTATTACTATAGGAAGTGGCATTAAAAAACATGGAGTTTATGTCATTAAAATTGGTAATAAACCTAAAGACAAACTTTGTCTTACTTCTATGGATGATACTTCGACCTTATGGCATCGAAGATTGGGTTACGCCAATATGCTACTTCTTCAATCGCTATCATCTAAAGAACTAGTAAGAGATCTACCGAAATTAAAATACGAACATCATTTTTGTGATGCTTGTAACATAGGAAAACAAGTCCATGCTAGTCACAAAGCTAAAAATATGGTCTCTACTACTAAGTGTCTAGAACTACTTCACATGGATTTATTTGGTCCATCCGCTATTCAAAGTTATGGAGGTAACTACTATACTCTGGTCATAGTGGATGATTACTCTAGGTACACATGGACTAAATTTTTAAAGAATAAAACTGAAACGTTCGATTACTTTGAAATATTAAGTAAGAAAATCCAAAGACAATTAGGAAGTCTTATATTGTCTATTAGAACGGATCATGGTAGGGAGTTCGATAATGAAGTGCAATTTTGAGCTTTTTGTGACGCTAATGGTATTACTCACAATTTCTCGGCTCCTCGCACTCCACAATCGAATGGGGTAGTTGAAAGGAAAAATAGAACCCTACAAGAAATGAGTCGCACCATGTTAAATGAGTAATCTATTCCTCAAAAAATTTGGTGCAATGTCGTTGATACATCAACGTACATACTTAACCAAGTCTTAATTAGACCATTCTTAGGTAAAACTTCATACGAGTTACCTCGAGGCAAAAAGCCTACGTTAGAACATTTTAGAGTCTTTGGTAGTAAATGTTTTCTACTTAACACTAAAGATTACCTAACTAAATTTGATCCTAAATCAACCGAGGGTATCTGTTTAGATTACTCTGCTAATAATAAAGCTTATGTTATATTAAATAAAGAAACAATGAAGGTTGAAGAGTCATTAAATGTAAAATTTGATGAAAGTCCACCTAAACCTACCCAACCTCTTGTCGATGACGAGATAATCGAAAGTCAAGCCATAGAAATAAATAAAAATACAAACAAAGAAGATGAACCCTTAAACAATGAAATCATAAATATTAAAGAGTCTAAAGATCACCCCGTAGATAAGGTCATAGGAAAGTTAAATGAAAGAACCTTAAGGTCTCAAGTCCAAAACCAAAGCAGTTTATTTTGTTTTGTCTCAACCATAGAACCTAAGAATACACAAGAAGCCATAAAAGATGAAAGTTGGGTAATGGCTATGCAAGAAGAGTTAAATCAATTTGTTTCTAACTATGTTTAGACACTTGTCCCTCCACCTAATAACCAAACCATAATAGGAACTAAATGGGTATATAAAAACAAGTTAGATGCAAACGGTGTAGTGTCTAGAAACAAAGCTAGACTCGTTGCACAAGGGTATAATCAACAAGAAGGCATAGACTTTGATGAGACCTATGCTCCCGTGGCTAGATTAGAGTTTATAAGAATACTTCTTGCTTATGCTTGTGATAATGATCTTAAGCTTTTTCAAATGGATGTTAAAAGTGCTTTTCTAAATGGCTTTATTAATGAAGAAGTTTATGTAGCTCAACCTCCGGGCTTTATCGATTTCGAAGAACCTAAACATGTGTATAAATTAAAGAAAGCTCTTTACGGTCTTAAACAAGCCCCAAAAGCTTGGTATGATAGACTCAAGACATTTCTAATAAAAAACAACTACACCATGGGGTTAGTTGATAATACACTTTTCACTAAGAAAAAGGAATCACATATAATTATTGTTCAAATATACGTGGGACGATATTATATTCGGATCTACTTGTCAAGACATGTGTGATGATTTCTCAAAAATCATGCATACGAGTTTGAAATGAGTATGATGGGAGAACTAAGTTTCTTTCTTGGTCTAGAAATCAAACAACTAAAAGATGGTATCTTCTTTAATCAATCTAAATACATAAAAGATATGTTAAAGAAATTTGGTTTAGAAGAGTCAAAACCCATAAGAACACCAATGTCACCCGACACTAAACTTACAAAAGATGAAGACAGTGAATCCGTTGATAACACAAAATACCGTGACATGATTGGTAGTCTTTTCTATCTTACGACTAGTCGGTCGGATATCATGTTTAGTGTTTGTCTATGTGCTAGGTTTCAAGAAGACCCTAAAACATCGAAGACCCTAAAACATCACATCTAGAAGCGGTCAAAAGAATATTTAGATACATTAAGGGTACGACTCAATTAGGATTATGGTATCCTAAGGGAACGGGGGTAGAAACTATTGTATATGCGGATTCTGACCATGCAGGTGATTATGTTGACCGAAAGAGTACAAGTGGTGTATATACTTTTATGGGATGTTGTTTAACATCTTGGTTCTCGAAGAAGCAAACGACATTGGCCATATCAACAACCGAAGCTGAATATGTCTCCGCCGGAAAAGCATGCCAACAAGCACTATGGATGAAACAAGCGTTAGTTGACTACGACATTCATCTAAGCAACATAGCCATCTTATGCGACAACAAAGGTGCTATTGACTTAAGCAAGAATCCGGTGTTACACTCTCGCACCAAGCATATAGAGATCTGTCATCACTTCTTAAGAGACAATGTTCAAAAGGGGAACATCTCTATTGAGAAGGTAGCATCCGAAGACAACATAGCCGACGTCCTCACCAAACCATTGAAGCAGGAACAATTCAACCTGTTACGTCTTGGTCTCGGTCTCATGGAACAATCGTCGTAATTTGTTTCTCAATTCTACAAGGTATGTAAACGTTAGCCTTACCTTCTTTTCTGAGTCTAGGATCTCTATTTCACACACAACTCACAAACAATACGTGAATTTTCAAAATCCAAGGTAAATTTTATTTTACAACATGTAATTTCATATCTATTTTTTAACTAAAAGATAAACTTTTCTTCAAACAAGAAACTTTTCCGAAATGCTTTCTAAAAGATACTACTTCCCGTATCATTTTCCTAAAAGCTATTTCTCATGTCTAGGACAAACCTTTTTCATTATTAATACAAAGTAAAAACCCGTTTTCATTGCATCTCATGTCTTTTGAATGCTAAAGGGAACACATAACTAATATGTGTTTTCAGGTACCTTCATTTAAGCAACAATGAATTTAGGAGCACTTGGGTTATCTCACATAATAGTATGCTTTTTCACTTCTAGTTTATTTCTCTTTTTCTTTTTAGGAGTCGAGATAACCGCAACTCCAAATGGTTTGCATATAGGCACACACTAGGCACAAATGTTTCCAAAAGGAAATTTTTGAGCTGAGTCACCGGTACCACGGATCCGCGTTGCTGGACGGTTCCCTCAAGGGAAGGATCCGTGGGAACCGTGAGACAGAAGCTGAATTTCTCTTCTATTTTTATCACTTTGGCTATAAACCTTCATATTTTCATCATTTTACCTCTTTCACTAATGAGTATGTTACTTAATGCTTGTGTTCTCATGATCACATGCCTTAAAATTCATACCTAATCATTAGATTTTAGTCTATTGTTTGGGTCAAGCATTGATTACAATGCACTATTTTCTCTATAGATAAGGTTCTCAAAATGCTTGCATATCCATCACACTCAACCTCACAAACAATCATCATCATGTTATCCAAAAGATCTTCCAACATTGATGAATCGCCTAGTGCAAATAATCCTCTTCAAGAAATCCAAAACTTTATCCTACCATCTACCATAGTACCACCACCCAAATCTAGAAAAACCGCACGGATTAGCATCCGGCCTTGTTGTTTAGCCAAACCATTGTCAAACGGTTCATCACCAACTACTCATTCACCACCACATGATTCCATAATAGCACCTCCATCATCTCCAACAATTACATCACCATCATCAACTATTAAGTCTCCACCTAAGATCACTTTATCGGAACTCCTTAAGACTCCGAAAACACTCCAACAAACCAACCCAAAAGAACTAGTATTCTTAACACCACCCACATCTCCAACCACAATTTACAAAGATCTTGTAACTTCACCACCTTTAGCTCCCATTGTTTTACAAGAACATCTAGGTTCCTTTCCACCACCACTTCCAAACATTCCGGATTTTATTCATAGTTTTCACACTTTCCACCACAAATTCCGCTTTCCACCAATCAAACTAACCCGAGAACCATCCACACACAATACTCACATCATTTACATTGTGAACATTGCCAATCCACTAGGGAACTTGCAATGGAAATTAGGGACGAGATGCGATTCATACTTAACCACATCCTTGATCGCATCAACATCATCACTCACCAAAACCTCCATCATTAACCTTATGCAAGCATGGAAGGAATGATATTACTATTTTCTCTATTTTTCTCTTTTGGGTCATTTTAAAGAACAAACATTGTTCTTAGTTTTACATGTTTGTATGTGGCATATATACCACTACACTTTGTCTTTTTATTACAAGGGTTTGTTTACATACCTTGGCTCTCCATCTTGTTTCTCGTCAATCACAAGATTGTATTGCATGTTACTACTAACGTTTTCTTTGTAGGTTTTATATTTTCTCACTTGACGCCCTTTTCTAGGGGGAGCTACCGTCAAGGGGGAGTTAGTGATTCGTGGATTATATTATTTCTCTACACTTTATTTCTTTATTAGGTTCGCTTTTTGTTTCGACAAAAAGGGAGAGAAGAAGTAAAACTTATGCTTTCAAAACATACATCTAATCTTAAGTTTTACTCATCATAACGTTATATTTTGTCATCAACAAAAAGAGGGAGATTGTTAATACAAATAAATCGTAAAAACATTTATTTATATTTAGCGATCTCTTAGTGTTTTGTTGATAAAAAATATAAAGTTATTATAACTAAAATTATAAGGATACATGTTATTTTTGAAAAGCATTTATATATATAATCATTTAACATTAATTTTTGTAATGATTCATTTATTGTAATAGTTTATTAGGATGGGTAAAAACCATAACCCATGACCCATACCCATGGAGCATATCCATAACCCATGACCCATTGACTAGATGCATTGCATCTTCTAGATACATTGTATCTATTTGGATACCCATGGTCCAAAGTCTATGACCCATGACCCATGACCCATAACCCATTTAGGGGGAGCGTCCTACGGATCCCTCAGTTTACACTGGACGGATCCCTCATGTAAGGGATCCGTGCAACAATAGTGATTTTTTGCCTATAAATAGTGATCCATTTCTTCATTGTAACTCACCCCTCTTCTTCCAAACTCTCTCATATATACTCTCATTCTTCTAATCTCAGATCTCTTGATCTAGATAGTAGTTCTTCTTTCTTTTGTTGTGATTCTCATATAGGTCCTTCTCTAAGGCGAGATCACGAGATTCTACAAGTCATCCAAGCAAGGGGTCCTTGATTGATTTGTTCCTCCACAAGATTTCTGTAGCAAAGATCTTGTATTTCATATTTCACATAGTTTTTGTGTTATAGTTGTGTTGGTTTGGTCCTCCGTGTTAAGAACTCGGTATTTAACTTTGTACCGGAAAAAGTGTAAGCGACGTTGTAAAGGCTTCTCCGCCAACTTGAAGGAGTTTGTTGACATAGTGCTTGAACTCTCGAGTAGGTGAATCGGGGAGTGGAGTAGGGAAAGGAAGGTGTCCTTGTAGCCGAACCACTATAAATCGGTTGTGTCATTTCTATCTTTTACTTTACTTGCTTTCTTTACTTGCATTACTTATAGATTTATACTTTCTATCCATCCATACGATTTCACATAACATCGAATCTAAAGTTTTTGAAACTAAATTTAAAATTGACAAAACTATTCAACCCCCCCCCCTTCTAGTTTTCCACACATTGTATTCCTTAATATTGGTTGTAGGGTGGTGCCGAAATCCCTAACTCTATGAATGTATAAATCTCCTTTAAGCGGTCTTAATGTCACTAATTAGCAATATGTCGTCTAACTAAGACTTCTTAATATCAACAAACCACAATTCATTAATAAATATAATGAATAAAAAAACTAGCACTCTAGTGAAGAAAGCGCTTAGTCGGATGTACAAGCTAATATACTAAAGATAAAGCCAGTTTTCCAAACCCTAACGTGAGTCAACTAATTAAACAAGAGATGATAATCAATAATTAACAACTATGTTTCATTCAATACTAAGCAAATACTAGATAATTTAGCCGAGCATGTTAAGTGAAGAAAAGAAACACATATAATCAAACAACACATAGACATATTAATTGATTAAAGAGGAACTACTTAACTTCAATAAAACATGAAGTTTGGAGGTTGAAAAACCCTTACAAGATCTCTAAAATTCGTGTTATCTCTCCAAGATGTTACATTTTTAATAGAAAACATACGAAAAATATATATAGTTATACAATTGTGACGGCGTCACTTTATGGTTGTGGCATACATCAGCTGCATTGTCATTAGGGTTTCGTCCTTAGTTGTGTCGCCGTTGTGACGTCGTCGCCTTGTAATTTGTGACGCCGTCGTGCACTGTTCCTCTGGTAGTGACGCTTCAGCCTGTAGGCCATCACAATTATCTGAACCGTCACTTGAAAATTTTACATAATCTGGAAACTTGATTTTGCAAGTGACGGCGTCACGTTGGGATTGTGACGTCGTCAGGCCTCCTTTTCCTGATGTTTTTGCAACTTGATCATTTTCTTTGTTTTCTTGTCCAAATAAACCCAAAACTTGCTCCTTTCCGACATTCGCTCCTAACGTACCTATAATGCGAAAAGAAACGATTTAGGGTAATAATTGATCAAATATATACGAGTTTAGAGACTAAATGACCCCTTAAAACGCACGTTTTAAATCCTTATCAGAGACTAATTATGAATGTGGATTTTTCAAAAAATCTAATTCTAATTATAGTATTATTTACTTTGTGTTTACGTAAGGTACATATTAAAGGTTAAGGGTAGTTACTCGTTCGGTTTCCCACGATTAGTAAGGACCCCAAGGTGTGACCGATTACGAGTTGGGGTAACACGCAGGAGGTGACTAGTGTGTGTAAAGTTTAGTCGAGAATGACTTGATCCATTTCAAGGAAATGGCCCGATATACTTATAGGGATGCGTTTTAGGGTTGTGTGTAGCCCGTGGATGCGATCCAATGGTTTGGGGATGTCCCGGTGGTTATCTAGATGAGGGGACAAGGATGACACGTGAAGTGTCATCCTTGGGTTAGGATGGATTCATGAGGTATCCCATGTACGATATTGCGTATATGCGAAATGTTCACAACACTACTTCTACTCGAATGAGGTAATGACACGTGGTGGCTGTTGCCTTGATCCTGGCGGTTTCAGGGCAGTCGTAGCCTTACTCATGCTTATCAGGCCTGACCATGATTGTGTCTAGCCTAGGAAGATGCTTCCCAGAAAGTTAGGGCTTAGCCTTGGTGGGCTTGTTTTGGGTCTGTTTCAAGTGTATGGACTTTGCCGATTAGGTTGGAGCTCCCATATGTTATCAATTTAAAATATCAGTCACCAATTCAAGAATAGCTAGTGTAAAGAACCTGGAAGGAGTCCGATACACACAGAGCAAGAATAGCTAACATAAAACAAAGCATGAGGTACATATGCCGAAAGGGATAATGGCCATTCAATATGCTGAAAGCTGCTGATCTTCCGTCTATTTCACATACTTGAGAGGATATCATGGCGTGGCTTATTCCTCTCTCTAAACGGAAAAGACTTACGAGCATTATAGGTCGAGTTATTGTAGCTGCCACTTTGTACTACATCTGGCTAGAAAGAAACAATAGAGTGTATGGAAAAAGTGAAAAACAAGCTGCCAAGGTTTCTGATTCTATATTAGAAGTCATTAGATTAAAATTGGCCTATCTTCGTTTCAAGTCTGCTCGAGTCGACAAAATGAGGAAAACCTGGAACCTTTGAAATGTTGAAGCGAATGGCGGATAATATGATTCATGGAAGCTAAAACGCTGTGTTGGTTTATAATTGTTTCTCGTATTTTGATGGTTTGCTTTGATGTTTCTTGGTTGTTATGTTTTGAACTTCTTCATAACACATAGTTTGCTTTTAGCTCTAGAGGGGCTCATAACCATTCTACATGTACTTAACTCATATTATTTAATTAAGAGTTAATTGCATTTTTGGTCCCTGTGGTATGGCCAAATTGCAGGTTTGGTCCCTAAAACTTGTTTGGATTGCATTTTTGGTCTTTGGATAAAATGAAATGACTAAAATACCCTTTGTCTTATTCAGAGAAGACAAGGGTAATTTGGTCATTTCACACTAACCAGGGGCCATAAATGCAATTCAAACTTCAAAATGAGGACTATTATTGCATTTTCAAAGTTTTAGAGACCAAACCTGCAATTTGGCCATATCACAGGGACCAAAAATGCAATTAACTCTTTAATTAATATATTAACCGGGTAATAACCATTTACCAAAAAAAAAAAATGCTTCACATGACTCATTATCGAGTTTGTGAGATTTTGTAACATGCACATAAAAAAATTCCCGGTCAATATAAATAAAGAAATATAAAAAATGCTAGACCATCCCCTATTTCTATGTTATACACCTTTTCAATAAAAAAAATCCGGGTATCAAATCCAACGAACCCATCATTTGAACCAACAGGTAAAAAATAAAACCTATGGGACGGAAATAAATATAACTGCTTATCACGATGAATTATATTTTGTTCGATACAGTAGTGTAGTGATTCACGCAGTTCTCGCAAAGACCAAGCAAATTGGGTGAAAAATATAATGTACGTATCTATTCTATTTACTCATACAGAAATCATTGGTGCATATTATCGAACACTCAAATCCGCCTCTCGAAGGCTTTACAAAGCATAGTTTGAGATTAGCCTAATATTCATGAGCTTTGACCTCAATAAATTGTCGATGGTAGCTTGAGATTAACCTAGTGTCCATGAGTTTTGTTAAAGCTCACCTTACTCATTGGTGCATAAAAAGTTAGAGGGAGGCGTTATAACTCAAGTCTTAACGTTGATGGGTCATTATAATTAAATTTAAGCAAGAAGTCGACTAGTGGCAAATGTTACATACGCTAGATGTTAAACATGTGGCCAACTAAAGATAACTTTTCGAAACAATAATATAAAATGAAATTATGAAACAAAGAGTCAAAAGACTTCGAAGACACACAAATTTGCCAAACAACATTCACCATGCATTGGTCTCGTAACCCTTGTCTCAGACTATCAGAACGTGGCAGAACCGCTACAAAACTTGCAAAACCAATGAAAACTATCAACTGTAGTTTTCTAGAACCAAAAATTTCAATACTAATGTTGTCGTTTTCTGTACAAGTGATTTTTCCTGACTTACAGAATTTGGTCTATATTAGCTTCACATTATGATTTTTATTGGGTGAGCCTATGCAAGCACCCCATATAATCCTAGTCATGCACCCCATAGCTTTGTGAGCGTGGTTGTACCTTTTTTTTTTTTTTTTTTTTTTTTTTTTTCAATTGTGTGTGTAGTGTTTAGGTATATATATATAGTGTATTTATTTGTGTAGTGTTTTTATATGTATAGTGTATTTAATTGCGTAGTGTTTTTATACGGTATTTATTTTACGTTATGTTTTTTTAATTGTGTATTTGTTTTCATTTAATTAAAAAATAACAATAAAACATTAGACATTAAAACATTAAACAAGTACAACAACAAATGTTACTAATATTACAACGAAATCTACTCCACATGAAGATTATTAATGTCATCTATAAGCTCATAGAGTATTCCACTCGATTGACATGCGTGATCAACTGGATTTCTTGCCAATTCCAGTGATGCATCCACGTCTTTATTCTTGCCTTCAACAAATTGTTTTGAGCCAATAGCATGTTGATCGTTTTATCTTTAGTTTCGCAGTTTGAGCACTACGTTGAAGAAGAGGCTTGACCAAAGTACTTTTGTTGAAATATTTCCTTCCACATGAAGTATCGACACCCATAGTCTTCAGTCCCTGGCTGTTACATGATGAAACAATTATAAAAATGTATTCTAAACAAACAAGTTATTGATATATTTACGTAAATAAGCAAACGTTTAATTATTTACCTTTGACAAAGGACATGCATAATACTTCAGACCACAAGTTTTGGGCTTGTGGGATGTTCTTTCAATTATAAATCCACGTCGACAACGACACAAGAAAGGATTTTCTTGTTGCATCTGGCCAAAAGAATTTGTATAATTATTCACAACATAAATCAGGAATATCATGGTTCACAAAATTAGAAGCTTCGAATACATAAATAACCAATCTTGTTATACATTAATAGTTGATACATGGTTCACAAAATCACAATATAACTAGCAACTTAGATCAATCAAGCCCGAGGCGTAGTCGCTCCAATGATGCTGCCATCTGTCCCACACGAAACTCTAACTCTGAAATACGTCTCCTCAATCCGGCAATCTCTCGCTCGTACTCGTCACGCGAGGCGGTACGTAACAAAAAGATGAGGAAGAACCGAGGCGTTGTATAAAATTGTCCTCATCTGCAGTTGGAGATATAGCTGGAGAGGGAGGCACATAAGATGGAGAAGAAGGCACATAATCTGGACTCTCAACACGAGCGGGTGTGTTGTTGACACAATGAATGTCCCTCCATTGAATGTCATCCGATTCCTGTAACAAAAGATGAGGAAGAACCGGAGCAGGAGCATAAATCTGTAACAAAAGATGACGAGTCGTTTACTATAAATCAGTAATCGTCTATACATGTTTTGTTATTTACAATATAAATCGATGTCGTCTATACATTGTGAGACTTGTGCGTTGTGAGACTTGTGCGGTTGTGAGGCTTGTGCAGTTGTGAGACTTGTGCGGTTCACGTGAACTGGTGACTTTGTGCGATTATGACTTAAAATTTTCCGAGGCGATGATGATAACCGAAACCGAATGGACGGTAAACTGAGATCAAATCTCACTTTGCAACCTTCGGGTTTGAGCCTAAAAATTTTCCGATGCGATGATGATTTTTGAGCCTTAAAACTTTCCGAGGCAATGATGAAAACGAATGGGACGACAAAGTGAGATAAAAATCTCACTTTGCAACCTTCAAATTTGAGCCTCAAAAATTTTTCGACTACGTTTTTTTTTAAAGTACTAAACGAAAGTTATAAAACTTGTAAAAAGTTATAAAAACTAGTTCTAAACGAAAGTTATAAAACTTTGTAAAAACACTTGTAAAAAAACTTGTAAAACAGAAGCTATCAACTTGAACAAAAAAACTTGTAAAAAAACACCCCAAAACTGGAAGGTGATGTTATGGTGGTATATTTTGGCACGGAAATCGAGACCAATCATTGGGACAGCCAAACCCCTAAAAAAATGCGGCACCCCCTACCATGGGGTGCCTGCATAGGAGGACCCTTTTTATTTTTATTTTTCTAATTTTTTGACAATCACGGGACAGTTAAATTTTTAGTTGAATAAGCCCAAGAAAAATACATAGGTGCACTAAGGATAAAGGATGGCCATGAACCAGAAAGTAATTATTTTTTGCCACTTTTTGTTTTCTTACCCATATATTGTTGGTGTGTATGAGCCCAGAACAGGGTTAGATAATCAATTCAGCAGAAACAAACAACAAGTCAGCAGAAACAAATACCACTTGGTGGTTACCGGATATCACTTGGAATCGTGTGATCACTTTCCAAAGTAAACTATTCGACCCTAATGCCTGGGTTACACGAATATCTACTTGGGATAAGACCAAATGCAGTTATGGAATTAGGCACAATTCTATAACCCTTGCGCTAATAAGTGTTAATCGTTTTCAGTATGTATTTCATGCATAATCAGATCTCCTATTTATAGGAGTTTACTCTAAGCTAATCAAATGGAATTATGAGTATTAATCGGCCCATTAATAGCCTTATAATTATCCCCATTATAGCCGTTAGTGGTTACATGACCAATTAAACGTGGTCATTAAGCAGTTGAAACCGCCACTTGAATAGGTCAAAACCGTTACAAGCAGTACTTTCATCAGTACTTTCTTAGTGCTATCAGTGGATACCTGCTTCATGGAATCCACAAGCTTCATGGAAAACACAAGCTTCAGTGGAAACCTGCTTATCGGTGGAAACATGCTTATCGGAAATCACAAGCAGTACTTTCCACAAGCAGTACTTTCTACTAGCACTACCAATACAAACCACTACAAGAGTCAGGGTATTCATGGACCTTATGGGTGTACACTCCGTACCTCCTAACCCATTACAAGGTGTGAACTAATCCCACAAGTGCACTAAATTTTCCAACAATCCTCCCCAAATTTAGTTCACTTCCTTTGCATGAAAAATAAACATCAAGCAAAACATGTGCATAAACGAAAATGTCCTGAGGATTGAATTTCCATCTTAGTAAATTACACGTTCAAATATTCGAGAATCAGGGTGTTCTAAGAATTGAACCCTTCAACCCATTTGAATACTTGAAGATAAAATACACACAAGTTTTCAAACACTTAAACGATCCTAACACTTTACAAGCCATGTGTGCATATCCAAATTCATAAATGTTGTAAAAGCTAAAAGTCCAAAGCTTCCTGAAGCGGCAAAACTTCAACATTTATATAGGTGGTTCCTCTTTATTCATGCTCCTGCCTAGCACTTTTTCAAAGAAAATTAACCATTGAGAAGTAAAAACTTCATCCTCCTTTCAGAGTTCGAGCACAACCTTGGGATGTAAATAAAACATGTGCTCCAGTCCACTGAATGTTCAGCTTTCCACATTGAACTTAGCTCCTAAGTTTCCTTAGGATGGAGTTGGGTGTCCTAGCATTCAGTGACTAAGTTGTACTTAAACCCATCCCTTTAGCAGACTTTATAACCAAGTCTCTAGCCAAACCCTTCGTCAAGTGATCAGCTAAGTTCTGTTGAGATCTAACAAACTCTATAGATACCACCCCATTCATGATAAGCTCACGAATCATGCTATGTCTGACACCTAAGTGTCTAGACTTACCATTGTAAATTTGGCTATAAGCCTTAGCCAATGTAGCTGCACTATCACACCGGATAGAAATAGGTGCTATAGGTTTAGGCCACAATGGAATCTCAAGAAGCAAGTTTTTCAACCATTCAGCTTCTTTACCAGCAGCTACTAAAGCCACAAATTCAAATTCCAATGTTGAACTGGTGATGCAAGTTTGCTTCTTGGATGCCCAAGAAATTGCACCTCCACCAAGTAGGAATACCCAGCCACTGGTAGGCGAATTGTCTTGATTATCTGATCCAACTTGCATCAGTGTATCCTTCCAACACTGATGGGTAACCAGTATATGAGAGACTATATTCCATAGTTCTCTTCAAATTTTTCGATTTAGTGCTCCTAGGCTGTGAAGTGCGGACATTTGGAAAAAATGCAACTATTCCTGTGTCAGTAGAAGGAGGCACGTTAGCATCTTGTGATTTGGCAGTAGGGATTCTATGTGCATGAGTACTAAGTGTTACTGGGGCTAATCTCTTAACGATGGTTGGCGGAAGTTGTTCATACTTTCCTAACATTTCTCTTAACTTGATGATAGTGTGAATCAGATCTTGATTTTCAGACCGAACATTTCCAGCAAATGCATAACTTCTTTAGTGTGTGCAAGATAATGATCAAGTTCATTTGATGCTTCATCACGAGTTTTTTTGAGTAAATCAAATATGACACCATATTCCTTTTTGACTTTTAAAAGTTCTTGTTCATATTTTGAGATTTGACACTTAAAAGACACGTTTTGATCATCCAGTTGCTCAAATTTAGCATCAGAAGATTTTGTACGCAACTGGGCGATATTATGTTGAAAAGCAATTTGTTGATCGTGAATATCTTTTGACACCAATTAAGACGACGAATTGCATTTGAAAGTTCGTTTGACAATCGTTTGTTTTCAACTTGTAAGGACTCGATCTGAAGCACATTATCAGTGTTCTCAACATGTATCACAGATTCAACAGTATCAGTAGAGGTATGATCAAATGCATATGACAAAGAATTCTTTAGCACAACATTATGGACATCGGCACAGATGACATCTTCCAAGAGTCGATCAACATCTTTCTCAACATTTTCTTTTTACGTTTAGTATTAGAAATAGATGTTTACATTTCTCAACGACCTTCATCACTCCAAGTTCCTTATGAAAATCCTTTTCCCAGGCTAATGCACAATTTTTCAAATTTTTAACATTAGGTAAAAGATTTTTCTTAAAAATGTCTCTTTGTTCTCGCGCCAGAGGCGATTGAAAATGATCAATTTTGATTTCCGAACGATATTCTATCTCATGTTGTAAAATTTTGAGGTCAGCCATGAAGATGTCAAAATATCTAAGAATTTTTCGATTTTCAGGTTTGAATTTACTTCACTGATGGAAGGTAAAGGACCATAAATTTGTGCATAATCCGGTTGGGGATTAACATTAGAAGACTCAGGTGTTTTAATGATAACCCTTGGTGTGTTAGAAGAATCCGTTGGTGTGACGAAAGTGACCGCTTTAGAATAGTTAAAAGGTTTGTTGTAAACAACTTTTTCTAATTTTGATCGACTCTCGTCTTCTGCATCTAATTCCTCTTGACGATGATATTCAACAACATTCATAACAGAATTATCAACTTTATATTCTGCACTGGAAACTTCAGGATTTGGTTTGAATGTTTTTGTTGAAAGCTTAGGTTTGTAATCAGCAAGATTCGGTCCATATCCATTTGGGTTGGGTTTTAAAGTAAACTTTTCAATGGCTGTGACCGACTCGCCATGTTTGTAAACAACAGTTTTAAACTCTTTAAGTTTGTTTTGCAAGCCGATGATTTCTTCAAGATGATCATCTATTCGTTTCGTTGAATGCTTTTTGTATGCAGAGAACTGTTTTTGACAAGTTAACAACTCAGCCTTAGCTTTTGATTTTCCAAGGTGAGAGCGTTAATTTGCTTTTTATGTTCATGTTTCAGTTGTTCTATTTCAGACAACAAAGCATTCTTCGACGCGGCTAGATCACGCATCTGTCTTTCTAAATATTTTTCATTTTGATAAGATTTGGCAAAGGCTGCTTCAAAACCGTTTTCACGTTTTTCTTGAGTTTTGAAAAAGTTGAGTTGCTTTTGTAAACATTCAAAATCCTTGGTTAACAGTGCATTTTTGCATTTCAAGTCCTGATTAATGGCACGACATTCTTCCACTATGGTTTGTTGGTCTTGTATTAAACGAGCAAAATCTGGATGAGGCAAAAGTTCGGCGTGTTCAACGTGAGTCTCAACATGATCGTTACGGAGATCCCCAAGTATTACCACGGAGTCAATTTGATTATCAAGGGAAACCGGTTGGTCATCTTGATCGTCAAATATAACTACGGGGTCTAGTTGAAAATTGTCGGAATGAGATGTGGATGACTCATTTTGAACATTCTGAGCCTTGCCGGATGCAGATGTTGGCGGAGATATGAGATCAGAGATAAATATGGTTTGTTCGGGTACCTGAGACAAGCCATCAGTGTCATACACTGGGCCCGTGTCACACATGTGTAACTCCTGCATATTAGCCATCAACATACAGTACTGCATTGGCCGCAAGTCCTCCATATCATCATCTGAGTCAGATTCGCCATAAAGCTCGTTCTTTGTCTGTGAGAGTTCCACCACTTCATCCTTAAGAGCCAAAGAAGAGCTTCTTTGAAATAAGCACGCCCTTAGTCCTTGGCTTTGGGCATGCAATAGCCAGTGTCACTTCTCATTGCGGTTGTAGCATCGAAGACCATTCAACCCATGCTGAGCATTTCCCTGTTCCACCACTTGAGCTCTGTTGTTATTCCTACCCACGGCATTAAACCCTTGACCACCGCCCATCTGACGACCATAACCATGATTCTGAACTTCAACTCGTCCATTGTTTACAACTGCTTGATTCCTTGTATTAGATGAGGAACGAATACGGTTGTTGGATTTGTTGGTATAACGGCTAAAGGCATTAGCAATCATAGCAAATCCTTGTTGCAATGCTTCGAACGGATCGGATTCCTCATTATGAAGTGCTTGATCATTGTTGTTGTAAGGGACCAACTGATTTTGTTGAGGTTGATGTGATTGATCGTTTGGTGGGTTTGAAGCAGTTGGTTGAGTTGCTGGTTGAGGAGAATAATTTTGAGCATATAAGGCAAGTTGTTGATTTTCCGGATGTGTGGGTGGAGCAATTTGAGCACGGAGAATCCTTTCCCTATCAACTTCCTTTTCATGAGGCTTCAAGTAATCGTACAACAATCCGTAGGTAGACTGATGCATGTTTTTAGCTTGACGGAGAAAAATGACATACTTCTCCCATTCAGGACCAAGACTACTTAGGAACTTAGTATTCACTGCAATTCTTGGCATGTGGATGTTGTGTTTATCCAAATCATTGATGATGTCTGAAAATCGGTGATGATAGGACTCGAGTGTCTCTCCCGGTTCAATCATGAAGTGTTCATAAGCCAAGTAAATTTTGGATTCCAAATCTTCCTGATTGAGTACAGATCCTTCCATAAGAAGACGAATATGATCCCACATTTTCTTTGCAGTCTTTTGAGCATCATCTGCTTCATAGTGTAGAAGTTCTTGAGGATTCAAGTCTGCTTGAGTAGCAATGTTCGTTTGTTCATCTCTTGGTGGAATGACATTAGGATCTCCGGGTACAATGACAGTAGGCATCTCAAAAGGACCTTCCAAGATAACCTTCTTTAAGAACTTTCCATGTGGCTTCTTTAGATCACAAAATCTAAAGAACCTTATCACCCATTGATCGTAGTTTCCTGGAGTGAGCATTGGAGGTCTATCAAGTGATCCAGCCTCATGAATTGATTGTTGGCTGCTTAAAGTTTCAAACATCTTTGCAAACCAAGTGGGTTCCTTCATAGTGATCCTTGATGGATGTTGATTAAAGTCATTTGTGTACGGTTGAGCTTGAAGACTTTGTGGTGGTTGAACCATTTGAGGTTGTGGATTTGTAGCAAGTTGTGGAGTATGTTGTTGATTAAATTGTTGTTGATAAATTGCTTGTTGTTGATTCCATTGTTGATGTTGTGGAGTTAGTTGTTGTTGACGTTGAGGATGAGGATAAGTGTAAGGGAAATAGTTAGAGTATGGTGGTTGTGACATGTTGATAAACTTGTGTTGGTAAAAATGGATCTTTGTAGTCGAATGAACCTTTGTAGATGAAGTATCCTTAGGTGTAGAAATAACCAAGAACCAAGTAGTACTTATGCGTAAAAACACCAAAAATTACGCGTAACAGTAAGGAGTTACGCGTAGGTTTTAGCTTACGCGTAAGCAGGAAAAGGCTAAAGTTATGCGTAGACAACAAAGTTAGGCGTAGAAACTTAGGCGTAGGATTTAGCTTATGCGTAAGACAAGGCTTAGGCATAAGAAAATCTTAGGCGTAGGATTTCTACGCGTAAAGTTGAGCTTACGCGTAATTTTAGGGTTTTATCCCAAATGATCTTTTACACTATCACAGTGCAAAAGATATCCAAAGTCGACGTATTTTCAGACTTATCCAAGTAAGAAAACACGGAATAAACCACGAAAATGAAGATCAAACCAAGGATAATCTTACGCGTAATTTTAGGGTTTCAATACGCGTAGAATTACTCGTAATTTTGATTTTGCCCAAAGATGTTTCTAAACCAGTTTTTGTGTGATGAAACAGCTTCAATAACACCAAAATAACACAAAAGTGTGAAACTTGATGATCCAAAGCACTCAAAACAGTTATGCGTAGAATGACACCCACGAAAAACAAACTAGTTTAAAAACAATGATCCACGCATAAAGTTTGAAACTTTTTGCCAAAAACAAGTATTTTAACACCTTAAAACGTTGAAAGTACAAGAATCTTGGATTAAAAAGTGTAAAAAACAAGTTTTTAAGAGAGCTAAAGAATGCGTTATCTTTACGCGTAAGACCCAAAACCAAAAAACTTCAAAAACAAACGAGTACACCCAACTATTTGGCGATTGATACCACTGTTAGGTCACTAGTTTTACAACACAAGCTTATAAGAAAGATAGAGAGGCGATTGAACAAGATTCCAAACACACACACACGATAATATGGAACGGTTAGGCGTAGAGGTGAGTGAAAGAGAATAACTTGAACAACCAACCTTCAAATGAAGGTTTACAAGGGGTATTTATAGGAGGGAAGCTAGGGCAACACTCCTAGTTCCCTTCCTTTCCTTATTGGGCTAGGCCTAGGCTTATGGGCCTTCTACATAAGCCTAAGGCTAATAACAAACATAAAGGCCATAATAAGCTAACTATTACATATGAGTAACTAACACTTGAATAAGGTTTAGGAGTGATTCCAACATTAGGATTATGGTATCCCAAAGGAACGGGTGTAGAAACCATAGTGTATGCCGACTCGGATCACGCCGGTGACTATGTCGATAGGAAAAGTACAAGTGGTATTTGCACTTTTGTTGGACATTGTCTCACCTCATGGTTTGCAAAGAAGCAAACGGCCTTGGCCATCTCAACTACTGAATCCGAGTACGTCTCAGCCGGAAAATCATGTCAACAAGCTCTTTGGATGAAGCAAGCTCTCGTAGATTACGGAATTCATCTCAATGACATTGTGATACTTTGCGACAACAAAGGAGCCATCGATCTTAGCAAGAATCCCATTCAACATGCTCGTACAAAGCATATTGAGATCCGTCATCACTTTCTTCGCGACAATGTTCAAAAAGGGAACATTTCAATCGAGAAAGTATCCTCCGAAGACAACATTGCCGACATATTAACTAAGCCACTTAAACGAGAACCTTTTAATCTTCTTAGACTTGGTTTAGGGTTAATGGAACCAAACATGTAGGATAAACATAGCCTAAAACATTAGAATAGTAAAAACAAAACAAATTTGTCTTGTATCTGGTACTGTAGCCACGGCACCAAACGATAACACGGACGGAACCAAAAATTTGGTACCGTCTGGTCTGTGGTGTCTACAGAAGCAAAACAGTTACCTACAAAACATCTTCTTCCTCAAAACTCACTTTACCAAAACGTGTAAACATTAAACCAAGCTCATTATTGACACCTTCCCACTCACTAATCACTGAAGATAACATCATTGTAAGTATCCTAACTACATTTTATCTCTTAATTCTGAGTCTAGGATTCTTATTTATGCACAAAACTATCACAAATCATTACATGGGGTTCTATGTATGCTTTTATACCAAACATGAATTCAATTGGCAAAATGCATAACTAGTCATTAAAATTAGGTACTACATTATCATATTGCATAAACAAATCATGCTTCCCACTAATTGATAGATAATGAATATAAGGTCTTATTCAAATAACCAAACACCCCATGTCAAAAGTTTTGAAAAGCTTCTCACTTATAGGAAAACAAATTTTTTTCATTGCTAATACAAATAGAAACGTTAAACTTTCATCGCTTGCATGCTCTTGAATACTAAAGGTATTGCATAACTAATATGCATTCCCGGGTATATTCAAATGAAGCCACATTGAATTAGGAGCATTTGGGTTATCTCATGGTATTTACCAAACACCCCACTAAAACTATTTTTGTGCATAAAATGAGTCGAGATAACCACAACTCCAAATTGTTTTCATATAGGCACACACTAGAACCAAAAACGTTAAAGTTTATTCTTATTTTAACATATTAATTCTTGTCCCTAGGAATAACCATGGTAGCCGCAAGATTCTATGATCACAAAGACACCCTTGGTTATATTCCCAAACAT
The DNA here is from genome assembly GCA_910596185.1 of Chrysanthemum makinoi. Classification (NCBI taxonomy): domain Eukaryota; kingdom Viridiplantae; phylum Streptophyta; class Magnoliopsida; order Asterales; family Asteraceae; genus Chrysanthemum; species Chrysanthemum makinoi. The sequence goes on from OU343225.1 coordinate 123,905,730, forward strand.
CACAAAACCAAAGGACTTTCCAAGGAACAAGTAGAAATATTTAGGGGTCTAGAATCAAGGTATTTCCATGAGGGTAGAACCATTCACTCATCCTTCCTTGAAAATACCAATCTCCGTGAAGAACTAGCCGCCATTCAATTCGATTGTCTCCTTGACATCGATGAACCAATTTGTCCTAGGTTTGTGTTAGAATTCTATGCTAGTGTGACCGGCTTTAGTGATGAAGACGATGATGAGTTTTGTCTTAGGTTTAGAATCAATCAAAACGACTACACCATCATCTTAGCCAACTTTGCTCAAGTGTTAGTAATTCCCAACCGAGGGACTTGTCTCTACTTGGATAAATGGTCACTCACCGCTCTTGATGCTATCAATGACCGCACTCTTCCCTACCAAACCCGTTTAGCCGATAAGGATGTTATCCGTGAACACCTATTTATTCCAAGGGGTGATACAACCCGAGTTACCCGAAAGGGAAAGGAGGTAAACCGAGATCCATATGGAATGGAGCTAAATGAACTTAAGCCCAAATTTAAGAAATGGGAGGAGCTACTTAGAGCCAACGTCATTAGCACCATAGGAAATAGGGATCACATCAACGATTGTCTTTGTCACATGCTCTACAACTTGTCTACCCGTCAACCATTCAATTTAGCTTACTACATCGCTAGGAGAATGATTGATATTCCAACTCAAGGATCGGTTGCTCTTCCATACAGGATGCTCCTCACCCGTCTCTATAGAAACTTTGCACCAATTCGACCAATTCCAAAAGGGATGCATCTTCACTATGAGCTCATCCCTCACATCTTTGTACCTTTGAGTGATGCACGAGTTGCTAAGACAAAAGGCAAGAGAGCAAAACCTCCAACTCCATCATCATCATCATCAAATAGCTCCGAGGATGGTCTTCCAAGCTCTCGTCTTCCGCCTCATGAGTATTATGCGTCTCTTCCCGAGATAGAGAATGAATCAGCGGAATTCAAGCAAACTAAGGGAATGTTCAAGTGCCTTGGTAGGATGATGAACAAGATCTACAAGAAGTTGGACAAATAAAGGTTCATTAAGGAGTGTTTGGAACAATACATTATCGTTAATGTTTGATACAATTTGGTTGTTTTTATTATGTAGGATGATAATATAACCTGAAACAATGGTGAATGCTAACAATCTTATGCAGGGGGATAGCACAAGTATGCTATCAAATTTTACCCATTTTCACTATAATGTGAAAATCAAAAAGCCTTGCTCAAAATACATGCTCCACTATCTTTATATATGTATTACTTGCTTTTACTAACTAAAAATTTTTAGTGTCACATGTTTTGAGAATAATTTCAGGTTTCGGAAAAGTCCCCGCCACCTTAAAACATACTTTGTCTAAATTTCTGCACTGCACGGACCAGACGGCACCAACGATTTGGTACCGTCCGTTATGTAAAATGGTGCCGCCGTACCTGTACAGGCGGACCAGACGGCACCCTTTTTTGGGTTCCGTCCGTGTAAATTTTTGGTGCCGTGGATCCTTCAGGTAACTTTCTGAATTTCGACTCTTTCGTGATTCCAAATTACCATCCAATGCTTATAAGTCAATCCTAACTTGCTTATACTCTTATTAGAACTAGTATAATTCACTTAGGTGTATAAGAAATCCATTTCCCACCAAAATTCAAAAATTTGAAAAATCCACCCAAGGAACCCTTTTGCATAAAGGAAGGAACCAAATTTTTGGTACCTTCGAATCCGTGGGTGATCTGAATATTAGGAAATTCCACTCATTAGAACACATTTATTGCAAATCTTTTCTTCTTCACTTCCAAATCATTAGGAACCTCATCTCTTCAATGGTTTAACATCAAATCAAACACATTTCTCCATAATTTTTCACTTCTATAAATTGAGAGGTTTTACCATGATCATCCTCACACCTTCTTCATTCTTACCATTATCTAGCAAAGAAAAACCCAAGTCAAAAATGACAAAATCCTCTCCTAAACCTTGCAAGAAAACGGCTAGAATAAGTGTAAGGCCTTGTTGCTTCGTTAACCTTAGCTCCTCATCCGAGTCTTCTCCACTCACAATCTCATCTCCCATCCAAGATGATACAAGCCTTACCTTGGCCACACCTACTCAATCACACATTATGATCACCACTCCACCACCAACAAAAACACCAACTTCACCTCCACCGGCACCCATCCAAACATCCAAAACACCCTCACCACCTTCACCAAGGTCTCCAACCCTCATTCCTATGGAGTTATTTTCCACTCCACCAACTTCACCAAATCCTTTCTTGGAGGACTTGGATGACTTGCCTCCTAGGCCAAATCATCCACCACCATTGCCATCCTTTGGCACAATTGAGCGGATTGCTCATGAGTCACCTCGGTCATCTTTTGACCCAAACGACCCATTAGGGCCTAAACCTCTTCTCTTCCACCCCATTCACAAAGACATTCATGGTCCTTTGTATGGGGATCATTCACTCCCCACATCAATGTCCCCTCATCTTGAGGACATTAAGGAGTGCATGTGGGATGCCAATCCCACTAGAGAGGAGATTCAAGCGGAACTCCACAACCTCCACCAATTCAAAGGCATGGTGGATTCTCACTTGAGTGAGACAATGCAAATGCAAAATGCTTTGCTTGCATCCATCATGACCACCCCAAACATTTCCACCAACACCAACACATCTACCATTCCACCACCACAACCTTCCCAAACATACTACCCCCTAGGCATGGTTGCTCAACTTGTGAGCAAACGGCCCAAACCGTTGATAGGACACAGGTTATGGTCCTTGATTTTCAAGAAGAAATGAGGTTCATCCTCAATCATATCCTTGAGTGCCTCAACGCTCTTTCTCATCCACCATCTAATTAGGATGGTCATAGTTTAGCATTTCTAGTTTTCTTTTCTTAGGATTATTTTCTTTTTCTTGTACTAAAACACATCATTGTGTTCCCATTTCATGATCTTTATTCATCAAGATTTTAACTAATGAATGGTGTTTTTATTATAGAGTTGGTACTTTTACATAGAGTTTGGAAATGCTTGTGAATGATCATTATTACTAACATTTTTTTTGTAGCTTTATTTTCATAATCCATGTATCTTCCCATTAAGCACCCAATTTAGGGGGAGCTTTGATCAAGGGGGAGATAATGGCTCGGGCTCATTACATTCCGCATCGCCTCTACTTTTTGTTGAGACAAAAAGGGGGAGAAAATATAGAACTTGTTTATATTTGACTTTTCTGAAAAAGTCAAAATGCATACATTGACTTTCTGAAAAAGTCAAACATGATACATCATTGGTAATACTTGACTTTTCTGAAAAAGTCAACTGCATACTTTGACTTTCTGAAAAAGTCAACATCATGCATCAACTAGTGAATACTTTGACTTTCTGAAAAAGTCAAACATCATACACTTACATTATCATTTCCTTTTCAAGTTCTAAAACTAATATTTTTATAACTCTTGCACAAACTTTGTATCTTTTATAAAAATAAAATTTATATTTTGTCCTCAACAAAAAGGGGGAGATTGTTAATACAAATATCGTCATTAAACGTTATTTATATTTTTGATCTTTACCTAAGTTTTGTTAACGACAAAAGTAAATTTATTTTGTATAAAAGCTTAAAGCTTGTCAAGTTTAATAGATATTAGAACAAGCTTTTTCAAACAATATATTCATCATTCATGCATTTACATTTATGATTAGTGACATCTTGATATGACTCTAATCATTATGTATGATAGTAGTTTTTAGAATGTGTTAGGTTCTTAAAACCAAACACTACTTAAGTACTTGCATATTTCTAAATATAGAAATATAACATATGACATCATGTGTTGCATCATGGAAATCATTGGAAGATTTCATTAGATATTTTGTGTGGATTTGTACTCTTCATATCTTGCACAATCTCACTTAGATATAGTTGACTTTAGCAAAGATTTTTGATATCTTGCTGTCAGACCTCCACGGTACCAAAATGGTACACGGGCGGAACCCTTTTGAGGGTTCCGTGGTCCGTGGACGCTCCTGTCCATTTTGGCTATAAATAGCAAAGCCAAACCAAGTAGTTTTTCATCCCTTTCCATCATACTCACTTACATATCTTCTCTAACCTTTCTAACTCAGTTTCATATCATATTAGTGATCTCTTTTGTAGCAAAGAAGATCAAGTCACATTCAAGCTTCAAACGAGAAGTTGGAAGTTTTGTTTGTTTAGTGTTGTATGATCTAGTGTTGATTCATACTTCATTGTTATATTAAACCATCATAATCTTGTGAGTGTGAGTGTTAGTATTTTAGTCCTCAAAATACATTGTGTGTGGGAGTAGTTGTACCCTTGGAAAGAACTCGACATCTAGCTTAGTGTCAGAAATAGTGTAAGCGAAGTGTAAAGGTTTTCTCCGCCGGTGAAAGGAGCTTGTTGACTAGTGAAGTTAAACTCTCGAGTGTGAGACTCGGGGAGTGGAGTAGGGCAAAGAAAAAGAGTCCTTGTAGACCGAACCACTATAAACAACTTGTTGTGGTTTGATCATTTCTTTCCTTAATTACTCTTTGCATATTGTTTGCATATTTCATTAACATATCTAAGATCAATATCAATTGATCTTTTCAATAAGTTTCAAAACAAAGTTTTAATTGGTAAACTATTCAACCCCCCTTCTAGTTTTTTACACCACTTGTCTGTGATGAGAATTTTGTATCAAAGGCATATGCGGATTCTAAGTATGCTGTGACTGTAAAGTATATTCCCCCTCATCTTAGAAATAACGAACGTGTGTGTCAAGAATATTTTTCGTATCTTAAGGATAGTCTAGAATGCCTCTGTTAGATTGTCGAAGAGGATAGCATAAATAAACCACTTGATAGAGAAGTTAGGTATGCATGCTTATATGCCAAACGATCTCTAGAGCTTTTAGAATGTTTAAGAGCAACATGCCCTAAATCCTTTTGTACTAAAGATAAAGTCATTATGCCATGCTCTATGCCTAGTATTAAGCATGTGATGCCATGCTCTATGCCTAGTATTAAGCATGCGACTCTTGATATGCCTTGCTCTATTCCTAAAGTTAAACATGTGTACTTTAATGTGCCTACTAGTACTTCAGATCCCAACACTTCTAGGTCAGGAACGCAAAAAGTAGCAAAACCAACTAATGTTCCCATCATTCCCTCTATAGGAGTAATCAGTGACACTAAGGCAAGCGGGTCAAAGCCTCCAGGAAATACAAAGCAAGATAGGACCTCGCAAGCTAAAAGTGAATAATGGAAGAAAGTAGAAGACCACCCTAGGAACAATAAGTTTGTGTTGAATAAGACGAATCGTGTTGATTCTAGTATTAGCTATAAGCGTACTATAATTAATTCGAATTCTGCTACTATTTTCAAAACATGTAATGAATGTTTGGTTTCTGGTATGAATCATGAATGTGTTGAGAATGATTTGAGTAATGCTGTTAAATCTCCAGTAAAAAACGCTTACATTAGAAAACAGGTTAAGGATGTGAGAAAACCAAGGTGGAAGAAGATTAGAAAACATTGGAAACCGACAAGAAGAAAATTTAGTAATGTAGGTTATCAATAGATACTGGTCGTAAATTCAATCTAAAAGAGTTGTGCCCTAAATTATCCAGATCAATGCACATTAGGAAATGGATGCCCACTGTTAGAGTCATACCTTTAAAAAGTTGATAAGGTTTTAAAATGTACCTTTTTAAGGGGTCGTTTAAGCCCTTATTTGATCACTTTTGTATCCGTTATTACTTAATATCGTTCCTTTTCACTTTTTAGGTCTCTTGAAGGCAAATTGCTGGAATGGCACTTATTTGGACGAAAAGGCGCGGATATACGAAGAAAATGGCCAAAGTCAAGAATCGAGACACTCAAGCTGCTGAAATACAAAGGGACAGCGTCAGGTGTTATCTATGACGCCGTCGCATCACTTTTGTGACGGCTCAGTAGCCAAATTGCTTATTTTCAAGTGACGGTGTCAGGCTTTAAAAGAGTAGGTCGTCGCAACTCAGACGGCCTAGATTTGATCCAGACGGCGTCAGAAACTGAAAGGGACGGTGTCACAATCATAAGGTGACGCCGTCGAAAGACTAACGTGGCCAAGACGAAACCCTAATAACGGTGACCCGACGGCGTCATAATTCATAAGGTGACGCCGTCGCGATTGTAATCTTATATATAGAATCCAAATTTTTTAGTTTTCAGTGTGTAGTCTTTTGGAGTAAAAACCTAAACCGAACCAAGGCTGTCTTGTACAGTATTTTAGGGTTCCAAACCCTATCTTACACCAAGATAAGTGTTTTACTTCATTAATTCAATTATGTCTTCAATTATTTGTGTGTATGCTTGCATGTTCTCCATGTCCGGCTAATTTATTTGTGTGTTTGCTTAGGGAATATGAAACTTAATTATTGAATATTGATTGGTTGTCACTTATCTTAATTGTTAATGATCTAGTAATGCGATAGGTCATTCGTTGTGTAGTTAATGCTTGATTAATCTTTGTGAACCTTAGACTATAACACCTAGAGTAGTTGTAGGCTAAACCATCCAAAGAGTACCTTAGAGTTAGAGTCTATAATTCCTAGAGATTTTGTAGACGAGACCCTTTGGTAGTTTCAAAGAGTTAAGGACAAACGCATACCCTACGACTTTAGACACACAACGCGATTAAGAATAAGGACGTGACAATTCAACCATCAATAGGAGATAATTAAGGAGTAATAAAACCTAAGTAAACACATCTTTAAACCATCAGACGAGCACACAATAATTAGACATAGACTACATACACCTTAGATTAGATAATTAGACAAGTAGAGTAATCGGTAGAAATACCAACCCCCAAATCCAAACCCCGAGATTCCTACCTTTCTAATTCCTAAAAAACGTAAAAAGATAAAAAAATAATCTTCCTCAACCTCAACCTTAGTGTAGTAACTTCTCACTAGCATTCCTATTCCCGTAGAGAACGATATCAATACCCGTGGCTTACCCTAATACTACACTACAACGATTAGGTTCACTGCCTAGGGTGTTATAAAACTTGCTCGAAGAAAAGGACATTCCTTTGACCCCGAACGACGCGTGTAGCGTTATCAAGTTTTTGGCGCCGCTGCCGGGGAATAGAATAGCTAGTTAGTAGTCCACCTCGTTTAGGTTTCTTTGCTTGATTCCCATCAAGTAATATTTTTCTCATTTTTTTGCTTCCTCGTAGTCTATCCCCCTTCTTCGTGACCTTTGTTCGTAACCCCATCACTTTTTATCATGGAAGGTGATAAACCACCAAATAACACTCTACCACCAAACAACTACCCACCGCTTGACCCAGCCTTTGCCAACCAACTTTGAGCTCGTATTGTTAGTGAAATTGGAGAGCTTAGGAAACTAAATAGGATAATTGAAAATACGCTTGAGGAAGCCCTTAAGGAATCTACTAACCCTGTAGATAGTGATTCAACCTCAAGTGATTCGGATGATGACCTAGAAGATGGAGATTATAAGGTGTTAGAAATTATGGAGGATAGTAAGGAGGAGGAAGAACTTAGGGAGTATTTCGACTCATACCCTAAGGGAAAGGAAACTGCCTATCACTATAACGTAGTTAACTTCCCGAGACCACCCTTCGAGCCTCGCATAAGAATGGGTAACTCTAAAAACATCAAGATACCGTGTATGATTGGATACTTATATAGGGACCACACCTACATTGACTATAAGGCACCCATGAATATAATGTCTAGTCTCTATTACAATTAGATCATGAGCAAAAAGCTAGAACCTATGAGGAACCCCTTTCGCCCTAAGAAAGCAAGTAACTATATTGGGAGGGTTAAAGGATTGTATGTCTTCGTAGGTAACTTCACATATAGGTGTGATTTCATGATCTTGGAGAATGTTAAGGGCATCATTGTTGGGTTTTTAGGGGATGTAATACTTGGGAGACCATTTATAGAGGAGTCTATGATGGTTTATGATCAAGAGGGAGGAATAGTCAAGTTCTCAAATGGAGTCGAGAGTGTTAAATATATAATGCCCCACAAAAATAAGAAGTTTGAGGGTATTGATAATTTAGATGTGGACAACATTCCGGCATTCGAAGTAGACTGGAAGAACAAGGTTTACTACACTCCTTGTCTTGAATTAGGCCCTGAATATATTCGTGATGGGAGAAGGGTTAAGGAGATTGAATGGGCCTCTAAGATTAGGACAACGTAGGGGCACGACTACGAGTCTATCTACAAGACTCATAAATAAAGAAAAGCGCTTCGTGGGAGGCAACCCATGCTTAATTGTTTGCTTGTTAGTGTCATATATCTTTTATTGATTGCTTATTCTCATGTTTAAATTTGTAAAAATACTTTATTTTGTTTTTAACCTCGTCTTAATTGCATGTAAAGGTATTTTACATAAAGGATAAGTGTAGGGAGGATTACACACGTTTTCAAAAGAGACGTAAACATGAGAATTGCAATTAATTAAAAGATATATATGTGTGTTTGTTCGAGTCAAATGCTTGTATCGAGTCATAATGGATGTTTTGCAGAAATTTTTCCAGATTCTAAAGATGTAAATTTTCCAGAATTTTTTCCAGAAACTCGCAGACCAGTTTTTGTCAGGATAACCTGACGGCGTCAGGATCGCAACCTGACGGCGTCGGGAAGGAGTAAAAACAACAGATTATTTTTTTCTCGTTTTCTGAGCTACTTATAAATTTTTGAAATTTTCCAGGTCTTAATTTTCCAGAAATTCTGTAAACATCCATTCCACAAGCATTATATCCTAGTTTAATAGAATCTTATATATATTATTACCGCCGATTTTACGCGAAGGTTTCGTTTGTTTTCTTCAAGTGTGCAGGTTTAATTTACTAAGAAGAAGATACATAAGATTGGAAGGAGCTTTTCACGCATACATTCTTCTTGGAAAGGATTTAACCACCACTTTACACGGATCCTACCGAACTAATCAGGGGAGTATTAGTTTCTTTCATTTTTAATTACCTTCCATTATCATAACTTTGATACTTTCAGGGAACATTGGGGACAATGTTCAGTTTAAGTGTAGGGAGGGAAAATAAAACGGGAACTTTGAAACTATGCTTATCCTTGATTATTTGCTTTGTCCAATTGTATTTGTGTAATAAACCATGAGAAAATGTCGGTTAGGGTAATTTTGGCACCAAATTTAAAATTTTTCATGACATATAGGAGTGGGCCATTAGTCTTAACAAAAGCGTCTCACGGATAGGAAGTTATATGACTAGCACAAAAAACCCTTTACCACTTAAATTCCACCCAAAATGTGAGGATCACCATTAGATTAGTAGGAATTAAAGCATTCATCTTTAATGCTTAGTGTGTGAACCGGTAGTATATTAGATTCTAGAACTTGTTTTGTGATGCATCCCGAGATCGCTAGTAAGACTAGACTTGTGTAGTTAGGAATAACTAAATGATAAGAGGCATTAGGATAACCCTTGTTTGATACCCATAATATAATTACTTCTTCCACCTCGGTTGAGTAATTCCCCCACACCCTTGCGTTGTACTCACTTTTAGTACACGATACCCCTAGTTAACCCCTCAGAGCCTATCCTTTTCGCGGTTCTCGTGATGTTTCGGTTTTCCGGAATATCAATGAAGAGCATTGTTTACACCCCACCCCCAAATGTACACCCAAATCGCCTTAGCCTACCTTGTATGCACTCACTTTTAGTGCATTATTGTTATCACCCTAAAAACCCTTAGTTCAATTATCTAGTTGCTTGCATGAGTTGCTAAGTCGAGTCATATCCTTTGTACACAGTTTTGGGACGATTGGGACTCATGGGAAAAGTTAAAGTTTATGAAATGACGGGAAGGGAACGTTAAATTCAAATTCCCTTTATTTGCGTAATAATGTACTCCAAGTGTTTTGATCTTTTCAATTCGGGTCAAATTAGTGTTAGAGTAATAAAAACTCAAGTGTAGGGATATGCCTATAAATCCCTATCATTTTGATGTTACCATAGAGGATGGTAGAGTAAAAGTGTATGGAAAAAAAATCGAAAAAAATAGAAAAAGAGAAAAAGAAAAAAATAGAGTGTAAAAAAAAAAAAAAAAAAAAAAAAAAAATGGGGCTACCATCCTACATCTATCTTTAAATTTATGTTTGTTTGTTTCAGTTATCTAGAGTCTAGAGTGTCGAGTCTTGGCTTAGCAACGCCATTCTTCGTATGCTTGTAACATAGAGATTTTTGACTTGCCACCACTAAATAGCCTATCCCACCAAATCCTTTGTTTCCCTACCGTAAGCCTAACATTATAACCCTTTAAAGACCTCTTTGATAGTCTTTCCTAGGTGCTTACGCCAAAGCGATGGAGGTTTGATCTAGTCTCAAGCCTATGGTAATCTATGTACTAGGACCGGTTAATGAGTGTTTATCTTCCATTTCCAACTTGTTATATTTCATATACACCCGAGAGATGTGAGTACCCAAACACCCCATGTGAGGTGCTAGTATGTAATTTCCGTGCTTGTTATGACTTTTGCGGGGCTTATATGTGTTATGGATTGTTCTAAACCAATGCTTCATGACCCCTAACTTATAAATTAATTGGCTAAAAGCACATTTGCTTGAGGACAAGCAAATACCAAGTGTAGGGATATTTGATAAGGTTTTAAAATGTACCTTTTTGAGGGGTCGTTTAAGCCCTTATTTGATCACTTTTGTATCCGTTATTACTTAATATCGTTCCTTTTCACTTTTTAGGTCTCTTGAAGGCAAATTGCTGGAATGGCACTTATTTGGACGAAAAGGCGCGGATATACGAAGAAAATAGCCAAAGTCAAGAATCGAGACACTCAAGCTGCTGAAATACACAGGGACGGCGTCATGTGTTATCTGTGACGCCGTCGCATCACTTTTGTGACGGCTCAGTAGCCAAATTTCTTATTTTCAAGTGACGGTGTCAGACTTTAAAAGAGTAGGTCGTCGCAACTCAGACGGCCTAGATTTGATCCAGACGGCGTCAGAAACTGAAGGGGACGGCGTCACAAGCATAAGGTGACGCCATCGCAAGACTAACGTGGCCAAGACGAAACCCTAATAATGGTGACCCGACGGCGTCATAATTCATAAGGTGACGCCGTCGCGATTGTAATCTTATATATATAATCCGAATTTTTTAGTTTTCAGTGTGTAGTCTTTTGGAGTAAAAACCTAAACCGAACCAAGGATGTCTTGTACAGTATTTTAGGGTTACAAACCCTATCTTACACCAAGATAAGTGTTTTACTTCATTAATTCAATTATGTCTTCAATTATTTGTGTGTATGCTTGCATGTTCTCCATGTCCGGCTAATTTATTTGTGTGTTTGCTTAGGGAATATGAAACTTAATTATTGAATATTGATTGGTTGTCTCTTATCTTAATTGTTAATGATCTAGTAATGCGATAGGTCATTCGTTGTGTAGTTAATGCTTGATTAATCTTTGTGAACCTTAGATTATAACACCTAGAGTAGTTGTAGGCTAAACCATCCAAAGAGTACCTTAGAGTTAGAGTCTATAATTCCTAGAGATTTTGTAGACGAGACCCTTTGGTAGTTTCAAAGAGTTAGGGACAAACGCATACCCTACGACTTTAGACACACAACGCGATTAAGAATAAGGACTTGACAATTCAACCATCAATAGGAGATAATTAAGGAGTAATAAAACCTAAGTAAACACATCTTTAAACCATCATACGAGCACACAATAATTAGACATAGACTACATACACCTTAGATTAGATAATTAGACAAGTAGAGTAATCGGTAGAAATACCAACCCCCAAATCCAAACCCCAAGATTCGTACCTTTCTAATTCCTAAAAAACATAAAAAGATAAAAAAATAATCTTCCTCAACCCCAACCTTAGCGTAGTAACTTCTCACTAGCATTCCTATTCCCCTAGAGAACGATATCAATACCCGTGGCTTACCCTAATACTACACTACAACAATTAGGTTCACTGCCTAGGGTGTTATAAAACTTGCTCGAAGAAAAGGAAGTTCCTTTGACCCCGAACGACGCGTGTAGCGTTATCAGAAGTGAACACACTTTGAATAGATCGACTGTCACTAATAGTTCTGCATCTACTTCTAATGATATCGTTGACTCTGTTTCTGATGTGGATGTTCCAATCTCATTTTCTAACCAAGTGGAACCCATTCTCGCATGGGGATCCAAACTGTCCAGTCATCTATACTTGTCTGTGTTCAACTGCAGGTCATTCAAATCGTTCTGTGGTACCTGGACTCAGGCTGTTCCAAGCATATGACTGGAGATCGCTCGCGGCTCATGAACTTCGTGAGTAAATTTATCGGGACTGTTAGATTCGGGAACGACCATTTTGGGGTGATTATGGGTTATGGAGATTATGTGGTTGGTGATAGTGTAATTTCCCAGGTATATTATGTTGAAGGTCTTGGTCATAATTTGTTTTCTGTCGGTCAATTATGTGATTCTGATCTAGAAGTGGCCTTTAGAAAACATACATGTTTCGTTAGAGAACTTGATGGTGTGGAACTTTTAAGAGGAAAACGTGGAACAAACTTATACACCATCTCTATCGAAGATATGATGAAGTCTTCTCCAATCTGCTTGTTATCAAAGGCCTCTAAAACAAAGTCATGGTTATGGCATCGTCGTCTCAATCACTTGAACTTCGGAACCATTAATGATTTGTCTAGAAAGGACCTCGTAAGAGGTTTACCCAGATTGAAGTATGAAAAAGATCATCTTTGTTCAGCATGCCAATTGGGAAAAAGCAAGAAATATGCCCATAAACCCAAACCTGCAAACTCAGTTATGGAAGTTCTTCATACTCTTCACATGGATTTATGTGGACCCATGAGAGTGCAAACTATAAACGGGAAGAAATATGTGTTAGTCATGGTTGATGACTATTCTCGGTTTACTTGGGGTAAGTTTTTGAAGTCAAAGGATGAAAATCCAGACGTCATCATCAAACTTATTAAACAGCTACAGGTTCGACTTAATAAAAATGTCAGAATTATCCGAACATACAATGGAACTGAGTTTGTTAACAAAGAACTGAGTCAGTTCTATGAAAGCATTGGAATCAGCCATCAAAGAAGTGTTCCACGTACTCCTCAACAGAACGGTGTAGTTGAAAGACGAAATCGGACTCTTGTCGAAGCTGCAAGAACTATGCTAATTTTCTCAAAGGTTCTAATGTTTCTCTGGGCTGAAGCCATTGCCACTGCTTGCTACACCCAAAACCGTTCCCTTATTCACACCTCTAATGGAAAGACTCCTTACGAACTTGTCCACAACCGAAAACCAGATCTATCTTTCCTTCGTGTGTTCGGTGCCTTATGCTATCCAACGAATGATGGTCAAGACTTAGGAAAGTTAAGAGCTAAGGCGGACATGGAGTTTTTGTTGGTTATGCACCAAACCGAAAGGGTTACCGAATCTACAATAAAAGAACCCGAGATATCATGGAAACTATTCACGTCACGTTCGATGAGCTGTCTGAGCAAATGGCTCCAGGACAATCAAGTTCTGGACCCGCATCTCAACATTTATCTTGTAGTCCTATCAGTTCCTCTCTTGTACAAAATCTCTCACCTGCAGTTCCATATGTACCTCCTTCTGAAGAAGATTTGAAGAAACTGTTTGATCCAATGTTTGATGAATATTATGAACCCATTGTTAATGATCATTCTACACCATCAACAGTGGCGGCTTCTAATCCAATCAACACAGATAATCCATCTGTATCAATGACTTTGTCTCAAGAAGCGCCAGCTGCAGATCACTCATCGTCATCCTCAAATCCTCAATCTTCAGCTGTACATCATGGAAATGAAGCTGCAAATTATGATGAAGATAACCCTTTTGCTACTCCCGAAGATGCTCCATTTGAGAACATATTTGCTCCTGAACCAACTTCAGAACCATCTTCATCAGGAGATCCAAACTCTGCTACTTCAGTCCCTCAACAACAACCACACGAGCACCTTAGAAAATGGACACATGGCCATCCATTGGACAACATCATTGGGAACCCTTATCGTCCAGTATCCACTCGTAAACAACTTGCAACTGATGCCTTGTGGTGCTTCTTCAACTCCGTACTATCTAAGGTCGAACCAAAGGATGTTAAAACAATCATGACTGAGGACAACTGGTTCATTGCCATACAAGAAGAAATTCATGAGTTCGATCGACTAGATGTATGGGAATTATTACCTGCTCCTGACTGTGCTATGATCATTGCTCTAAAATGGATCTTCAAAGTAAAACTTGATGAGCATGGTGATGTACTAAAGAACAAGGCTCGACTGGTTGCGAAAGGATACCGTCAAGAAGAGGGTATTGACTTTGAAGAATCATTTGCTCCAGTTGCACGTATCGAGGCAATCAGAATCTTCTTGGCTAACGCTGCTAGTAAGAACATGGTAGTCTATCAGATGGATGTAAAGACTGCTTTTCTTAACGGAGATCTGAAAGAGGTTGTATACGTCAGCCAGCCTGAAGGTTTTGTGAATCCAGAGCATCTTACTCATGTCTATCACTTGAAGAAGGCCCTTTACGGTTTGAAGCAAGCTCCAATGGCAAGGGACAATACGCTATCAAATTTTCTTCTATCTAATGGATTCAGCAAAGGAGCATTTTATCCGACATTGTTCACCAGAAAGTCAGGCAAATACTTAATTCATGTTCAAATCTATGTTGATGATATTATTTTTGCCTTGAATGACCCCAATGAATGTGACCGTTTTTCTAAGGAGATGGGCTCCAAATTTCAAATGTCAATGATGGGACAAATGTCATTTTTCTTGGGATTACAAATTTCACAAAGTCCCGGAGGCATTTTTATCAATCAATCTAAATATGCAAATGAGATCTTAAAGAAATTTGGATTTGTTTCTTGTGACCCTGTTGACACTCCCATGGTGGAGCGTACTAAACTGGATGAGGACCACTCAGGGATCATGGTTGACCAAACTAAATATCGTAGTATGATTGGATCCCTGATGTACCTTACCGCCAGTAGACCAGACATTCTGTTCGCTGTATGCATGTGTGCTAGATACCAGGCTAAGCCTACCAAAAAGCACCTTGAAGCGGTTAAACGGGTCTTTCGGTATCTCCAAGGAACCATCAACATCGGACTTTGGTACCTGAAGGACACCGGTATGTCACTAACAGCCTATGCAGATGCTGACCATGCAGGGTGTCAAGATACACGTCGAAGCACGTCAGGAGGTGCTCAGTTTTTGGGTGATAAGATTGAAAGCTGGTCTTCAAAGAAACAAATGAGTACCTCAATATCCTCTACAGAGACAGAATACATAACCATGTCATCTTGTTGTGCTCAAATCCTATGGATGAGATCCCAATTATCTAACTAAGGCTTTGAATTCAACAAAATCCCTCTGTACTGTGATAACAAGAGTGCCATTGCTCTCTCATGCAACAACGTTCAACATTCAAGAGCAAAGCATATCGACATTCGACATCACTTCATCATGGAGCAAGTGGAGAATGGTGTGGTGGAACTATATTTTGTGAAGTCTGAATATCAGCTAGCAAACATCTTCACCAAAGCTCTTCCTAGAGAACGTTTTGAGTTTATCCTTCCACGACTCGGTCTAAAGAGTCTACAACCAGAAACACTCAAATGTCTTCAAGAGGAAGACGAGGAGTAAAGGCTTTTCTTCATCCATCTCTTGTACATATTTATTAAAAAAGAAAAATACAAAATCTCAAAAATCCATAAAAATCAGAAGATCTTTGAAAAAGCCCAAAAATATTATTTTTTCCCACCTATTTCTGTTCTTCGATAACATCTACGGACTTTGTTTTGTCACTCAAAGAATGGCACGGGTCTTTAGATGAAGTTCGAATGTACATAAACCTTTAAAAAAATGGGATGGAGAAAAATGATAGTTTATTGTCATTTCAGGCAGTAACCAGTTTTAAATGAAAGAACAAAGCCATGCTTAAATTGATTTTTGAAACTTCATGCTCTAATTCTTATAACAAATATTTGTCGCCAAAAAGACAAATATTTCCATCACAAATATTTTTCCTTCCAAATATTCTTCTGAAAAATATTTGTCATCTAATGAAAATAAAATTGCTTTGAAATTAACTCGGTCTATATTTTGAAATCATATGGGCTTATCATTTGTCAAAATCTCTAACACTCAATTAACAACTTATGTCATTGATTGAGGGGGAGAATGATTTCAAACAAATCAAAAAGTTATTTTTCAAACAATTGGCACGTAATCGAGCAAGGTCTAATTTTGGATAATTAAAAAGAACAAAGTTTTTATACAATTGGATCCAGACCAAGGCTATCGTTGTGTTTTCATAAGATACTTAAGCATGTTTAATCATTGGAGTTTAAAGTCTCAAAATTTGATCCTTATCAGTTACATGTTTTAAAAGCAAGTCACATTTCTCCTCAAAATCCTTCAAAAACAATTTAAATCAATAGAGATCACAAATCTCAAAGGATTTGAAAATTGTGATTGGGGGAGAATTTGTGATTTAAATTGGATATAAACTGATAATTCAATAAGTGGTTTTATAAGGATAATAACAAGCTCTCCTCCCTAAATGTGCCAAACGATTTCATATTTTCCATGCACATGTTAAGGGGGAGCATTTATCTTAAACCAAAAAGAATTGAATCGTGACTGATTTGTCTCAAAGTGCAGGATCCCTCTAATATGTGCAAAACTCTTTCGAATCTCGATGCACATATTGAGGGAGAGCAATCATGAGAAAACCTCTTCCTTCCCAAAAGTGTTTTATTCAAAGTATTTAAAATACTATATTTGATCGGAAAGTGATGATGATCATTTTAGAAAATGTTAACCAAAGATTGGATCTTTAATTCTTAATCTAAGATTTCAAATTCCTCTTGCCTCCATGTGCTAAAACAATTTCTAATACATGAAGAACATGTTGAGGGGGAGCATTTCTAAATTATCAAAAACAATTAAGGTACAAAATACTTTGATTTTATATCACAAGTACCTTGATTGATTTTTCAAATGGTTTTCTATTGGTTTCGAGGCGGATGAACAATACCAAAAGACCGACCAATTTTACTTTATGCATGGTGATATAAGGATGGTTAGGTTAGGTATTCGTTCCCACGATCCAGCCAGAGCCGGAGGGATCAACCCAAGGACAATCCACTAGATAGTGTAGAGTCCTTAGGTATATTGAAAAAGGAGAAAAATGAGAATATGGGAAGAGTGCGGACTGAGACAGAGCTAGTACTGGAATAAACCCAACAAGGTTCTAGTTATGAAGTCTCGGTAAGCACTGAAGGGGTTGAAGAATGAAAAATAATTAAATGATAAAAGGGTGAAAAGAAATAGCCCTCTATTATTTCAACCTTAGGGCAAAAACCGGGTTCAATTCATATGCTACCGGTGGTTACCAAGGTAACACCGATATTAAAGACAAGACGTCATGGACCCAGTGACGCACTGCACTACAACTTCCCAAGCTACTCAAGTTCCTCTTAAAAGGGCTTGTTTCATTCTCACAGGGAACCTACATAATCTATCGACTTTATCTTAGAGATTGTTGATATTGAAGAAGGAGACCCTCTCCCTAGTCTCCGGCATAAGAAACCAAAAGTGCACTATTGAGTCTAGAGCTAAGAGATCATCAATAAATCTCATTAGGACACAATCTATGAAGACTCACTATTTTACACAATGTGGAAAGTGAGAATATATTTTAAGAGTCCTACGCATTATCCTTGTGGTATTGCCAGAACATCTGAGTGATGTGTTAACACATTCACGATGAAGATGGAAATCCTTCTAGAGCTAACATCAAACAAGCTCTTGGTGGGTGACATCTGAGATCTATCCAATAGATCAAACTTGTGACAACTGGATAGAAACGATGGGGCGATTCAATATTGAATCAACCTTGGTCCAGGAAATGGATTGACGGATACCTTTGAAAAACCGGTAATTGTGCTTAAAATTCTTTTCTCTAGCACATCGACTGTGTATTAATATTTCAAAATAAAAGGTGTTTATGATTGATAATTGATTTTCCTTAAAACTTTCGTTGTATTGCAAAACACTTTATATTAAGCAATACGGTTGTTTTCAAATCACTTTTCATCAATCGAGTGAATCTCAATTCATTGGTTCACTCACTCCGTGTTGTCTTCTTTGAGATGTTCCGGTTTGAGAACAGCTAGAGCAGCTGCGAAACCCTGTCAAGGAGATTCTTCGGAATGTTACCTGATCATAGGCAGTACTTGTACTGATCAACGGGGAACCGTGGGCAGTGTACCTCAATTCAACAAAAGTGATCAAAGACACTTTCATGCGCTTTATTACTAACTGTTGTATGTAGGGAAACCCGACGGTTGCAGCTGATCGGAATTGATAAGTCATTCCATAGCCGCATGCTCACACATCACGTTCATTTCAAAGAAATCATGATATATGCATATCTTCATCAAGTGATTCTGATATCTTTACTCCATGCTTCTGCTACGCTGATGCAAATATCAAGAATCAACAAAAGCTTCCGCAACTCTGATAAGAAAATATCATGATTCAGAATGTGAGGATGTCTGTCCAAAAGTCACAACTTCACATAATGGCAACACTTCAAAGGATACGTCAGAGATTTATGGTGGCAGATGATCTCAATGCTGGCTCAATACTCATCTTCACGAGGATCAGATAAAGACCTCCACTTGAATTAACAAAACATGCGGAACATGAAGAATCAAAGACTACGGGCTACAGAGCAATGAACTTAATCAAGAATCCAAGAACAATCAAAAAGTAATATCTGTTTGTATTCAATGAGAATTGAGGTGACCTCCCTTAGGGGGAGATTGTTAGGATTTAGAAATCCAGTAGTTAAAGAGTCGGTCACCTCAAATATATGTATTCGTTAGAAAGCTCGTAGTCGTAGTCATTTTATGTTAGTTAGTAGTGTGTTATGTAACACCGTGGAGGACGGACGGGTCTTTACCCACTGTATGCTGATCCACAGCCAGTAGGAGGCGTTTCTTGTAAGAAACTATAAATACCCTCTACCTCCCAAGGTAGAGGGTTGGAGCTTTCAATATCATTTTTCTTTGTCTCACCAAGTTCCCAACTCTCTTCCACTTTCTCTCTCTAAAACTCTAATTCATACGCCCCTATTTAATATGTGTTGATGTGTTTATGAAAACCAATATGTTACAACTTTTGATCAATATATTCAAGTTTTTTTTACCAAACATTACAAGCATTTGAGCCCGAGTTTAAATTCAAACCATTAAGTTGAGCTCAAGCTCGTGTTAGGTAGTGTTTGATAACAACTTAATGTGTTTTAATTGAAAATTATGTAAGTTAATTAAGTCATCAAATGGATGTTTGTTTAGTGCTTAAAACTAACATGTGACCTTCTAAAAAAAACCAGGGAAAAAATGCCCCCTAAGAGATATATAAGTAACATGGGGCCCACTCCTATATCAACCACATATTGAGGAGGTCTTTAGTTATTTTGACTTGGGGATACATACCCTTTAATAGAAAAAGTGGACCTAATTTAAAAAAGTAATAATATTATATTAGTGTGTTCCACTATCTCTTCCCATTAAGTAAAAAAGTAACGCAGCCTTAGTCTGGTATACAGTTCTCAAAGGATCTGTATCACACATGCTGCTGATATTTTTTTGCGTGCAAAAAAAATAATAAAATAAAAAAAAAAATTATTGAACAACCTTTTTCTTATAATAATATGCACCGTGTTAATAGATATTCACTTTGACATGACCCCACACACAATTACATCACCAAACAAGGACATTATCACCATAGTAGATCGATTTCTTATAATCTTTTTTCTAAATTTGGCATTAGTCTATATTGCTCAACTTTATGGGGCATTTGATAAGTAATCTCATCATTCTCATCCACGAATTTGGCTACTCCAAGTGATGGATCATAAGTCATATTGGAAACTTCCACAAACGGCTTTCCTAACACAACATGTGATAAGCATGAATCTATTTCCGAACTAATATCTTCCACTATTAAAAAACCCGTGATGTAAGTGAAATTTCCTACAAATACATGCATCCCCCAAAATCTTCCTGTAAAATTGCTTATTTTTCTAGTATCGGGGTCTCTTCTAGGTACTAATTGCTTTTTCATAATCCAATTATAGTGTGTTCTAGTCATAATGTTTAGAGTTAATTACATAAATGGTCCCTGTGGTTTGTCGGGTTTTACGGATTTAGTCTCTAATTTTTTTTTGCGGATTTCCTCCCTATGGTTTTGACCGATTACGGTTTTAGTCCCTTGACCACTTTTTCTGTTAGTTTGACCGTCAAGGATGATTAAAATGACACTTATACCCTCGTTTGTTTTAGCATATAGTCCCTGTCATTTGTCTTAATTTTTTTTAAAAAACATATGTCAAACCTTTAAAACTTTAAAAACTTTAAAAATCTAATAACAAAATATTTTCTTAAATTTTAAAAACCTATGTCAAACCTTTAAAACTTTAAAAACCTTTAATTTTTTTAAATAGATTATGTCAAAACTTTAAAAAATATATTTTTTAACAAATTAAAAATCTAATATTTTAACAATTTTTTTTAAACTTAATATTTTAATTTGTTTTTTAAAATTTTTAACAGATTATAAAAAATTATAACTTTAAACAATTTTTTTAATTAAAAAAAATAAAATTTTGACGGAATATGTCAAAACTTTTACAGAAATTATGTCAACTTTTTTTTCAAAAAAATTTTATAAAAAAAAATCTCGTAAAAATTATTAATAATATCACAAAAATATCGTAAAAAAATTTATAAAAAAAATATCGTAAAAATGTTTATAGAAAAATCTCGTAAAAATTATTAATATTATCATAAAAAATCTTGTAAAAAAATTTATAAAAAAAATATCGCAAAAAATTTTGTAAAAAAAATATCGTAAAAATTATTAATAACCAAATTTTTTAAAAAGCTTTTTGAGAAAATTTTATATAAAAAAAATCTTGTAAAAAGTTCAAAAAGATTTTAAAAAATCTGTCAAAAAGTTTTAAAAAAAATATGTGAAAAACTTACTTAAAAAATTCAAACAAAAAAAATTTTGAAATTAAAAAATTATTAATAATATCATAAAAAATCTCGTAAAAAATTTATAAAAAATCTCGTAAGAAATTTTTTTAAAAAAAGTCTCGTAAAAATTATTAATAATATCATAAAAAATATCGTAAAAAAAAATTATAAAGAAAATCTCAGAAAAAATTTATAAAAAAATTCGGACAAAAAAATTTTTGAAAAAAAAATATTATTAATAATATTAACTAAATAGTTGAATAAATAATAAAAAAAAAGGTAGGGACCAAATTCGTGATATGCTACAAACCACAGGGACCATACAATAGGAGGGTATTTCTGTCAATTCATCCATTTAAACACACACTTAACGGTCAAACTAACAGAAAAAATGGTCAAGGGACCAAACCCGTAATGGGTCAAAACCAAAGGGACGAGATCCGCAAAAAATAAAGTTTAGGGACTAAATCCGTAAAACTCGACAAACCACATGGACCATTTATGTAATTAACTCTAATGTTTATTATAGAATTAAAGTCAATGTAGGCCTTTCACACATGAACATGTCCTATATTACATGGCACACTAACGTTTGAAGGGTTAATGATTGGGATTCTTCTATAATAGTATGGGCGAGGATCATGAATCAAATACCTATAGTATGCCAATTCATCATTTGTGGGAAACTTGTCAAAGTAATTAACTCCTAATTCTCTTTCATTGTTGCTTTTAACATCCCTAGTTTCCTCCTTAGTGTCACTTGTTTCTCCGGTCAAGGTCTCTATTTCTTCCTTCTTGTCATTCCTTTGTGGTGGTAGTAAAGTGATAGTGTTAACAAAGTGAACATGTTTTGATGATGAGGGATCCTTGATTTCACTACCCCATTCATGTTTTTGGTAGATTTACTTGGAGGGGTCATGACATGATTGTTGAGAGCCTTCAACAAGTCATCAATTTTAATTGTCTTCGCTTTGTTTTGTTTGGAAACCGGCTTCAAATTTAGATAAACGAGCTTCTTGAGATGACATAAAATTAGATACCAATCCTTCAAGATGATTTAAACTGTTGGAAATGAATGGGTTATTAAAGGGACAATTTGAGGATGAACCGCTTGGTTGAAAATGATTAGGTGGGTTTGAAAATTTGTTTTTAGATGAATTTTGGTTTTGCTTCCACCTAAAGTTTGGGAGATTTCTCCAAAAGGGGTTATAAGAATCACCTATAGTATTTTGCTTGGATTTGAAAGTGAACCACTTTTCTCTCGCTCTTTCGGTATGCGAAGATGCATAGTCTGCGAAAGCTTGTTCGGGGAGTTTCATGCAATCACGAGTGTCATGGTGACCACTACATAATTCACATGAAAAAGTGATGTTGTTCACTTGACATAAAGGTTTAGGAGCTTCGTAGGAACTCATTAGGAATTTGAATTGATCTTCAAGTTCAATTATTCTACGATCGGGAATGCTTGAGACATTAGAAGGCAAGGATATTGTTGGAACATTAAAATGTCATTCCTTAACTTAGTAGTTCTCCCCGGTGGGAAAAATTGTGCAAGAAAACAAGAAGTAAGATCATCCAAAGTGGAGATGGATCCTGCGGGCAGACGCTCAAGCTAATTGCTAGCTTGATCACGTAGAGAGAATTGGAAGAGACGCATATAAAGTTATCATAAGTAAAATTATAAGGATACATGTTATTTTTGTAAAGCATTTATATATATAATCATTTAACATTAATTGTTGTAATGATTCATTTATTGTAATAGTTTATTAGGATGGGTAAAAACCATAACCCATGACCCATACCCATGGAGCATATCCATAACCCATGGAGCTAACTCATGACCCATTGACTAGATGCATTGCATCTTCTAGATACATTGCATCTTCTAGATACATTGTATCTATTTGGATACCCATGGTCCAAAGTCCATGACCCATGACCTATAACCCATTTAGGGGGAGCGTCCTACGGATACCTCAGTTTACACTGGACGGATCCCTCATGTAAAGGATCTGTGGGATCCGTGCAACAGTAGTGATTTTTTGCCTATAAATAGTGAGCCATTTCTTCATTGTAACTCACCCCTCTTCTTCCAAACTCTCTCATATATACTCTCATTCTTCTAATCTCAGATCTCTTGATCAAGATAGTAGTTCTTCTTTCTTTTGTTGTTATTCTCATATAGGTCCTTCTCTAAGGCAAGATCACGAGATTCCACAAGTCATCCAAGCAAGGAGTCCTTGATTGATTTGTTCCTCCACAAGATTTCTGTAGCAAAGATCTTGTATTTCATATTTCACATAGTTGTTGTGTTATAGTTGTGTTGGGTTGGTCCTCCGTGTTAAGGACTTGGTATTTTGCTTTGTACCGGAAAAAGTGTAAGCGACGTTGTGAAGGCTTCTCCGCCAAGTTGAAGGAGTTTGTTGACATAGTGCTTGAACTCTCGAGTAGGTGACTAGGGCAGTGGAGTAGGGCAAGGAATGTGTCCTTGTAGCCGAACCACTATAAATCGGTTGTGTCATTTCTATCCTTTACTTTACTTGCTTTCTTTACTTGCATTACTTATAGATCTATACTTTCTATCCATCCATATGATTTCACATAACATAAAATCAAAAGTTTTTGAAACTAAATTTAAAATCGACAAAACTATTCAACCCCCCCCCCTTCTAGTTTTCCACAATTGGCATCAAGAGCTAAGTTTACAAAAGTTTTAAAGTAAATAGTATTTTAAAAACTTTTCGATCACAATGGGTTCTGAAAATTATAAAGAAGGGCAATCTATGCAATGATCTCCACTAATTGAAACTAATGGTTTTATTTATTGGAAAAATAGATTCAAACGCATTATGTGAAGTCAAAAGATATTGATATTTGGTATATCATTGTTGAAGGCGACTTTGAAGCCACTACAAAAGATGATAAAACCGGAAATTTAGTAAACACACCTCATGATCAACTCACCGATGATCAAAAGAAAAAGTTTTCTAAAAATTGTGAAGTTAAAATGGTTTTATACAATGCTTTACCCAAAAAGGAATTCGAAAGAATTTCTATGCTTAAAACCTCTAAAAAAATTTGAAATTCTTTAGTTGTAACTCATCAAGGAAATCAACAAGTTAAAAACAATAAAATAGATCTGTTTGTTCAACAATATGAACAATTTTCATTATCGGATGGGGATACTATAGATAATTCTTTTGCTAACTTTAATACTATAATTACATCATTACAAGCACTTGATGGGTCTTTATCTAGTCGTAATCATATTAGGAGATATCTAAGGGCACTTCCATCCAAGTGGAGATCAAAGGTGACGGCCATCAAAGAATCAAAAGACTTGTCAATCCTCACCCTCGACGAACTCATAGGCAATCTAAAATTCTATGAGCTTGTCCTCGCTAAAGATTCTGAAGCCTCAAAAGAGAAGAAAGAGAAGCACAAATATCTTGCCTTAAAAGCCAAGAAGGTCTCAAGCGATGAAGAAAACTCTTCTTCGAATAGTGATGACGAAGAATATGCCATGGCGTTAAGGGATTTCAAGAAGTTCTTTAGAAGAAAGGGAAGATATGTCAAGCAACCATATTACGATTTAAGAAGAAGGGTTCGAAAGGCAAAGATGACAAGAAAGCAAGGGATGAACGCTCATGTTTTAAATGTGGGGACCATAATCACTTCAATGGTGAGTGTCCCAAACGTGGAGAACAAAAAGCGTTCGTGGGGAATGAGCGAAGAGGAGGACGAAGCAATTTTTCTCATGGCAAATGACTCAAACGAGGTATGTCCCGAATCTCTATTTTATAGTAGCTCATCATTAGATGATGATTCATTGCATCGTGAGTATGATAAACTTTACAAAATTAGTCTAAAAGTAATTAACAAAACAAGATTTTGAAAAACCAGAATGAACGTTTAGAAAAGGAAGTCATTGAATTAAAAAGCAAATTAAAACGCTTAGAAAAAGGAAGATAGCAAGTGGGGAATGTGAGCTTTGTGTTCAACTTCAAACACTAGTTGATAATCTTGAATCCAAGCTTGCTAGAATGAATACTAATACTCTAAATACAATACTAGATAGTGTTAAAACAGGAAACAATCAAAAGGGTTTAGGTTTTCAAGAACATAATGCATCAACTAGCGAAAATAAAGAAACACAATTCATCAAAGCAACTGAAAAACAAGCTATTGTAGTCACGGATCCCTTGAAAAGGGAACCGTCTAGTGTAAAACCAGGGATCCGTGGGTCTGCTGATGCAAACAGTAGAAATAGTGTAGCTACTTCATTTAGAACCGACTTTGTTATCATTAATAAGAAGAAACCAACCCACATTACTGTTAGACCACCACCACCACTAAAACAAAATCAAAGTTTTATGAGAAAAAAAGGGCCATCGTTTTCAAAACCAAACACATTTATAAGGAGGCCTAATAATGTTTATCCGAGAAGTAACCACCATCAAATGGGATGGAATCCTAATGTACAAAACGGTTTTCCATTTCAAAACTTTACACCATGGAATGCATTCTCACATTTTCCATATATGCCTAATATGAATGAAATGTATAACACTAATGGACCCATGAACAAATGGGGACCAAACTTTTGAGTTAGTTGTTTTCTTATGTGTGCTTAAAGGTGGACCTAGATCCGGATGAATGGATCAAGGATAGCGGGTGCACGAGGCACATAACCGGTAATAAAGACTTGTTTTCCACATACGAGTCCTTCAATGGAGGGAATGTGCTATTTGGTAATAGCAAAAGCAAAATCATAGGTAAAGGTACAATTTCTCACAAATCTTTAACCATTAACGATGTGTGTCACGTAGAAAACCTAAACTTCAACCTTCTAAGTATAGGACAAATATGTGATAAAAAGTGTAACATACTTTTTAGTGAAACCGGTAGTAAAATGTTGAAAAACGGTATTACTATAGGAAGTGGCATTAAAAAACATGGAGTTTATGTCATTAAAATCGGTAATAAACCTAAAGACAAACTTTGTCTTACTTCTATGGATGATACTTCGACCTTATGGCATCGAAGATTGGGTTACGCCAATATGCTACTTCTTCAATCGCTATCATCTAAAGAACTAGTAAGAGATCTACCGAAATTAAAATACGAACATCATTTTTGTGATGCTTGTAACATAGGAAAACAAGTCCATGCTAGTCACAAAGCTAAAAATATGGTCTCTACTACTAAGTGTCTAGAACTACTTCACATGGATTTATTTGGTCCATCCGCTATTCGAAGTTATGGAGGTAACTACTATACTTTGGTCATAGTGGATGATTACTCTAGGTAAACACGGACTAAATTTTTAAAGAATAAAACTGAAACGTTCGATTACTTTGAAATATTAAGTAAGAAAATCCAAAGACAATTAGGAAGTCTTATATTGTCTATTAGAACGGATCATGGTAGGGAGTTCGATAATGAAGTGCAATTTTGAGCTTTTGTGACGCTAATGGTATTACTCACAATTTCTCGGCTCCTCGCACTCCACAATCGAATGGGGTAGTTGAAAGGAAAAATAGAACCCTACAAGAAATGAGTCGCACCATGTTAAATGAGTAATCTATTCCTCAAAAAATTTGGTGCAATGTCGTTGATACATCAACGTACATACTTAACCAAGTCTTAATTAGACCATTCTTAGGTAAAACTTCATACGAGTTACCTCGAGGCAAAAAGCCTACGTTAGAACATTTTAGAGTCTTTGGTAGTAAATGTTTTCTACTTAACACTAAAGATTACCTAACTAAATTTGATCCTAAATCAACCGAGGGTATCTTTGTTAGATTACTCGCTAATAATAAAGCTTATGTTATATTAAATAAAGAAACAATGAAGGTTGAAGAGTCATTAAATGTAAAATTTGATGAAAGTCCACCTAAACCTACCCAACCTCTTGTCGATGACGAGATAATCGAAAGTGAAGCCATAGAAATAAATAAAAATACAAACAAAGAAGATGAACCATTAAACAATGAAATCATCAATATTAAAGAGTCTAAAGATCAACCCGTAGATAAGGTCATAGGAAAGTTAAATGAAAGAACCTTAAGGTCTCAAGTCCAAAACCAAAGCAGTTTATTTTGTTTTGTCTCAACCATAGAACCTAAGAATACACAAGAAGCCATAAAAGATGAAAGTTGGGTAATGGCTATGCAAGAAGAGTTAAATCAATTTGTTTCTAACTATGTTTAGACACTTGTCCCTCCACCTAATAACCAAACCATAATAGGAACTAAATGGGTATATAAAACAAGTTAGATGCAAACGGTGTAGTGTCTAGAAACAAAGCTAGACTCAAGGCACAAGGGTATAATCAACAAGAAGGAATAGACTTTGATGAGACCTATGTGCCCGTGGCTAGATTAGAGTCTATAAGAATACTTCTTGCTTATGCTTGTGATAATGATCTTAAGCTTTTTCAAATGGATGTTAAAAGTGCTTTTCTAAATGGCTTTATTAATGAAGAAGTTTATGTAGCTCAACCTCCGGGCTTTATCGATTTCGAAGAACCTAAACATGTGTATAAATTAAAGAAAGCTCTTTACGGTCTTAAACAAGCCCCAAAAGCTTGGTATGATAGACTCAAGACATTTCTAATAAAAAACAACTACACCATGGGGTTAGTTGATAATACACTTTTCACTAAGAAAAAGGAATCACATATAATTATTGTTCAAATATACGTGGGACGATATTATATTCGGATCTACTTGTCAAGACATGTGTGATGATTTCTCAAAAATCATGCATACGAGTTTGAAATGAGTATGATGGGAGAACTAAGTTTCTTTCTTGGTCTAGAAATCAAACAACTAAAAGATGGTATCTTCTTTAATCAATCTAAATACATAAAAGAGATGTTAAAGAAATTTGGTTTAGAAGAGTCAAAACCCATAAGAACACCAATGTCACCCGACACTAAACTTACAAAAGATGAAGACAGTGAATCCGTTGATAACACAAAATACCGTGACATGATTGGTAGTCTTCTCTATCTTACGGCTAGTCGGGCGGATATCATGTTTAGTGTTTGTCTATGTGCTAGGTTTCAAGAAGACCCTAAAACATCGAAGACCCTAAAACATCACATCTAGAAGCGGTCAAAAGAATATTTAGATACATTAAGGGTACGACTCAATTAGGATTATGGTATCCTAAGGGGACGGGGTAGAAACTATTGTATATGCGGATTCTGACCATGCAGGTGATTATGTTGACCGAAAGAGTACAAGTGGTGTATGTATTTTTATGGGATGTTGTTTAACATCTTGGTTCTCAAAGAAGCAAACGACATTGGCCATATCAACAACCGAAGCTGAATATGTCTCCGCCGGAAAAGCATGCCAACAAGCACTATGGATGAAACAAGCGTTAGTTGACTACGACATTCATCTAAGCAACATAGCCATCTTATGCGACAACAAAGGTGCTATTGACTTAAGCAAGAATCCGGTGTTACACTCTCGCACCAAGCATATAGAGATCTGTCATCACTTCTTAAGAGACAATGTTCAAAAGGGGAACATCTCTATTGAGAAGGTAGCATCCGAAGACAACATAGCCGACGTCCTCACCAAACCATTGAAGCAGGAACAATTCAACCTGTTACGTCTTGGTCTCGGTCTCATGGAACAATCGTCGTAATTTGTTTCTCAATTCTACAAGGTATGTAAACGTTAGCCTTACCTTCTTTTCTGAGTCTAGGATCTCTATTTCACACACAACTCACAAACAATACGTGAATTTTCAAAATCCAAGGTAAATTTTATTTTACAACATGTAATTTCATATCTATTTTTTAACTAAAAGATAAACTTTTCTTCAAACAAGAAACTTTTCCGAAATGCTTTCTAAAAGATACTACTTCCCGTATCATTTTCCTAAAAGCTATTTCTCACGTCTAGGACAAACCTTTTTCATTATTAATACAAAGTAAAAACCCGTTTTCATTGCATCTCATGTCTTTTGAATGCTAAAGGGAACACATATATAATATGTGTTTTCGGTACTTCATTTAAGCAACAATGAATTTAGGAGCACTTGGGTTATCTCACATAATAGTATGCTTTTTCACTTCTAGTTTATTTCTTTTTCTTTTTAGGAGTCGAGATAACCGCAACTCCAAATGGTTTGCATATAGGCACACACTAGGCACAAATGTTTCCAAAGGGAAAATTTTGAGCTGCCTGAGTCACCAGTACCACGGATCCCAGCGTTAACGCTGGACGGTTCCCTCAAGGGAAGGATCCGTGGGAACCGTGAGACAGAAGCTGAATTTCTCTTCTATTTTTATCACTTTGGCTATAAACCTTCATATTTTCATCATTTTACCTCTTTCACTAATGAGTATGTTACTTAATGCTTGTGTTCTCATGATCACATGCCTTAAAATTCATACCTAATCATTAGATTTTAGTCTATTGTTTGGGTCAAGCATTGATTACAATGCACTATTTTCTCTATAGATAAGGTTCTCAAAATGCTTGCATATCCATCACACTCAACCTCACAAACAATCATCATCATGTTATCCAAAAGATCTTCCAACATTGATGAATCGCCTAGTGCAAATAATCCTCTTCAAGAAATCCAAAACTTTATCCTACCATCTACCATAGTACCACCACCCAAATCTAGAAACCGCACGGATTAGCATCCGGCCTTGTTGTTTAGCCAAACCATTGTCAAAAGGTTCATCACCAACTACTCATTCACCACCACATGATTCCATAATAGCACCTCCATCATCTCCAACAATTACATCACCATCATCAACTATTAAGTCTCCACCTAAGATCACTCTATCGGAACTCCTTAAGACTCCGAAAACACTCCAACAAACCAACCCAAAAGAACTAGTATTCTTAACACCACCCACATCTCCAACCACAATTTACAAAGATCTTGTAACTTCACCACCTTTAGCTCCCATTGTTTTACAAGAACATCTAGGTTCCTTTCCACCACCACTTCCAAACATTCCGGATTTTATTCATAGTTTTCACACTTTCCACCACAAATTCCGCTTTCCACCAATCAAACTAACCCGAGAACCATCCACACACAATACTCACATCATTTACATTGTGAACATTGCCAATCCACTAGGGAACTTGCAATGGAAATTAGGGACTAGATGCGATTCATACTTAACCACATCCTTGATCGCATCAACATCATCACTCACCAAAACCTCCATCATTAACCTTATGCAAGCATGGAAGGAATGATATTACTATTTTCTCTATTTTTCTCTTTTGGGTCATTTTAAAGAACAAACATTGTTCTTAGTTTTACATGTTTGTATGTGGCATATATACCACTACACTTTGTCTTTTTATTACAAGGGTTTGTTTACATACCTTGGCTCTCCATCTTGTTTCTCGTCAATCACAAGATTGTATTGCATGTTACTATCAACGTTTTCTTTGTAGGTTTTATATTTTCTCACTTGACGCCCTTTTCTAAGGGGAGCTACCGTCAAGGGGGAGTTAGTGATTCGTGGATTATATTATTTCTCCACTCTTTATTTCTTCGTTAGGTTCGCTTTTTGTTTCGACAAAAAGGGGGAGAAGAAGTAAAACTTATGCTTTCAAAACATACATCTAATCTTAAGTTTTACTCATCATAACATTATGTTTTGTCATCAACAAAAAGGGGGAGATTGTTAATACAAATAAATCGTAAAAACATTTATTTATATTTAGCGATCTCTTAGTGTTTTGTTGATAAAAAATATAAAGTTATTATAACTAAAATTATAAGGATACATGTTATTTTTGAAAAGCATTTATATATATAATCATTTAACATTAATTTTTGTAATGATTCATTTATTGTAATAGTTTATTAGGATGGGTAAAAACATAACCCATGACCCATACCCATGGAGCATATCCATAACCCATGACCCATTGACTAGATGCATTGCATCTTCTAGATACATTGTATCTATTTGGATACCCATGGTCCAAATTCTATGACCCATGACCCATGACCCATAACCCATTTAGGGGGAGCGTCCTACGGATCCCTCAGTTTACACTGGACGGATCCCTCATGTAAGGGATCCGTGCAACAGTAGTGATTTTTTGCCTATAAATAGTGATCCATTTCTTCATTGTAACTCACCCCTCTTCTTCCAAACTCTCTCATATATACTCTCATTCTTCTAATCTCAGATCTCTTGATCTAGATAGTAGTTCTTCTTTCTTTTGTTGTGATTCTCATATAGGTCCTTCTCTAAGGCGAGATCACGAGATTCTACAAGTCATCCAAGCAAGGGTCCTTGATTGATTTGTTCCTCCACAAGATTTCTGTAGCAAAGATCTTGTATTTCATATTTCACATAGTTTTTGTGTTATAGTTGTGTTGGTTTGGTCCTCCGTGTTAAGAACTCGGTATTTAACTTTGTACCGGAAAAAGTGTAAGCGACTGTAAGGCTTCTCCGCCAACTTGAAGGAGTTTGTTGACATAGTGCTTGAACTCTCGAGTAGGTGACTCGGGGAGCGGAGTAAGGCAAGGAAGGTGTCCTTGTAGCCGAACCACTATAAATCGGTTGTGTCATTTCTATTTTTTACTTTACTTGCTTTCTTTACTTGCATTACTTATAGATATATATTCTCCATCCATACGATTTCACATAACATCGAATCTAAAGTTTTTGAAACTAAATTTAAAATCGACAAAACTATTCAACCCCCTCTAGTTTTCCACACATTGTATTCCTTAATATTGGTTGTAGGGTGGTGCCGAAATCCCTAACTCTATGAATGTATAAATCTCCTTTAAGCGGTCTTAATGTCACTAATTAGCAATATGTCGTCTAACTAAGACTTCTTAATATCAACAAACCACAATTCACGCAATAAATATAATGAATAAAAAAAACTAGCGCACTCTAGTGAAGAAAGCTTTAGTCGATGTACAAGCTAATATACTAAAGATAAAGCCGTTTCCAAACCCTAACGTGAGTCAACTAATTAAACAAGAGATGATAATCAATAATTAACAACTATGTTTCATTCAATACTAAGCAAATACTAGATAATTTAGCCGAGCATGTTAAGTGAAGAAAAGAAACACATATAATCAAACAACACATAGACATATTAATTGATTAAAGAGGAACTACTTAACTTCAATAAAACATGAAGTTTGGAGGTTGAAAAACCCTTACAAGATCTCTAAAATTCGTGTTATCTCTCCAAGATGTTACATTTTTAATAGAAAACATACGAAAAATATATATAGTTATACAATTGTGACGGCGTCACTTTATGGTTAGACGCCATCACTCGCTGTCATTAGGGTTTTGTCCTTAGTTGTGTCGCCGTGTGACGCCGTCGCCTTGTAATTTGTGACGCCGCCGCGTAATGCTTCCTCCTGGTAGTGACGCCTTCAGGTAGGCCATCACAATTATCGAACCGTCACTTGAAAATTTTACATAATCTGAAACTTGATTTTGCAAGTGACGGCGCCACGTTGGGATTGTGACGTCGCCGCCTCCTTTTCCTCGATGTTTTGCAACTTGATCATTTTCTTTGTTTTCTTGTCCAAATAAACCCAAAACTTGCTCCTTTCCGACATTCGCTCCTAACGTACCTATAATGCAAAAAGAAACGATTTAGGGTAATAATTGATCAAATATATACGAGTTTAGAGACTAAATGACCCCTTAAAACGCACGTTTTAAATCCTTATCAGAGACTAATTATGAATGTGGATTTTTCAAAAAATCTAATTCTAATTATAGTATTATTTACTTTGTGTTTACGTAAGGTACATATTAAAGGTTAAGGGTAGTTACTCGTTCGTTTCCACGATTAGTAAGGACCCCAAGGTGTGACCGATTACGAGTTGGGGTAACACGCAGGAGGTGACTAGTGTGTGTAAAGTTTAGTCGAGAATGACTTGATCCATTTCAAGGAAATGGCCCGATATACTTATAGGGATGCGTTTTAGGGTTGTGTGTAGCCCGTGGATGCGATCCAATGGTTTGGGGGATGTCCCTGGTGGTTATCTAGATGAGGGGACAAGGATGACACGTGAAGTGTCATCCTTGGGTTAGGATGGATTCATGAGGTATCCCATGTACGATATTGCGTATATGCGAAATGTTCACAACACTACTTCTACTCGAATGAGGTAATGACACGTGGTGGTGTTGCAAACAGCCGGCTTCGTTTCCAGCACGAGTCGTAGCCTTACTCATGCTTATCGCCCTGACCATGATTGTGTCTAGCCTAGGAAGATGCTTCCCAGAAAGTTAGGGCTTAGCCTTGGTGGGCTTGTTTTGGGTCTGTTTCAAGTGTATGGACTTTAGCCAGTTAGGTTGGAGCTCCCATATGTTATCAATTTAAAATATCAGTCACCAATTCAAGAATAGCTAGTGTAAAGAACCTGGAAGGAGTCCGATACACACAGAGCAAGAATAGCTAACATAAAACAAAGCATGAGGTACATATGCCGAAAGGGATAATGGCCATTCAATATGCTGAAAGTCTGATCTTCCGTCTATTTCACATACTTGAGAGGATATCATGGCGCTGGCTTATTCTCTCTAAACGGAAAAGACTTACGAGCATTATAGGTCGAGTTATTGTAGCTGCCACTTTGTACTACATCTGGCTAGAAAGAAACAATAGAGTGTATGGAAAAAGTGAAAAACAAGTGCCAAGGTTTCGATTCTATATTAGAAGTCATTAGATTAAAATTGGCCTATCTTCGTTTCAAGTCTGCTCGAGTCGACAAAATGAGGAAAACCTGGAACCTTTGAAGTGTTGAAGCGAATGGCGGATAATATGATTCATGGAAGCTAAAACGCTGTGTTGGTTTATAATTGTTTCTCGTATTTTGATGGTTTGCTTTGATGTTTCTTGGTTGTTATGTTTTGAACTTCTTCATAACACATAGTTTGCTTTTTAGCTCTAGAGTGGCTCATAACCATTCTACATGTACTTAACTCATATTATTTAATTAAGAGTTAATTGCATTTTTGGTCCCCTGGTATGGCCAAATTGGCAGGTTTGGTCCCTAAAACTTGTTTGGATTGCATTTTGGTCTTTGGATAAAATGAAATGACTAAAATACCCTTTGTCTTATTCAGAGAAGACAAGGGTAATTTGGTCATTTCACACTAACCAGGGGCCATAAATGCAATTCAAACTTCAAAATGAGGACTATTATTGCATTTTCAAAGTTTTAGAGACCAAACCTGCAATTTGGCCATATCACAGGGACCAAAAATGCAATTAACTCTTTAATTAATATATTAACCGGGTAATAACCATTTACCAAAAAAAAAATGCTTCACATGACTCATTATCGAGTTTGTGAGATTTTGTAACATGCACATAAAAAAATTCCCGGTCAATATAAATAAAGAAATGTAAAAAATGCTAGACCATCCCCTATTTCTATGTTATACACTTTTTCAATCAAAAATCCGGGTATCAAATCCAACGAACCCATCATTTGAATCAACAGGTAAAAAATAAAACCTATGGGACGGAAATAAATAGAACTGCTTATCACGATGAAATATATTTGTTCGATACAAGAGTGTAGTGATTCACGCAGCTCTCGCAGAGACCAAGCAAATTGGGTGAAAAATATAATGTACGTATCTATTCTATTTACTCATACAGAAATCATTGGTGCATATTATCGAACACTCAAATCCGGCTCAAGGCTTTACAAAGCATAGTTTGAGATTAGCCTAATATTCATGAGCTTTGACCTCAATAAATTGTCGATGGTAGCTTGAGATTAACCTAGTGTCCATGAGTTTTGTTAAAGCTCACCTTACTCATTGGTGCATAAAAAGTTAGAGGGAGGCGTTATAACTCAAGTCTTAACGTTGATGGGTCATTATAATTAAATTTAAGCAAGAAGTCGACTAGTGGCAAATGTTACATACGCTAGATGTTAAACATGTGGCCAACTAAAGATAACTTTTCGAAACAATAATATAAAATGAAATTATGAAACAAAGAGTCAAAAGACTTCGAAGACACACAAATTTGCCAAACAACATTCACCATGCATTGGTCTCGTAACCCTTGTCTCAGACTATCAGAACGTGGCAGAACAGCTACAAAACTTGCAAAACCAATGAAAACTATCAACTGTAGTTTTCTAGAACCAAAAATTTCAATACTAATGTTGTCGTTTTCTGTACAAGTGATTTTTCCTGACTTACAGAATTTGGTCTATATTAGCTTCACATTATGATTTTTATTGGGTGAGCCTATGCAAGCACCCCATATAATCCTAGTCATGCACCCCATAGCTTTGTGAGCGTGGTTGTACCTTTTTTTTTTTTTTTTTTTCAATTGTGTGTGTAGTGTTTAGGTATATATATATAGTGTATTTATTTGTGTAGAATTTTTATATGTATAATGTATTTAATCACAGTGTTTTTATACGGTATTTATTTTACGTTATGTTTTTTTAATTGTGTATTTGTTTTCATTTAATTAAAAAATAACAATAAAACATTAGACATTAAAACATTAAACAAGTACAACAACAAATGTTACTAATATTACAACGAAATCTACTCCACATGAAGATTATTAATGTCATCTATAAGCTCATAGAGTATTCCACTCGATTGACATGCGTGATCAACTGGATTTCTTGCCAATTCCAGTGATGCATCCACGTCTTTATTCTTGCCTTCAACAAATTGTTTTGAGCCAATAAAGATGTTGATCGTCTTTATCTTTGTTTCGCAGTTTGAGCACTACGTTGAAGAAGAGGCTTGACCAAAGTACTTTTGTTGAAATATTTCCTTCCACATGAAGTATCGACACCCATAGTCTTCGGCCCCCGGCTGCTACATGATGAAACAATTATAAAAATGTATTCTAAACAAACAAGTTATTGATATATTTACGTAAATAAGCAAACGTTTAATTATATTTACCTTTGACAAAGACATGACATAATACTTGCACCACAAGTTTTGGGCATGGGATGTTCTTTCAATTATAAATCCACGTCGACAACGACGACAAAGAAAGGATTTTCTTGTTGCACAGACTCCAAAAGAATTTGTATAATTATTCACAACATAAATCAGGAATATCATGGTTCACAAAATTAGAAGCTTCGAATACATAAATAACCAATCTTGTTATACATTAATAGTTGATACATGGTTCACAAAATCACAATATAACTAGCAACTTAGATCAATCAAGCCCGAGTAGTGTCGCTCCAATGATGCTGCCATCTGTCCCACACGAAACTCTAACTCTGAAATACGTCTCCTCAATCCGCAATCTCGCCGACTCGTCACAACGCGAGACGGCTGTAACAAAAGATGAGGAAGAACCGGAGGACGTTGTATAAAATTGTCCTCATCTGCAGCTGGAGATATAGCTGGAGAGGGAGGCACATAAGATGGAGAAGAAGGCACATAATCTGGACTCTCAACACGAGCGGGTGTGTTGTTGACACAATGAATGTCCCTCCATTGAATGTCATCCGATTCCTGTAACAAAAGATGAGGAAGAACCGGAGCAGGAGCATAAATCTGTAACAAAAGATGACGAGTCGTTTACTATAAATCAGTAATCGTCTATACATGTTTTGTCATTTACAATATAAATCAGTAATCGTCTATACATTGTGAGACTTGTGCGTTTGTGAGACTTGTGCAGTTGTGAGGCTTGTGCGTTGTGAGACTTGTGCAGTTCTCTGTGAACGGTGACTTTGTGCGTTATGACATAAAATTTTCCGAGGCGATGATGATAACCGAAACCGAATGGACGGTAAACTGAGATCAAATCTCACTTTGCAACCTTCGGGTTTGAGCCTAAAAATTTTCCGATGCGATGATGATTTTTGAGCCTTAAAACTTTCCGAGGCAATGATGAAAACCGAATGGACGACAAATTGAGATAAAAATCTCACTTTGCAACCTTCAAATTTGAGCCTCAAAAATTTTTCGACTACGTTTTTTTTTAAAGTACTAAAACTGAAAGTTATAAAACTTGTAAAAAAAGTTATAAAAACTAGTTCTAAAACTGAAAGTTATAAAACTTTGTAAAAAACACTTGTAAAAAAAACTTGTAAAACAGAAGCTATCAACTTGAACAAAAAAACTTGTAAAAAAACACCCCAAAACTGGAAGGTGATGTTATGGTGGTATATTTTGGCACGGAAATCGAGACCAATCATTGGGACGCCAAACCCTAAAAAAATGCGCACCCCCTACCATGGGGTGCCTGCATAGAGGACCCTTTTTATTTTTATTTTCTAATTTTTGACAATCACGACGTTAAATTTTTAGTTGAATAAGCCCAAGAAAAATACATAGGTGCACTAAGGATAAAGGATGGCCATGAACCAGAAAGTAATTATTTTTTGCCACTTTTTGTTTTCTTACCCATATATTGTTGGTGTGTATGAGCCGAACGTGGTTAGATAATCAATTCAGCAGAAACAAACAACAAGTCAGCAGAAACAAATACCACTTGGTGGTTACCGGATATCACTTTGAATCGTGTGATCACTTTCCAAAGTAAACTATTCGACCCTAATGCCTGGGTTACACTAATATCTACTTGGGATAAGACCAAATGCAGTTATGGAATTAGGCACAATTCTATAACCCTTGTGCTAATAAGTGTTAATCGCAGGTGTATTTCATGCATAATCAGATCTCCTATTTATAGGAGTTTACTCTAAGCTAATCAAATGGAATTATGAGTATTAATCTGCCCATTAATAGCCTTATAATTATCCCCATTATAGCCGTTAGTGGTTACATGACCAATTAAACGTGGTCATTAAGCCGTTGAAACTGCCACTTGAATAGGTCAAAACCGTTACAAGCAGTACTTTCATCGGTACTTTCATAGTGCTATCAGTGGATACACGCTTCAGTGGAATCCACAAGCTCGATGGAAAACACAAGCTTCTGGAAACACTGCTTATCGTGGAAACACTGCTTCATCGGGGAAATCACAAGCAGCTTTCTACAAGCAGACTTTCTACTAGTACTAACAATACAAACCACTACAAGAGTCGAGGTATTCATGGACCTTATGGGTGTACACTCCGTACCTCCTAACCCATTTTAAGGTGTGAACTAATCCCACAAGTGCACTAAATTTTCCAACAATCCTCCCCAAATTTAGTTCACTTCCTTTGCATGAAAAATAAACATCAAGCAA
The DNA here is from genome assembly GCA_910596185.1 of Chrysanthemum makinoi. Classification (NCBI taxonomy): domain Eukaryota; kingdom Viridiplantae; phylum Streptophyta; class Magnoliopsida; order Asterales; family Asteraceae; genus Chrysanthemum; species Chrysanthemum makinoi. The sequence continues at coordinate 123,944,110 of OU343225.1, forward strand.
AACATGTGCATAAACGAAAATGTCCTGAGGATTGAATTTTCATCTTAGTAAATTACACGTTCAAATATTCGAGAATGAGGGTGTTCTAAGAATTGAACCCTTCAACCCATTTGAATACCTGAAGATAAAATACACACAAGTTTTCAAACACTTAAAAGCTCCCGACACTATACAAGCCATGTGTCCATATCCAAATTCATAAATGTTGTAAAAGCTAAAAGTCCAAAGCTTCCTTAAGCGGCAAAACTTCAATATTTACATAGGTGGTTCCTCTTTATTCATGCTCCTGCCAAGCACTTTTCAAAGAAAATTAACCATTGAGAAGTAAAGACTTCATCCTCCTTTCAGAGGTTCGAGCACAACCTTGGGATGTAAATAAAACATGTGCTCCAGTCACCTGAATGTTCAATGTTTGACTTTTCACATTGAACTCAGCTCCTAAGTTTCCTTAGGATGGAGTTGGGGTCCTAGCATTCAGGACTAAGTTGTACTTAAACCCATCCCTTTAGCAGACTTTATAACCAAGTCTCTAGCCAAACCCTTCGTCAAGTGATCAACTAAGTTCTGTTGAGATCTAACAAACTCTATAGATACCACCCCATTCATGATAAGCTCACGAATCATGCTATGTCTGACACCTAAGTGTCTAGACTTACCATTGTAAATTTGGCTACAAGCCTTAGCCAATGTAGCTGCACTATCACACCGGATAGAAATAGGTGCTATAGGTTTAGGCCACAATGGAATCTCAAGAAGCAAGTTTTTCAACCATTGAGCTTCTTTACCAGCAGCTGCTAAAGCCACAAATTCAAATTCCAATGTTGAATCGGTGATGCAAGTTTGCTTCTTGGATGCCCAAGAAATTGCACCTCCACCAAGTAGGAATACCCAGCCACTTTTAGACGAATTGTCTTCGTTATCGATCCAACTTGCATCGCTGTATCCTTCCAACATCGATGGGTAACGAGATATGAGAGACTATATTCCATAGTTCTCTTCAAATACTTCATACCACTTTCGCGAACTGCTTGCTGATGAGTACTAGGATTACTAGTATACCTGCTCAATTTTCCCACTGCAAAACCAATATCAGGTCTTGTACAAGACATGGCATACATCAGTACCAATTACCTTAGAATACTCAAGTTGAGATACCTTGCCATGATTAGGCATCGCCTACTCACAAGTATCCATAGGTGTACTCACAGGAGTACAATCAAAGTAATTGAATTTCCTCAACACCTTCTCAATATAATGAGACTGAGAGATAGAAATTCTTTTACTTTCATGTTTAATCTTTATACCAAGGATAACGTCACCTCCCCCATGTCCTTCATGGAGAACCTTGATGACAAAAATTCCTTTGTTAGGTCAACCTGATTTTGGTCAGAGCCAAAGATCAACATGTCATCAACATATAGACAAATGATGACTCCTTTACCAGATTCATCAAATTTGCTATATACAGATTTGTCACCGGTTAAGAACATAACCACTAGACAAAACCACTTCATCAAATTTGTGATGCCATTGCTTAGGTGCCTGCTTAAGTCCATAAAGAGACTTAATCGCCTTTACACCTTGTTTTCATTGCCAGGCATAATGAAGCCCGAGGTTGGTTCATATAAACCTCCTCATCCAATTCACCATTCAAGAAAGCTGTCTTCACATCCATCTAATGAATAATCAGATTGTGAATAGATGCCATAGCAATCAGCAGTCTTATGGTACTTATACGAGCCACAGGGGCATAAGTATCAAAATAGTCTATACCTGACTTTTGTTTAAAGCCTTGAATGACTAGTCTAGCCTTGAACTTTTCAATAGTTCCATCTACCTTCATTTTCTTCTTGAAAATACATTTGCAACCCAAAGGTTTGCAACCAGGTGGTAGATCAACTAACACCCAAGTGTTGTTGCCCATGATGGAATCCATCTCATCATTGATTGCTTCTTTCCAAAAGGCAATATCCTGGGACTTCATTGCTTCTTCAAATGTTTTGGGGTCATCCTCAACAATGAAGCAATAGGAGTATTGGTCAAAGACCTCATTCCTTGTTCCTTCAACTAAGTATAGTTGAAACTCAGGTCCAAATGACTTTGGAGTCCTGACCCTTTTGCTTTTTCTAAGCATAGGTTCAGGTTGTTGAACCACAACCTCATCAGGGACCACCGATGGTTCATCATCAGGGACCTCTGATACACCAGTGTCATGAGTTCCATTAGGAATCCTCATACTTGGTCTAGGAACTGATGAGAATCTATTCTCATTAAAGTTTGCATCCCTTGATTCAATTATGGAGTTAATCGAAACATATTCATTAGGTTCAATAACATAGAACCTATAAGCCTTGGAATGCTCAGATATCCAAAAAGATGCAATCAATGCCTCTTTCACCCAAAGTTTTCAACTTTGGATCAGGGAGTCTTACAACAACCCTATACCCTACTCCTGAGATAATTCAGGTTGGGTTTCCTTTTAGTCCAGAGTTCATAAGGGGTAACCTTGTTCCTTTTGTTGGGAACCCTATTTAGCAAATAGCAAGCTTTTAGCATAGCTTCACCCCATAACCCTTGACTCAGTCCTGAATAGGACAACATGGAATTAACCATCTCATTCAGCACCATGTTTTTCCTTTCGAAATACCATTTTGTGAGGAGTATAAAGGGCGATCGTTTCATGGACAATACCAACAGACCGAAAATACTGAGTATCCATGTACTCACCTCCCTATCGGTCCTTAATCTTTGATCAAAGACCCAAGTTGTAATTCAACTTCAGTTTTAAACACTTTGAATTTATCTAATGCTTCATCCTTGGAATGTAAAAGATAAACATAACAAAACCTAGAAGCATCATCAATAAATGTCACAATGTACTTCTTGTTCCCCAAAGAGGGAGTGGCATGCAAATCACACAGATCATCGCTGAATAAGCTCCAAGAGATTAGTCTCACGACTAACACCTTGAAAAGGTTTCTTGGTAATCTTGGTCAACATGCAAGTTTTACACTTTTAAGTGTCCATGTCAAAGGCTGGGATCAACCCATCCTTAGACATATCTTGCAACCTTTTATAATGAACATGGCCAAGTCTAGCATGCCACAAGGTAGAGACAGGTCATGGTGGTCACACAGGCTGAATTTACACTATCGATTGGAAATAAATGCGCTATCGCTGGAAATATTAAGCCCGAACATTTGATTACATAAATAACCAAAACCAATAAAACAAGACATGTTTAGAAAGCACAAATTTATCAGACTCAATAACTTGTTTATAACCATGATTATTCAAAATACTACTTAAAACCAAGTTCTTCCGATATCGTGAACATGAATAACATCAAAAAAGTTACAATCTTTCCCTGAACTAAACCTAAGATCTACACAAGGTCAAAGCAATGTTGACTCATTTCCCATGTGAAGAATAGAACCATCATTCAGTGACTCATAAGTCTTGAACTAGCTTCTATCTTTACATACATGAACTGTAGCATCATCATCCTGCACATAAAAAGATTCAGATACATATGTAACATAATAAATCTGAAAAGAATTATTAAACATATTCGACCTTTCGTGAGTTGGTCAACAACCACCACTCCCTGAGCCATTAGTGCCGATCCATTGGCTTTACCACCAACTTTAACACCTTTGCAGTCCCTTTTAATGTGACCGGTCTTGCCACATTTCCAACAAGTAGGTGTTGCCTTCTTGTTAGGATCTGCCCTTGTGTTGTCATGATATTTTCGTTTGCCTTTATTGTCATTGTACCTGGTGGAGTTGTTATGCTCCACCTTATTGACAACAGATGCACCGCAAAGATTGCTTTGCTCGTTTTGGTTTGTCATTATCCGTGCATCTTGAGATTCCTCAATGCGCTATGACGATCGCCCAACTCAACCAGAGTTAACTCCTCTTTCTTATGTTTCAAGGTATGCTTGAAATCTTTCCAAGAAGGAGGGAGTTTGTCAATGACACAAGAGACTTTAATAGCCTCATCCATGTTCATATTGTGTTGTGTAAACCTTCCAAGTATTCCAAGAAGTTCATTGTATTGTTCCATGACCGGTCTTGAATCAGTCATTTTGTAATTTGTGAAATTACTAACAAGAAACTTCTTACTTGATGCATCCTCAGCCATATATTTGGCATCCAAGGAATCTCATAGTTCTTTGGAAGATTCAAAATTTTGATAAATATCAAACGAGCATCGAGACATACCATTGAGTATAAGACCTCTGCATATGTAGTCATCATTCTCCCATTTGCTCCTTCTCCGATCGCTCCACAAGTAGCATCATCACCATCATCGAATGTAGGTGGTCAAGACATACACCACACTCATGCTTGACAGCAAGAAGTGCATCTTCTTTTGCCACCTCATAAAGTCCACCCCTTCAAACTTATCCAGCTTAGCAAAGTTTGAAACCATGTGTTTCATTGCAGCAGTTGCCATTGATTATCACAAAAATAGTTTACTTTGATTGTTGGTGTGTATGAGCCCAGAACAGGGTTAGATAATCAATTCAGCAAAAACAAACAACAAGTCAGCAGAAACAAATACCACTTGGTGGTTACCGGATATCACTTGGAATCGTGTGATCACTTTCCAAAGTAAACTATTCGACCCTAATGGGTTACACGAATATCTACTTGGGATAAGACCAAATGCAGTTATGGAATTAGGCACAATTCTATAACCCTTGCGCTAATAAGTGTTAATCGTTTTCAGTATGTATTTCATGCATAATCAGATCTCCTATTTATAGGAGTTTACTCTAAGCTAATTAAATGGAATTATGAGTATTAATCGCCCATTAATAGCCTCATAATTATCCCCATTATAGCCGTTAGTGGTTACATGACCAATTACGTGGTCATTAAGCGTTGAAACCGCCACTTGAATAGGTCAAACCGTTACAAGCGATACTTTCATAGTGCTATCGTGGATACATGCTTCATGGAATCCACAAGCCAGCCGAAAACACAAGCTTCAGTGAGAAACATCGCTATCGCTGGAAATCACAAGCGGTACTTTCCACAAGCGTACTTTCTACTAGCACTACCAATACTAACCACTACAAGAGTCAGGGTGTTCATGGACCTTATGGGTGTACACTCCGTACCTCCTAACCCATTACAAGGTGTGAACTAATCCCACAAGTGCACTAAATTTTCCAACAAATAGTAGTAGCAAAATGATAACGAGTGTTACGGAGAGAAAAAAAAGGTGTGAACCATGAAGTATTAACACATATCATAAACTAGCTAAAAGACCCGTGAAATTCACGGGTATTTTAAGGAGAGGTCGCAATAATCACACTAATCTATGATGACTTGTGTATAATAAAGTAAGACGTTAAAAATAACCACATTAATGTGCGCAATTGTAGATAAAAATTTGGTAAAAATTAAAATATATGTTTTATAACACAAAGTATTCAAATAACCCAAAGTGAACCTAAATTTTCACCACGACATATTATAGCATTTTTTATGAATGTGTTTTTGTTGCTGAAATCTTATCGCGTGTTAATCAATTAGTGAAAATCTTTGTAGCTGAATTTTAGTAATCAATTAGATACATGAACTTTCTGCGAACAATCTGACACACGTATAATGAATTTTGAAACTCGTAATATAAAAATATGTCATTATAAATAAATAAATAAAATAAAATGTAGGCAAAGAGTTGTGTAAGTTTGGTTACCTATCACGGATTTTGTAACACTTCTTTGTAAACCCTTTTTTAACGACAATTTTAACTATCTCACAACATTTACATCACATATTTATCACACATGTCCTAAGTAGGACTTGAACCCACAACCATTTAGTTCGGGAGCTTCTCACACAATATGAATACTATTGGGACACAAGCCCTTTGGTACACTTTTTTGTAAAGTACGTTTGTTCTCTTATTGGTGAGGTTGTCAACTTCGTCGAAAATAACATCTTCAATCTTTTTTTTGCTATCAACGTGATACACAACAACGTATAGATGGCCATGTGTGAGAACAGGGTGTGGCAAATACAATCACTTGCCCAAGAGACCAGATGTACAATGGTAAGTCAAAACCGTTACAAGCAGTAGGTGCCAAATACCGCAATCCCTTTTGGGGGCCAAATACCTCCGATCTCTACCGTAGGTGCCAAAGAAGAATGAAAAGAAGCCCGAAAAAGAGCAAAAAGGAACACAAAAAATCAAATCTATTATCTATGTCCCACCTATGTAGTTTATAGTTCTCGGTCATCTTCTTCACTCAAATTAGTTAAAAAATCTACCTCTTCCCACCTACGTCCCCCATACAACCAAATAAAGGCTAGGAGAGTTTAGTAAGTCGCTTATAAAACAACTTATATCCTTATTGCATTTGATACCTCGGAGAGATAAATTTGTAAAATCCTTTGGTCACAAAATGAGTTACCATATCAAATAAACACAAAATGAGTTACCATTTTGGATATCTTCAGTTTAATATATTTGTTCATGATGTGTTTATTTGATATGGTAACTCTTTTTGTGTGCACTGCAATTTTTTTGGTCTTTAATCTAACCTACATGATTTGAAAATGGTGACGATGCTAATTTTAAAGAGAGAATGGTGATGGTGTTTGATTGAGATTATGTTTTTTTGTGGAGGAGTTTATGAGATTTGAGAATAGTGATGGTGTTAATTTTAGAGAGAGAAGCAGAAATTTAGAGAGATAAGCATGAAAAAGAGATAAAGGGAGGGTGGTGGTAGTGATGGTATAATTTTATTGATTAAATACACCGTTAGTCCCTAAGGTTGTACCAGTCTTATTACCAAAATAATTAACCAAAACAATGAAATGACCATTTTGCCCTCATGTGCAAGGCACATGGGGAAAATAACAGAAGTTGACTAACGGAAAATTGGTCAAGGGACTGATTTAGACTATAAAAACCATGTTTTGGACTCCCAACGATGAAAAATGCAAGGTTTGTCCCAATGTGATGCGCAGGTACAAGTTTAGGGACGAACGATTTATTTTACTCTAGATTTTAGTTCTAAAATTAATTACCATGTCAAAAATTACTATTATTATGGTTATTTGACTGAAAAGGTTAGCAAGAATGTTGCCATAAAATATTACAACAAAATGAAAAATATAGCTGTTAGTCGGTAAAACGTTTTCTTTATTGTTGGAGTGCCTTATAGACTGCATCCTAAGGGTACGACCTTCAAACACACCGCTAGGAAGCGTGTGCAATCCATCACTATGAATCATGTGATACCATCAGCTCAGTCACCATCTACTCAGTCATCACCAGTTACACCTACTGTTCCACCTACTGCTACTTCACCACCACTACCACCTACTGTATTCTATCATCAGACCACCATTGTTCCTGTTTCATCACCGCCTACAACATCACCTCCATTGGCCACTTTCAGTGAGCCATCCTTACCGCTTTGCATTAAGTGTTATCCACCATCACTATCTGGTCCTGACTTGCCTACTCAAGTGGACGTTGAGACCGGACCAAGGAAGAAGGTCGGTGCTAGGAGATGGTCATTCTCGATACCACTACTGGTGGTTGGAGAGAAGAGAGGGAGCACCTAGTTCATTCGAGCTTGAAGAGAGCTCAACCACTCCCACCAGCTCGGCCTGTCACCGTGTGCCGTACACACACCATTCCTCTATTACACGAGACTCGTAGACACGAGGACCGATGAGTGAGATCCTGGAACATTATGATGAGATTCCGCTGGTTAAGATAGAGAGCTTGGAGGAGGAGGTCGAGAACCTCGTGATAGGTCGCTGCTCCATTGAGATTGTGTTTGACATGATGAGCGCCCAGATTGTGGAGGCGAGAGAGGCCGTGACCAGATTGACCCAGAGGCTTGAGACTACTGTTCGAGATGCTAGTACTTTGAGAGACACTTCCTTAGGCCGAGAGAGAGCCTTGCATCATGAGCTTGCATCCGCTCATGCTCACACTGCCATCCTAGAGCAGAGGATTGATGACCTCGAGGAGATTCGCCGACGTCATGATGACGCATCGGGAGATGCGTAGATTCTAGTCATCTTTATTTTAGTATGTATCATAAAGCCGCCATATGAGGCATTAAGGCTTGTAACCTTTTGGTTTGTAACTATGGAACAAGAATTATGATGTTGTAACTTATGGTTGTGAACAATTACTATGTAATGATGAATTCTATGTATCCTATGGTTGTATTTCTTATATTCTTGTGTTGTGATATTATTCATTAGTAATGTATGCCGAACCGATCCTTAGGTCCTTATATATATGTTATGATTTGTTGAGAAAAATCATGATTCACTTAGTGTTATTCATAACGATATCATATCATTGATTTAAAGTGGTGATCTTGACTATTATGATATTTATAATGTGTAATCACTTTTATTATCAATCGATGATTTCTTAATCTTGGTGTTTATTTTTTGATAATTTTAGAAAAATGGTCAAGAAGAAAGCTACCTCATCCACAATTACACCCGCAGCTGTTCGAAAATTGGTCGCTGAAAGCGTTAGCGCTGCTATAGCACAACATGCCGCGACATGCTAGAGCCGGTCAACGCATTTCCGGCTGAACGAATTGCCCAAGAGGCACGTGAAGCTGAAATTGAAGCCGCGCAAAAGAGCTGAAATTGCAAGACAAGCTGAGATTGCAAGGGAAGCTAAAGTTGCAAGAGAAGCTGAGATTGCCCGAAGCGAGATCGCTTCGAGAATCTCGAAGCGGCGTTGCCCAAGACGCGTGGTGAAGCTGCTCATCTAGCTGAGGCAACTCGTGTCGCAGAAACCGTACGTCTTGTTGAAATGGCAAACTAAAATGCAACTAACACCCCAACAAATCAAAGTGTGTCCTCTGTAGCTCGTAAGTGTAGCTACAAAGAGTTCATGAACTGCAAGCCGACATTTTTCAAGGGCACGGCGAAGGTGCTATTGGTTTACTTCATTGGTTTGAGAGAACCGAGACGTATTTCGCTAAGTGATTGCACGATGATTGCAAAGTCAAGTTCAAGAATGGAACTTTGCTAGAAGATGCGTTATCTTGGTGGAAAGCCCATGCTCAACCAATTGGAGTGGAAGAAGCTTGTAAGATTTCATGGTCAGATCTGAAACAACTGTTAATGAAACAGTATTGTCCGAGAACTGAGATCAAGAAACTCGAAGATGAGTATTACCACCTCGCTGCTAAAGGTAATGATCTCAAGACATACTTCAAGAGATTCCATGAGATGAGAGCTCTGTGTCCTCATCTGTTTCCCACCAATGAAAAGCTTTTGGAAGCTTTGATCGGAGGTTTACCCCGGAGCATCGAAGGAGATGTCATCGCTTCAAATCCAAAGACTGTTGAAGAAGTTGTCATTGTATCCCACCGCCTTATGGAGCCGATATTGAAGCTTGCAAATGCACAAGGCTCAAGTGACAACAAAAGAAAGCTTGATGATCGAAAAAGCTCAAATTCCAACCACCATCCCCAACAACAACAATCGAACAACAACCGTATCACCGCAAATGTGAAACCATCATCACAATCGGCAAAACCGAAGACAAGAAGCGCAAGGGCTTATGCTACACCCACGCCGGAAAAGGGTATGTCGGTCCACATCCCCGTGTAAGCAGATGTTTGATGCACCATTCGGACCTTGTACTGCGTGAAGTGTGACAAGTGCAACAAGGTAGGTCATCAAGGAAAGCATTGCCAAAACCCGGAGGGGAAACACTGTGGCAAACATGAATTGTTATGGATGTGGAGAGAAGGGTCATTTCAAGAGTCAATGCCCAAAGTTGAATGCAGCTCAACCGCACAATGCGCGTGCAAGGGCGTATGTGCTAGGAGATGGAGATGTGCCATTGAACCCTGACGTTGTGACGGGTACGTATTCTCTTAACAATCATTCCGCAAAAATCTTGTTTGACTCTGGAGCCGATAAGAGTTTTGTATCTACTGCATTTGCACCATTACTTGAAATATCCCCAATTGCCTTAGATACAACTTATGAGATAGAGATAACCGATGGAAAGATAATAGGAACCAACACCGTAATCCGTAATTTCCCTATTCTTTTACAAGACCACTCGTTCCTCATAGATCTTTTGCCAATCAAACTTGGTAGTTTCGATGTCGTAATTGGCATGGATTGGTTGTCCAAACACTGTGCTAGGATTGTTTGCGACGAGAAAACCATTCATATCCTGATCAACGGTGAAACCTTAGTTATCCAAGGAGATCAAAGTAGAAAGTACTTAAGTATCATATCATGTGTGAAATCGATAAAATACATGGAGAAAGGATGTTATGCCTTCTTAGCTTAAGTAACGAAAAAGAAGTCGGAAGAGAAACGACTAGAGGATGTACCTGTAGTAAGAGAATTTCCTGAGGTGTTTCCAGAAGATTTTCCTGGACTCCCACCTACTCGACAAGTCGAATTTCAAATCGATCTTATTCCTGGAGCTACTCCCGTAGCACGAGCACCGTACCGTTTAGCACCCTCAGAAATGCAAGAATTTTCCAAACAACTAGAAGATCTATCTGAAAAAGGATTCATTAGACCAAGTTCCTCACCTGGGAGCACCGGTATATTCGTTAAGAAGAAAGATGGATCATTTCGGATGTGTATCGATTATAGAGAATTGAACAAGCTCACGATCAAGAACCGTTATCCCTTACCAAGAATCGATGATCTGTTTGATCAGTTACAAGGCTCGAGTGTATACTCAAAGATTGATTTAAGATCTGGATACCATCAGTTAAGGGTAAAAGAGGAAGATATACCCAAGACCGCATTTACAACTCGATATGGCCATTATGAATTCCAAGTGATGCCATTCGGTTTAACTAATGCACCCGCTGTATTTATGGACCTCATGAATAGAGTCTGTAAACCATATCTGGATAAATTCGTCATTGTGTTCATTGACGATATTCTTATCTACTCTAGTGATAAATAAGAACATGCGAAACATCTGAGAACTGTCCTGAAGTTACTCAAGGACGACGAATTGTACGCAAAGTTTTCCAAATGCGATTTTTGGATTGAGACAGTCCAATTTATTGGTCATGTGATCGGACAAATTGAAGGAATCCACGTGGATCCCGCAAAGACCGAATCCGTAAATAATTGGCCAGTACCCACCAACCCCACTGAAATTCGTCAATTCTTAGGACTTGCTGGTTATTATCGGAGATTCATCGAAGGTTTCTCGAAGATAGCCAAACCATTGACCGAGTTAACCCAGAAAACGAAGAAATTCGAATGGGGAGACGATCAAGAATCAGCTTTTCAACTCTTAAAGAACAAGCTTTGGCACCATCTTGGCACTACCTGAAGGACTAGAAGATTTTGTAGTATATTGCGATGCTTCACACATGGGTTTAGGCGATGTTCTCATGCAAAGGAACAAAGTGATTGCTTAAGCGTCACGACAACTCAAAACTCATGAGAAGAATTATACTACTCATGATCTAGAACTTGGCGCTGTGGTATTTGCACTCAAGTTATGGAGACATTATTTGTACGGAACCAAGTGTATAGTGTACACTGATCACAAAAGTCTTCAATACATCTTAGATAAAAAGAATGAATATGCGTCAACGTCGCTGGCTAGAATTGCTCAGTGATTATGACTGCGAGATTCGTTACCATCCTGGAAAGGCGAACGTTGTTGCCGACGCCTTGAGCAGAAAAGTTCGCCCTAAGCCACTTAGAGTGAGATCATTAGGTATGGTAATCAATTCACCTCTACCATCGAAAATTCTTGAAGCTCATATCGAAGCACTTAAAGAAGAAAATAGGCCGAATGAGAAGATTTATGGCATGCCGGAGAATGAGAATAGATTTGTGAAGAGATTGGACGGAACGTTATGTTTCAAAGATCGAAGTTGGATTCCACGCTACGGAGGTATCCGAGAACTCATCATGCATGAATCACATAAATCAAAGTATTCCATACATCCTGGTCCCAACAAGATGTATCAAGATCTAAAGCTTTTGTACTGGTGGCCTAACATGAAGGCTGGTATCGCCGAAGCATTTCAAGAAATGCTTGACATGTTTGAAAGTCAAAGCCGAACATCAAAAGCCATCAAGATTATTAACCCAACCAGAACTTCCCGTATGGAAATGGGAAAGAATCACAATGGATTTCATCACAAAGTTACCAAGAACTTCTAATGGTTTTGACACCATTTGGGTCATTGTAGACGGTCTCACGAAGTCCGCTCATTTCCTGCCAATCAAGGAGAACGACGAGATGATTACACTCGCTAGACTGTACATCAAAGAGATTGTTTCTCGTCACGGTGTACCAATCTCTATCATATCTGATCGTGATAGCCGATTCACCTCTAGATTTTGGCAAACACTTCAAAACGCCATGGGTACCAACTTGGATATGAGTACCGCGTACCATCCTCAAACAGATGGACAAAGTGAAAGAACGATCCAAACTCTGGAAGACATGCTAAGAGCATGTGTGATTGATTTCGGAAAAGGATGGGATAAGCACTTACCTCTGACAGAATTCTCTTACAATAACAAGTTACCACGCCAAAGATTAAAGCTGCTCCTTTGAAGCACTCTATGGAAGAAAATGCCGATCGCCAGTTCTTGCGGGCAGAAGTTGGAGAAGTACAACTCACAGGCCCAGGAATTGTCCAAGAGACAACTAAAAAAATAATGCAAATTAGGCAACGACTGCAAGCAGCTCGAGATAGACAAATGAGCTACGCAGATGTCCGAAGGAAACCAACGGAATTCCAAGTCGGAGACCGAGTAATGCTCAAAGTATCACCCTGGAAAGGGATGGTCAGATTTGGAAAAAGAGGAAAACTCAAACCCCGATACGTTGGACCGTTCAAAATTCTTCAAAGAATTGGTCCAGTGGCATATAAACTCGAACTTCCCGAAGAACTTAGTCGAGTACATGACATTTTCCATGTCTCGAATCTTAAGAAGTGTCTATCGGATGAAACTCTAGTCGTACCTCTCAAGGACATCCAACTCAATGACAAACTTAGCTTCGTCGAAGAACCCGTTGAGATCATGGACAGGGAAGTCAAGAGGCTTAAGCAAAGCCACATTCCTATCGTTAAAGTTCGATGGAATCACAAGAAACGAGGTGCAGAGTTCACACCGGGAGCGCGAGGATGTAATGCGTTCCAAGTATCCCCACCTGTTCATCTAACCACCCATGACAACCTCTACGAGTTAAGGACGCCGGTTCTCTTAAGGGGTAGGTACTGTAAGCTCCCGGAAAATTTTAATGTACTTAAAGCCTTAATCAGAAATTAAGCACGATTTATATCATCACGAAATTTTCTAAACATCACACTTGCATATCATTTAGCATATGCATGATCAACGCAGCTTGAGCGTTCATAAATATACCATTGTGATCAGAACGAAATTCCCCACGATCCTGATAATCCTAAAATACGTAACGAATATGTAAAAATACGAAATAAATTATAATAAAAATGTATTAAATTAGTATTGGGCCTCGGAACTTATTGGACTTTATACCACCTCACGACTCAACCCGACATGTAATTGGGCCTCGTCCCAACTCGAGCCCATCCACATTGTTAATAGGCTTTGGGCGTAATCAATTCTCACGACCCAACATGTTAGCCCAACTAGTTTAGCTCATCTCTTGGGCCTAACCATTTCATGCGACCCAACTTAATAGCCCACGCACCCTTATTCTCTTCGGGCCTAGCCAATGAGCCCAACATTCACAAAATTGAAATACTTACAAACATGAATATCACATTTCGTGTGATATGTAACCGGTCGAAAGAATTGAGGACAAAACCAAACCAAACTCAAAACAAAACTAGAAATCCCACCTTGGATCCTAACCATGTCGTGTAAGTAGTAGAACTTGCACCTTTGAGATATTATTTCCCCTTATGAAAACTTGTAACCGGTCGAGAACCAAAGCCAACATGGCAATATGTCATGAGTCAAGATCCAAGCCAAATACATTTTCCTTTTCCCCCATGCCTCTAGCCTTGCGTGTGTAAGTGAAAAGGGAAGGGACAAGCCACATTAGCCACCCTAAACATTTGTTTAATTACCTAATCCTACCTTGACCTTATTTTGACCATATTACACAATGGGTAATGTGTCCCTTCTTGCCTAACATGACTCGACACAACCATGACTCTCCCCTACAAATCGGCTGCCAAGGATTGCATGCCAAAACACTACAAAAACTTCTTCAACTTTATCGAAACAATGAAGGAAGCAAGCTTATAATAATCATAAACCCATACTTGGCCATCCTATAAGATAACACCCTCAAACTCACACTCTAAGCTCACAACACTCACAACATATCACTCTCACTCTCAACTTTCATCAATCGTCCACCATGGGTACCAAAGAGGAGCAAGAGGAAAACGGGAAAAGAAGCTAGGTTAAGAAAACTTGGGTAAACACTTATTCGAATAGTGTTATAAGGACAACACGGGGTCTTGCGTTCAACCCATCTTTTCAATTGTTTCATCTCCACTCTTGACGAGTGTAGTAAGTTTTCATTTAAGCTTATTTCATTTTCAACTCCTTTCATTTTGTTTACACACGCATATGTATATCATATCCCACGTAAAACACATTAAACGCACCCTAAAACCTTCGTCATGTCTAACGTTCACCACACGACTCATATTCACCCCTAGTTACACGTTAGAACTTGTGTTTCATGTCGAAAACAAGTTACAAAAACCTATTGAAAACCTTAGAACTACTCGTACACTTTTAAAACTCAAGCAAAGTGTTATTGGGCCTAAAGCCCAATCGTTAAAGCCTATTAAGCCCACGACAAGTCCAAGTAAAGCCCAACCCGGCCCAATACGATAAGAATAAGCTAGAAATTGGTTTGTACTAGTTACACAAAGTTTTCATTTTTCTAAAATATATTCGGACCTAATTTGAAAATGTTTTAGTCCTTGGGTTGAAATTGAAACATTTTCAAAAGATAAAGGGTCCTAATTTACGAAGTGATAACCATATATGATAAGTACAAGGGCTGTTATGGTCATTTTCGAAAGTGTAGGGGTAGGGAATCACGTGCATGCGCACGTCTGAAACCACAAGGACCAGTTATGTAATTAGCTCAAACTAGTTATAATAAAACTTTTGGGTGGAAAATGTACATTTGGGAAAGTGAAGGTTTAAAACGTATAAGATAAACTTGGAGGGCTGTTCTCGTAAAAGCAGTTTTACCAAGGGGTAAAACTGTCAAAACTGAAATTTTTGGTATAAAAATATAATCGGGTATAAAGTGTCATTTTTTCAAACTTGGAGGACTAAACTCGTACTTTTCGTAACTTGAGGGTAAAAAGTGTAAATTCGGGAAAAGTTTAGAAAACTTATAATCCTATCATAACTTCAGAAAACGAGTATTTTAATCATATGAGTATATTATTTTTGGATATCGATAAACATATTTCCTATATATATATATATATATATATATATATATATATATAGGCTCCGGTTCCATTGAGAAGGTTTTTATTTTGAGAAGATTGAGAAATCTTCGTTTCACCAAAATGATTCATGTTTTTGATTTGATTCACAAGTAAACATCATTTTATGGTGAATCGAATCTATAAATCACAAATTTGATTCACAAATCATTGTTAAAATCGAGTTATGATGATGATTCATTAAATTTGTACAGATGATTCAGTATTCTACATATATCGCAAAATCGAGAGATTTTTACATTGATTCAAAAAAAAATTTACACATTTTGAATTTTAATCACATTAAAATGAGTTTTACGCATGAAAAACATGAATCAAAGTTAAAAATCTATCGTTTTTGAAAACCTTCTCAATCTTCTCAAAATAAAAACCTTCTCAATCGATCTGGATTCTATATAGGCTCTGGTTCCATTGAGAAGGTTTTTATTTTGAGACGATTGAGAAATCTCCGTTTCAACAAAATGATTCATGTTTTTTATTTGATTCACAAGTAAACATCATTTTATGGTGAATCGAATCTATAAATCACAAATTTGATTCACAAATCATTGTTAAAATCGAGTTATGATGTTGATTCATTAAATTTGTACAGATGATTCAGTATTCTACATATATCGCAAAATCGAGAGATTTTTACATTGATTCAAAAAAAATTTACACATTTTGAAGTTTAATCACATTAAAATGAGTTTTACGCATGAAAAACATGAATCAAAGTTAAAAATCTATCATTTTTGAAAACCTTCTCAATCTTCTCAAAATAAAAACCTTCTCAATCGATTCGGATTGCATGCCAAAACACTACAAAAACTTCTTCAACTTTATTGAAACAATGAAGGAAGCAAGGCTTATAATAATCATAAACCCATACTTGGCCATCCTATAAGATAACACCCTCAAACTCACACTCTAAGCTCACAACACTCACAACCTATCACTCTCACTCTCAACTTTCATCAATCGTCCACCATGGGTACCAAAGAGGAGCAAGAGGAAAACGGGAAAAGAAGCTAGGTTAAGAAAACTTGGGTAAACACTTATACGAATAGTGTTATAAGGACAACACGGGGTCTTGCGTTCAACCCATTTTTTCAATTGTTTCATCTCCACTCTTGACGAATGTAGTAAGTTTTCATTTTCAATTCCTTTCATTTTGTTTACACACGCATATCTATATCATATCCCACGTAAAACACGTTAAACGCACCCTAAAACCTTCGTCATGTCTAACGTTCACCACACGACTCATATTCACCCCTAGTTACACGTTAGAACTTGTGTTTCATGTCGAAAACAAGTTACAAAAACCTCTTAAAAACCTTAGAACTACTTGTACACTTTTAAAACTCACGCAAAGTGTTATTGGGCCTAAAGCCCAATCGTTAAAGCCTATTAAGCCCACGACGAGTCCAAGTAAAGCCCAACCCGGCCCAATACGATAAGAATAAGCTAATAAGCTAAAGAAATAAGCTAGAAATGAGTTTGTACTAGTTACACAAAGTTTTCATTTTTCTAAAATATATTCGGACCTAATTTGCAAATGTTTTAGTCCTTGGGTTGAAATTGAAACGTTTTCAAAAGATAAAGGGTCCTAATTTTCGAAGTGATAACCATATATGATAAGTACAAGGGCTGTTATGGTCATTTTTAAAAGTGTAGGGGTAGGGAATCACGTGCATGCGCACGTGTGAAACCACAAGGACCAGTTATGTAATTAGCTCAAACTAGTTATAATAAAACTTTTGGGTGGAAAATGTACATTTGGGAAAGTGAAGGTTTAAAACGTATAAGATAAACTTGGAGGGCTGTTCTCGTAAAAGCAGTTTTACCAAGGGGTAAAACTGTCAAAACTAAAATTTTTGGTATAAAAATATAATCGGGTATAAAGTGTCATTTTTTCAAACTTGGAGGACTAAACTCGTACTTTTCGTAACTTGAGGGTAAAAAGTGTAAATTCGGGAAAAGTTTAGAAAACTTATAATCCTATCATAACTTCGTAAAAACGAGTATTTTAATCATATGAGTATATTATTTTTGGATATCGATAAACATATTTCCTATATGAATATATATATATATATATATATATATATATAGAGTCCGGTTCTAAAGAAAAGTGTAATTAGAGAGAAAAGTGAGAAAAAAGGTTGCAGGGTAGATTTTTGAAACATGTCAAACTTTAGGGGTATAGAATGAAAATACCAAAAAAATAAGGGAAGAACTAGCATACACTCATTCCCACTCTTGACATATCACATAAACACACTCATTCCCACACCAGCATACACTCATTCCCACACCAGCCACCACCACACCGACCAAAAGCGTCACAACCACCACCACCACAGCCATCGTTCGGTCACCACACCAGTAGTCACAATAACCGACGGTAGCAGCTTCGTTTCATGAAGATAAGTTCATCTTTCAGATAATACAAACCCTAACTAACTAATTGTACAATTAATAATGTATTTTGAAATGTTAATCATACAACAATGAAGAGAAAGTTAGTTTTAAATTAAAAGTAAACTAATTTTGCTGATTAATCAAATTTAATCAATGATTTGATTACTTTCTGATTTTTTGTTGAAAGTTTATCATCATATAAACATGTTTTATATCTGATATGGAACAAATTTAGCAGAAAAGATGTATAAAAACGTGTTTATTGAAAGTGCACACCATATGTTTGATGAAATGCCTCTATGAGATTTTGTAAGTGTGATGCATTAATTTGCAGCATGTATGTTTATTAGTGCATCAAAGTTTGATGAAAATAACATTTTTTTGGTTAGATAATAGCATACTGAAATTATTTAAGGTGCATAAGGGATCATGAAAAAGAGCATTTGTTTTAAGACAATATTATATCATCAGTTGTTTGTTTGTTTAAGACATCTGTTTTAATATTGTATTAGGGCATAAGTTTGTTTGTTTATTTAATGCATCTGTTTTAATACTGCATTAGGGAAACAATTTGTATGTTTAGTACGAATGTATTAGGGCATCAGTTTTAAGATTCTATTAGGGCATCGATGTATCATAAAAGCTGATAAAAAAATAATAAGTTTGTTAGACAAAATCATACAAGCTATGTGTTTGTTTGTTTATTTGTATGTCATAAATGTTATGGTGTGTGATATATTAGTGCATCATTTATTGTTATTAGCGCATCGTGTGATACATTAAGGCATCCTATTGAGTATGATTAGGCAATATGATAAACATTGAACGCTAAAATATGTTTGATCATTTGTGAGAGAGTTCAAACTTAACTTACTTGTAGTGTTTTGCCCGCGAAGAGTACAAAATCTCTTCAAGTGTCGGAGGGTCAATACTCTCGATGGTGGTAAGTAAAAAATCAAGCCATAATATATTTATGAAATTTATATTCTTATCAGTTTTTTTTGTTCCATATTAACTAACTTGCATATGTATTAGTGTTAGTAAAATTGTGTATATCTTAGTGCATTTGCATTAAAAAAGGAACGTATTTGTATGGATTATAAGGATTATTAAACTCATTTGATATTTTTTATATGTTTGGTAATATACTAATATTGCATAAGGATTATTCAAACTCATATGATATTTTTGTATGTTCATCAATATTAAATTCATTTGATATACATTGGGGGTGTTGGAAAAATACACCAATTTATGTACATTCAGTGCATTTGTATTTAAAAAAACAAGGCATGTTTATGTAATATTGCATAAGGATTATTCAGTGATGTAGTAAACACTGGGGGTGTTTGGCTATAATATTTCTTTATATGTTAGTGCATCTGTATTAGAGAAATAATGCATCTGTATGGAATATTTTACAGTGTTTGGCAATATACTGTTTTTATACATTTTAGGGCATATGTATTAAAAAAATAAGGCATCTATACATAATATTACATAATGATTGTTTAACTCATAATCATTGTTCAACTAATTCAGGTTCTATTTTAGCAATACACATTTGACATGTCCCATCTGCAACTTTCTAGAATTGAAGACTTTAGTGACGAAGATGATTTTGTCAGACGAGAAGATGCCATTGGTTCTTGGTTGAACGTTGATGATGATTTGTTACAAGATGATGACTTTATAGGCATCGAAAGGTAGAAGATTTGAGAGGCTTCTTTGAATGTTTCAGATTTTGTAAGAATTTGAAGATAGCCATTGCTTAGCTTGTAAAAATATTATTTGGTCAGTTTTTGTTTAGCTTACTATATCTTAGGAGATGTTGTATTCTGATTGTAGCATCACTCATAAATGTAAAATGCATCTCTTGTAGAAGCAAGTTAAGTTTATAATAAGATCAATTCGTTCATAACGTGACTAGTTCTTTGTATGTTTATTGCTACCTTTTTGTTCAACTATATCTGTAGGTTTATATTTTTTTACTCAAAAACGCACAACAAATGTTTTTTTTTCCTTTTTTTTAATATACAGCTTTAGCCCTTCATCACCATTACATTCAGTAAAAGAATTTTCTTATCATTTACATTAATGAATGTGTTCATTCTCATCTATAACTTTAGTGCACCTATTTGATTTAATGCATCTGTTTGAGGAACTTTAGTGCATCCGTTTGATATATTTAGTGCATCCATTTGTATTATAAAATGAAAACAAGTTCAATACTTTTAGGTTCATGAAATTGACGAAAAGAAGGCTCCAAACAAGGATAAGACAAACACGGTTAACGACCAAACAAAGATTCAAGTTGATGAGCCTTCAAAGAAAGATTGTACTGAGATACCACCTGTTATATCATCCACTGATAACAACATTCCAAAGAAATGAATGTGATAAAGAGACAAATTTATATTAAAACAACAAATATAGAATATGGAACGTTATTATAATAAATCTTGAAGCTGAAGTCAATTATATACAAGATCTATACAAAATGTATATCTTATTTACTACAGGGAGTTTACAACAGAAGATGTAAATGATATTAACTACTTTTCATGTTACACTTATTCAAAACCAATTCATGTGCGATAGTTTCATAAGTAGGATAACTTTTATGTATGAACGTTTCATGTTGTTCTGTATTAGGTTATGCACTTTAGCATCCATGATGAGTGTCTAAATACTCATTATTTTTGTACCATTTTAGTCTGCAAAAACATCTAAAAACACTCAGAAATGCATCAAAATGATAAAAATATCACAAAGAAGTATTTTATGTGTTTCAAATGCAAAAATACCAAAATCAGATGAAAAACGTATCAAGTTTGCATAATTGGCAGTTTTAGTCCCCCAAGTTTCAAAAGTTGTCAAATTTAGTCCCTGGTAAATCAAAATAAAGTAAAAATATCATTTAAGGTCCATGGGATTCAAAAGTTGTCAAAACAAACCCTTCAAAGTTTAAAAATTGCAAAATTGCAACTTTGGTCCTTCAACTTTACAAAAGTGTCAAAATCAGTCCCTGGGTGTTTAAAATGGAAATTATTCAAACTACACCCTTGTACTATTCAAATGTGGCATATTTGGTCCTTATATAATAAGTTTTGAGAAAATTACAAGTTTGGTCCCTGGAGTTACAAAGTTACGTTTGGTCCTTGGATATATAAAATGGAATTTTATGCAATATTGGTCCTTGTACTAACCATTAATTGCAGGTTTAGTCCTTGTGTTAACTTTGGAAAAGTTTCAATTTCAGTCCCTTCATTTTCAGAAATTACATGAATGGTCCTTATGTTATTAATACCAAATCCAAACCAAACCGGATCCTTTTAATTATCCAAACTCATTACCCACTCCCCTTCCACCTCCACAACCTCCCAAAACCCTTTAAATGCAATAAACCTGCTCAATCCAACTGTAAAGATTTTGGCGCCAAAATTCCACATGGACGATTATGATGAATTCAATGCATCCAATGGCTGGAAATAAGTGGGAAACATTCAGAGGTCGACAAGAAACTCGAATGATATAAAAAGAAGAGATGGATGAGAGAAGACTTACCTTGGATTAGCCAATGGTCACATATTGTAAAATTTAAAAGCTTTCTTTAAATTCATTGTCTTTTAATGTTTTAATGCTGTTATCTTTCTCAAATTAGTGTAATGAAACTTTATTTCCAGTTTAATTTCAAGTTACTTTTAAATTTCAAGTTTTTACTTTAATGTTCCTTTAATTTCTTGTCATTTAACTTAATGTTGATTATGGTTGTTTATTGGACTCTATTAGCTCATGTAGGCTCCTGACAAAGCTCACTAAGCTTTTAGATACATCAAAACAGGTTATAGTTTTCAAATCCAAAAATACCAAAAAGAAATCAAGAAAATAGAAAAATAAATATAAAATCAGTTTGCAAGATGATCAATGCAAGGAGTAGAGTGAATCCTGGATGGCTTTGGTTTAGAAGCTTTATGGAAAGCTATAGGTGTGGTATGATCCTTGGTTTCTTTGGTTTTCAACTTGATTCATCTTGTAAGCCATTTTCTCATTTTTGCAATTTATCGTTTCAAAGTCCTTTTCATGCTTTAATTCTTAAGTTTTCATGTTTCTTTGTTGTTGTTTAGTGTTATTATAACTTAATACTAGTAGTTGTTCATTAAGATTCACTTGTGCTAAGAATTGAAACAACTCGGTTGAATTGCAAATTTGACAAGTTTGTGTTTCTTGCTTATGTTCTTGAAGTTTTATGCTCAATTAATCTTCTTATGTGATAATAATATGTTTGGAATCAGGTTTGTATTCAAATTCATTGAATACTTTGAAATTCATGTGACAAGTGAAGTTTAAAGGATTGTTTGGATTTGGTATGATTTAGGATCCTGAGGTTGTTTGTGTTGTTTATTTCTGTGTATACATGACCCATTAGGCCATTTGAGGAAGTGACAATCCTTTAAGCTCAGTGGTAATGTGTAAATGGTCAAATTCATCTTTAATCCATCTCAGTGTTCACTGTGGTAATTTTAGGTTGCATATAATGGATTTGTTGTCTACTCTGTGTTTATGGTTGTGTGTGTTGTTATTCTTGTTTGATGTACACCACTATATGGTCATATAACTCAGTTTAATAATCATATCCAGGTTCTATTAAGTAGATAGTCAATATTACTTTTAATCTTTTCTAATTTCTTGTGCCTTAAGTTTTTCAAATCCATTTTCATAATATTAGCTTAAAAGTTGTTAAGTTTGCTTAATTTAGTTTCATTATAGCTTAATATAACATATTAAGTCATTAGATTAAGTTCTAAGTTCATTTTAGTCAACTTTAGTGTTCTTGTAAAAGTCAAATTTTCACTTTAGTCATTTTTGAATAAACTTAATAATTTCAGTGTGCCTTTGCTATTTAGTTTCTGTCTAAATGCTTTTAGGGTATTGTAGCTTTGTTGCTAATATTGCTTATTGTATTTTTGTTAATTTTTAGTTTCCATGTTTAAGTGCTTATTTTGTAACTTCTTTATGCCCATTTTTGCCCTGCACCATGGTTAGGGCTGTTAAAACCATAAGCTTGCAAAAGCTTGAGGAGTTGTCCCTATCCAGTGCACTTGGCTTCTTTGTGTTGCCCTTCTGGCCTGTTGTTCATATTTATGCTTTCTTTTACATTTATAGCTTATTTAGTTTACTTAATCAACCCACCTTTTTGTCCCTTAAACTCACTTCACCGGAAGCAAACAGTGAAGTTGAGTGTTTTCCCAAGCTTATAAAAAGCTCCTTACTGAGCTTGAGGTTGTGAGCTTTGGTTTTTCACAAAGCCAAGCAACCATAATCTTTAGTTTAGTGCTTGTTGAGCATTTATGAGTTAATTAGATAAGTCATTAAGAGCTTGTAGTTTGACCATTCCCAACAGTTCAATTCTTTGAATTTACACCATTACCTACAGCTCTTTATAAGCTCATTTGTGATCTAGAGCCTGTGTGAATTAGCTTCATGTGAAGCTTATCTACCAAACTCAATGATCCTATGCTCAAGTTTCCCTAGCACTTATTTGCTAGTGATGCAAGTAGCTTATACTTATCACCATTTTGATAAGTACATTTAGAATCAGTGTACTCATAGCTTCTTCATAAGCTCACAAAAAGCTTATCCTGTGGACTCAACTTGTGATTTTGGTTTCTTTTAGAAGCTAACCCACTAGACTCTAAGTCCCAGTGCTTAAATTGCATGTTGTAGCTTATTAAGTAGGTCTGCAACCACTTTTTGTTTGTCCCATTTCTCAGATACATTGAGAAATCATTATAATTGTAGCTACTTCATAAGCTCCTCAAAAGCTCATATGTGGACCCCACAGGTTGATCTTTGGCTTTTTGGAAAGCCCACCAACCCGACTTGCTACTTCAATTCTTATTTTGGCTTATTAAGCTTATACCCTCAACTTAATTTGTCATTCAAAAAGTATGCAGGTATGTTTGGATCTGTGGTAATTTGGATTTGCTTATTGGCTTATTACTAGCTTATAGGTGAATGCCGCGCACCCCTTGTGCAAACTTGTTCATATTACTTGTATATTATTATTTTTATCTTTTCTTTTAGTGTGGAGCTTATACCAAGCTTTTACAAGCTTTCACTCCATCCAAGTTAAGCCAAAAGCTTAACTGTCTAAACCATAAGCTCACACTTGTGCACCATTTCAGTCCATTTTCCTGTTTATATTTATCTATTGGACTTGTACACATATTATTTTACCTTTTGTTTCATGTTTATAGCTTTTTTCAAGCTTATTATGAGCTTGAGTTCCAACAGTCAAGCCAAAAGCTTAACTGTTGGACTCATAAGCTCACAATTTGCTTATTTTTAGGTTTGTAAAGTTTTGTTTTCATTAAACATGTATAATATCATTGTATAATTAATCCAGAAAAAAGAAAAGCCAAAAGAAACACTTTAAGCTAAGTGATAGCTTCTATTTAGAAGCTTATTTGCTTATTAGCTTATTCTGTAATAACATA
This sequence comes from Chrysanthemum makinoi, assembly GCA_910596185.1. NCBI lineage: Eukaryota > Viridiplantae > Streptophyta > Magnoliopsida > Asterales > Asteraceae > Chrysanthemum > Chrysanthemum makinoi. Next base: position 123,968,521 of record OU343225.1, read on the forward strand.
TAGTTTTTATATTTTTCCTAGCTTCTTTTATTTATTTTAGAATTTTGTAAAAAGTTTCAGATTTTTTCTTTATTCATTTATTATTTATAATAAATCAATAAAAGTTTTTAGTAATTAATAATAGTAAATAATTCATAATAAATAGAATAATTGTGTAAAAATATACATTTTCAGTTTTAAAATTATTTTATAATATTTTAGATTTTTCAGATTCTTTATTTCATTTATTTAAGTTAATTTTATATTTTCTTATTATTTAATTCATTTTAAATACATTTAATTCATTTTTAATTTATATTAATTAATTTAATAGTATAAAAATTTATTTTAATTTTCTAATAATTTTCTTATCTTTTTAGGATTCCAAAAATATGATTTTCACATTTGTAGGAGTTGTATTGGACCAAATTCACTCTTTATTTTATTACGTTTACGTAATTGATACGTACACATACGCATTTTAGTTTTTTAGATTTTCTTAACTTTTATATAAATTTGTAAATTATAGCTAAAAATTTTAATTATATTTAATTTGCATTTAAGTCGCTAAGACATGCAAATCCCTATTATAGTTATAATCGTTTTATTTTTTATATACGCTATGTTTAATTAAAGTTAAAAGTACGTTTGTATATCTTTTATGTTTTTAGGTTTCTGATTGCACGTTTTAACGACATAGCTGTGACAGAGCTATCACTATTCACATTCCTAGTGTTAGTTAATCGATTCCTGCTTTTTGTATATTCAATATTATTTCAAAGACACATGATTCGTTGTATTACAGTTTACACACCTCGTTGGGACTTAACGACCCGGGAATATAATTCTATACTCCCATAGATTTTAATTGCCTTTGGTCCTAGATTAGTTTGACTTTTATGGTTGACCATTCACAAGTGGTTGACTAATATAAAGATGACTAGTTTAGGACCAATCAAATTTTGGCGCCGCTGCCGGGGATCGATAAAAGATAAAAATACAAAAACATTTTCACTTTTCTGTTTATATTATAAAATCAAAAAACCAAAAATATTCTCCTTACATTACTGTCCATAATTCTGTGAGTGGTGACCCCACTCTAATTTCTCATCCAGTCATTTCCCCATGAAACCATTTAATTCGGGGTCGAGTCAAGCTAGCGACTCGGTAATCAAAAACAGTAGTTAAACATAGGTTTTTCCCCGTGTGTACCACCTTAGTGTGGGGGAGATGCCCCACATGTTGTATATAGATCTTAAAAAAATGAATGAAAATTGTAAATATTAAAAAAGAGAATAATTGTTGTGTTTCTACACTTAGCTAGTAATGTTATCTTTTTACGTTCAAGGATTCGGCATAATAGCCGGGACTTTGAATATTGAGGACAATATTCATTTCTAAGTGTGGGGGGGAAATTCTGGCGAATTTGATCATAAATGTACCCTTTTAGTCTCTTTTTCGCCCAAAATGGCCAAATTTTAAAAAATTTTAGTGGAAGTACTATGTACTAAACACAACAAATGGTAATCAGTCTGCCATATCTAACCCACATAAGGATTGGCTAATCCAGGAGCAAACGGCTCTTGGTAAAGATATCTCAAATCCGTTTATGGCTTGCAATTTGCTCAAAATTGTATGGTGTTCAGCTCACCATATCTTTAATTAGTGAAGAGTTGGCTAGCCCGCAAGTTTATGGCTTGTGGTAAAGGCAGTTGGAAAGCCATAATTGGTAATCGGCTCACCAAAGATAATATTGATAATTTATCTAAGAGTTGGCTAGAAGCAAACGGCTTCGGTAAAGACAAATCAAACTGGTTTACGCTTATGATTTGCTCAAAATCATTTGGTTATCATTGTGCCAAGGTTCTTACTTGAACTAAAACAATTAGCTACTCCAGAAGTAATGGCTTTTGGTAAAGAGATGAAATCCATAAATTTTTCTCAAAAGATTGCTAGGGACTAGCAATATCTTAGTGTGGGGGATTGATGAGTGTCTAAATACTCATTATTTTTGTACCATTTTAGTCTGCAAAAACATCTAAAAACACTCAGAAATGCATCAAAATGATAAAAATATCACAAAGAAGTATTTTATGTGTTTCAAATGCAAAAATACCAAAATCAGATGAAAAACGTATCAAGTTTGCATAATTGGCAGTTTTAGTCCCCCAAGTTTCAAAAGTTGTCAAATTTAGTCCCTGGTAAATCAAAATAAAGTAAAAATATCATTTAAGGTCCATGGGATTCAAAAGTTGTCAAAACAAACCCTTCAAAGTTTAAAAATTGCAAAATTGCAACTTTGGTCCTTCAACTTTACAAAAGTGTCAAAATCAGTCCCTGGGTGTTTAAAAATGGAAATTATTCAAACTAAACCCTTGTACTATTCAAATGTGGCATATTTGGTCCTTATATAATAAGTTTTGAGAAAATTACAAGTTTGGTCCCTGGAGTTACAAAGTTACAGTTTTGGTCCTTGGATATATAAAAATGGAATTTTATGCAATATTGGTCCTTGTACTAACCATTAATTGCAGGTTTAGTCCTTGTGTTAACTTTGGAAAAGTTGCAATTTCAGTCCCTTCATTTTCAGAAATTACATGAATGGTCCTTATGTTATTAATACCAAATCCAAACCAAACCGGATCCTTTTAATTATCCAAACTCATTACCCACTCCCTTTCCACCTCCACAACCTCCCAAAACCCTTTAAATGCAATAAACCTGCTCAATCCAGCTGTAAAGATTTTGGCGCCAAAATTCCACATGGACGATTATGATGAATTCAATGCATCCAATGGCTGGAAATAAGTGGGAAACATTCAAAGGTCGACAAGAAACTCAGAATGATATAAAAAAGAAGAGATGGATGAGAGAAGACTTACCTTGGATTAGCCAATGGTCACATAGTGTAAAATTTAAAAGCTTTCTTTAAATTCATTGTCTTTTAATGTTTTAATGTCTTGTATCTTTCTCAAATTAGTGTAATGAAACTTTATTTCCAGTTTAATTTCAAGTTACTTTTAAATTTCAAGTTTTTACTTTAATGTTCCTTTAATTTCTTGTCATTTAACTTAATGTTGATTATGGTTGTTTATTGGACTCTATTAGCTCATGTAGGCTCCTGACAAAGCTCACTAAGCTTTTAGATACATCAAAACAGTTATAGTTTTTCAAATCCAAAAATACCAAAAAGAAATCAAGAAAATAGAAAAATAAATATAAAATCAGTTTGCAAGATGATCAATGCAAGGAGTAGAGTGAATCCTGGATGGCTTTGGTTTAGAAGCTTTATGGAAAGCTATAGGTGTGGTATGATCCTTGGTTTCTTTGGTTTTCAACTTGATTCATCTTGTAAGCCATTTTCTCATTTTTTGCAATTTACTGTTTCAGTCCTTTTCATGCTTTAATTCTTAAGTTTTCATGTTTCTTTGTTGTTGTTTAGTGTTATTATAACTTAATACTAGTAGTTGTTCATTAAGATTCACTTGTGCTAAGAATTGAAACAACTCAGTTGAATTGCAAATTTGACAAGTTTGTGTTTCTTGCTTGTGTTCTTGAAGTTTTATGCTCAATTAATCTTCTTATGTGATAATAATATGTTTGGAATCAGGTTTGTATTCAAATTCATTGAATACTTTGAAATTCATGTGACAAGTGAAGTTTAAAGGATTGTTTGGATTTGGTATGATTTAGGATCCTGAGGTTGTTTGTGTTGTTTATTTCTGTGTATACATGACCCATTAGGCCATTTGAGGAAGTGACAATCCTTTAAGCTCAGTGGTAATGTGTAAATGGTCAAATTCATCTTTAATCCATCTCAGTGTTCACTGTGGTAATTTTAGGTTGCATATAATGGATTTGTTGTCTACTCTGTGTTTATGGTTGTGTGTGTTGTTATTCTTGTTTGATGTACACCACTATATGGTCATATAACTCAGTTTAATAATCATATCCATGTTCTATTAAGTAGATAGTCAATATTACTTTTAATCTTTTCTAATTTCTTGTGCTTCCAAGTTTTTCAAATCCATTTTCATAATATTAGCTTAAAAGTTGTTAAGTTTGCTTAATTTAGTTTCATTATAGCTTAATATAACATATTAAGTCATTAGATTAAGTTCTAAGTTCATTTTAGTCAACTTTAGTGTTCTTGTAAAAAGTCAAATTTTCACTTTAGTCATTTTTGAATAAACTTAATAATTTCAGTGTGCCTTTGCTATTTAGTTTCTGTCTAAATGCTTTTAGGGTATTGTAGCTTTGTTGCTAATATTGCTTATTGTATTTTTGTTAATTTTTAGTTTCCATGTTTAAGTGCTTATTTTGTAGCTTCTTTATGCCCATTTTTGCCCTGCACCATGGTTAGGCTGTTTAAACCATGAGCTTGCAAAAGCTTGAGGAGTTGTCCCTATCCTGAGTACTTGGCTTCTTTGTGTTGCCCTTCTTTTGTTGTTCATATTTATGCTTTCTTTTACATTTATAGCTTATTTAGTTTACTTAATCAACCCACCTTTTTGTCCCACCAAACTCACTTCACTGAAGCAAACAGTGAAGTTGAGTGTTTTCCCAAGCTTATAAAAAGCTCCTTACTGAGCTTGAGGTTGTGAGCTTTGGTTTTTCACAAAGCCAAGCAACCATAATCTTTAGTTTAGTGCTTGTTGAGCATTTATGAGTTAATTAGATAAGTCATTAAGAGCTTGTAGTTTGACCATTCCCAACAGTTCAATTCTTTGAATTTACACCATTACCTACAGCTCTTTATAAGCTCATTTGTGATCTAGAGCCTGTGTGAATTAGCTTCATGTGAAGCTTATCTACCAAACTCAATGATCCTATGCTCAAGTTTCCCCTAGCAGCTTATTTGCTAGGGATGCAAGTAGCTTATACTTATCACCATTTTGATAAGTACATTTAGAATCAGTGTACTCATAGCTTCTTCATAAGCTCACAAAAAGCTTATCCTGTGGACTCAACTTGTGATTTTGGTTTCTTTTAGAAGCTAACCCACTAGACTCTAAGTCCCAGTGCTTAAATTGCATGTTGTAGCTTATTAAGTAGGGTCAGCAACCAGACTTTTGTTTGTCCCATTTCGAGATACATTGAGAAATCTGTATAATTGTAGCTACTTCGTAAGCTCCTCAAAAGCTCATCTGTGGACCCCACAGGTTGATCTTTGGCTTTTTGGAAAGCCCACCAACCCAGCTTGCTACTTCAATTCTTATTTTGGCTTATTAAGCTTATACCCTCAGCTTAATTTTTCATTCAAAAAGTATGCAGGTCGTTTGGATCTGTGGTAATTTGGATTTGCTTATTGGCTTATTACTAGATTATAGGTGAATGCGGTGCACCGCCTTGTGCAAACTTGTTCATATTACTTGTATATTATTATTTTTATCTTTTCTTTTAGTGTGGAGCTTATACCAAGCTTTTACAAGCTTTCACTCCATCCAAGTTAAGCCAAAAGCTTAACTGTCTAAACCATAAGCTCACACTTGTGCACCATTTCAGTCCATTTTCCTGTTTATATTTATCTATTGGACTTGTACACATATTATTTTACCTTTTGTTTCATGTGTATAGCTTATTTCAAGCTTATTATGAGCTTGAGTTCCAACAGTCAAGCCAAAAGCTTAACCTGTTGGACTCATAACTCACAATTTGCTTATTTTAGGTTTGTAAAGTTTTGTTTTCATTAAACATGTATAATATCATTGTATAATTAATCCAGAAAAAGAAAAGCCAAAAAGAAACACTTTTAAGCTAAGTGATAGCTTCTATTTAGAAGCTTATTTGCTTATTAGCTTATTTCTGTTAATAACATATAGTTTTTATATTTTTCCTAGCTTCTTTTATTTATTTTAGAATTTTGTAAAAAGTTTCAGATTTTTTTCTTTATTCATTTATTATTTATAATAAATCAATAAAAGTTTTTAGTAATTAATAATAGTAAATAATTCATAATAAATAGAATAATTGTGTAAAAATATACATTTTCAGTTTTAAAATTATTTTATAATATTTTAGATTTTTCAGATTCTTTATTTCATTTATTTAAGTTAATTTTATATTTTCTTATTATTTAATTCATTTTTAAATACATTTAATTCATTTTTAATTTATATTAATTAATTTAATAGTATAAAAATTTATTTTAATTTTCTAATAATTTTCTTATCTTTTTAGGATTCCAAAAATATGATTTTCACATTTGTAGGAGTTGTATTGGACCAAATTCACTCTTTATTTTATTACGTTTACGTAATTGATACGTACATATACGCATTTTAGTTTTTTAGATTTTCTTAACTTTTATATAAATTTGTAAATTATAGCTAAAATTTTTAATTATATTTAATTTGCATTTAAGTCGCTAAGACATGCAAATCCCTATTATAGTTATAATCGTTTTATTTTTTTTATATACGTTTATGTTTAATTAAAGTTAAACATACGTTTGTATATCTTTTACGTTTTTAGGTTTCTGATTGCACGTTTTTAACGACATAGCTGTGACAGAGCTATCACTATTCACATTCCTAGTGTTAGTCAATCAGATTCCTGTTTTTTGTATATTCAATATTATTTCAGCACACACAGATTCGTTGTATTACAGTTTACACACCTCGTTGGGACTTAACGACCCGGGAATATAATTCTATACTCCCATAGATTTTAATTGCCTTTGGTCCTAGATTAGTTTGACTTTTATGGTTGACCATTCACAAGTGGTTGACTAATATAAAGATGACTAGTTTAGGACCAATCAATCCACTCCAGACACTTTCAAACATACAAGTACAAGATCAATAAACCATGTTAATACAAATAAGCCGTAAAAACGATTATTTATATTTTACGATCTTCTAATGTTTTGTCGATAACAAACGTAAGATCATTTTAACGAAACGAATAGAGTACGTAAATAGTTTGAACTAATAGTTTTCTAACACACTTACGCTCTTACATAAAACACTAAAACAAGTATAAGTGATTTTATGATTTAGATACCTATGTACAAACAACTAGTGTTTACATATTGGGTTAAACATATACTTAAACTAAGTATACTAAAATAGGTAAAAACTAAGTGTATGCTAAAATGGGTAAATACAAGTATATACTAAATGGGTAAATACTAGCAAATGGTTTTGACCCATAACCCATGGTTTTATATATACCACTTAACCAAGTTTATTGTATCCTTAAGATACATTGTATCTAGAAAGAAAACCATGGATCAACCCATAACCCATGACCCATGACCCATAACCAAAAATACCCATGGGCAAAGAGGAGCGGACCACGGATCCCTAGCTTTGTGCTAGCCGGATCCCAAGTGGAAGGGATCTGTGGGATCCGGGGAACAGTAGAGAATTTTCTCTATAAATAGAGAGCCATTTCTTCCTCTCTATACATGCTTTTACACACATACTTCCCCAAAGTATTCTAACCCTCTAACCTCAGATCTAAGTGATCTATGTAGTTTGTCTTTTGTTTTTGTGTGATCTTCTAGGTTCCTCTTAAAGGAGAGATCACTACTTCTTGAAGACGTGCAAGCTCAAGTCCATGAGTTGCCATGTTTCGTCATCATCAAGACAACTGAGGTTCTCTTGTTGATAGTTCTTCCTTTCTCCATAGATGATGGGTTGAAGGCATTAGTGAAGAATGCCAAAAGTGTCAAGATGAAAGCATTAGTGAAAGGTGCTCATCATCCGTGTCAAAGCATTAGTGAAGGATGCTAAAGGTGTCAAGACGAAGGCATTAGTGAAGGGTGCCAAGCGTTGTGTTAAAGGCATTAGTGAAGGATGCCTAAGAATCAAATCAAGTTGCATTTGGGAAGAAGGCCTAGGTTGTATAATCGATGAGGTGCATCGTTATACATATAAGTATTTGTTTATTTACAAGGATGGTGATATCTTTGATGGTGTTGTAACAAGGAGAAGATTACCTTGAGATTAGGTGTCGTGTCGTGAAAGGTAGTAGTTCCTCCATAGTAATGGAACTAGGTGCTTAGCCTATTACCTAATAAAGGGTAGGCGACGTTGTGAAGGATTAGTTCTCCTAAGGTGTGAAAGAACTCGGTGGTTAGCCTAGCACCGTATAAAGGGTAGGCGACGTTGTGTTAGGTGTGGTTCGCCTTGGTGTGAAAGAACTCGGTATTTAGCTTTGTACCGGAAAAAGGTTAAGCGACGTTGTGAAGGCTTCTCCGCCACAAGGAGTTGGTGTAGTGCTTACGAACTCTCGAGTAGGTGACTCGGGGAGTGGATTAGGGCAAGGAAGGTGTCCTTGTAGCCGAACCACTATAAATAACTTGTGTCGTGGTGATGTGTTTCTTACTCTTTATATTTCATTACACGTTTATATATCTATCTATCAACGTCCAACATAAACAATCAAATAGATTGACATAAGTCGATCTAAATATTTAAAAGGGAGTTTTAAATTGGTAAAACTATTCAACCCCCCCTTCTAGTTTTCTACAATTGGCATCAGAGCTTCGTTACCAAGTTTCTTAGAGTATGTTGTACTTTAAAAACTTGATACGATCCATGTATGTTTAAAAACTACAAAGAAGGATTATCTTCGTCATATTTTAAAATCACTATATTGTTTATTGTTGGACAATGATAGAATTCTCTAACATTTTTTTTCCTAAGCATTATCCATACTTGGATTTGGAGTTACCAAGAAGAGCATAAAGAATTTATCTAAATATTTCTTTTCGCAAAAAGAATATTTAGCCAAGCATTATCCATACTTGGATTTGGAGTTACCAAGAAGAGCATTAAGAACTTATCTAAATATTTCCTTTCCCAAAAAGAATATTTAGCCAAGGTATGATTACTAATCACTTGCTTTTAATTTTATCTTAGTTGCATGATTTATTAGTAATTGTTTTAGTAGTTATCTATATTAAAATCATCATCAAAAATAGTATTCTTCGACTTATTTGTAGAAACTACACTATGATTTCGTAATAATGACATTTTGGTTATTTGATAACCATTATCATTATTCATCACAAAGAATTTATTGACACTTCATCTATGTCAATAAATTTCCATGTGAACCTTCTTATGTTATAATAAAATGGGATTTTATTATAATGTTTGAAAAGCTTCCCAAGAATTATGACTAATTCTTAAAAAGGGAACATCGTCTAATAGGAATAGTATTAAAACGTCAAAACCTCAGAACCACAAGCTTTAGAACCTTAACATCAAAACACTAGGTGTTTTAGAACTCCCAAGTCAAAGTTATCAAGGAATACTTGAGCTGATTTTTGCTGTCATGCCGGATCCCTTCGCTTATACTAGCCGGATCCCAAATGAGAGGGATCCGCGGGATCCGTGCAACAGAAGACAGTATATGATCAAGAATGATCACTGTAGATGTTCCACAATAATACTCACCTCAAAGACTCACGAACAAAAACCCAGGTACTGTTCATAGGAGCAAATTGATCATTCTTCTCAAGTCTAACAATCACTTGTGTAAGTATAATCTTCACTACATTGTTAATTTAATTCCTTGATTCTTAGAATTACAATTTCTTCATCTTTAAGTGTTGGGTTCAAATGGGTTTACTATAATTTGTCACCACATTGTTTTCTAAGATAATCTAAATCAAAGAATTAACATTGTTAATACAAATTAAACACATTTCTTGAACTCAAAAAAGATGATGAGAGCAAAATTGTGATCAAACCCTCTAGGCTACTATTCACCATTAACACCACATTGGGGTTGTATTGTTTAGGAATAGCATGCCTAGCAACAAGCAACAAGACTACCAAGACACCGCCCACTACATACCCATGTATCATAGGAAAAATGGTCTAAGTCCGGACGATAGAAAGGCCTTTAAGTTGCTCGAAAGGAGACTCTTTCATGAAGGTAGAGTTTTTGATCCATCATTTCTTGCAAATACCGACGTAAGGGAAGTTTTTGCAACTATTGGGTTTGATTGTTTATTGGATATAAACGAACAAATTTGCCCGGTCTTTGTGCTTGAGTTCTACAAGACAATGGGGATAATTAGAAATGATGACGGGTCCATCTCAATTGAATTCACCATCAATGAGCGAGAGTTTAGTCTTTCACTTATAGAGTTTGGAAGAATTATAGGAGTTCCATATCAAGGCATTTGTATGTACTCGAATGAATGGTCTTTGGAACAACTACACACAATGGTTGATCATCATGATATTTACTACAATTTGATCCCGGAAGCAACCACGGTGAGGGACACCGTGTTCATGCCAAGAGCCTCACCATCAAGAGTCACAAGGAGGTCAAAAGTGATCCATAGGGATCCTTTTCAAATGGAGCTTTCGGAAATGTATGCATTGTATAGAAAGTGGGAGGATGTGATAAGAGAAAATGTGGTGTGCCTAGTAGGGAACAAGGACCACCCCAACGCATGTCTAAGCTTCATGATCTATTGCCTAGTGACCAATACTCAATTCAACCTTGCCTACTACATGGTCAAAAGAATGGAAAGTGTTAGAAGCATGGACAAGATGGTGCTTCCGTACGCAATGCTTTTAACCCGTCTCGCCAAATTCATCTTTGCTTTAGACCCTTCTCCACAATCCCTTGATCATAGATTTTTCAATAAGGTTATGGTACCATTGACCGAAGGTAGAACAACAAGGTTTATGGTGGAAGACAAGAGACCACACCCACCCACGGACTCCTCGGACGAAAGGGAAAGGCAAGGAGAAGGTGGAGGTGAAGGGAGTAGTAGCAACCCACTCGCAAATATCGATCTTGACCCCTTGGACTACATCAACCAATTGCCAAACATCCCTAATGAATCACCCGAATGGCAACAAACCAAGGGAATCTTCAAATGCTTCGCCAATTTCTTAAAGAATAAGAAATGAAGATAGTTTGATAAAGAGTGGAGGACGGGTGAAGAAGTGAAGAAGGAGGAGAAAGGTAAGGTTTGAAGAATCAAACTTTTGATGAACAATTTCAAACAATGGTTTGTAAACATTTTAAATTATGCTTGTAGTTTGTAGGTATTGCCATATCATGGCACTAAACAATCCTAACGTAGGTACTTGGGAAATGAGATTTTACGACCCTTTAAATGGTCGTCGTCACTCATTCTAGGAATTCTAGCTATCTCTACTTTGCCATACATCATAGTAGTTGTGTTCGTACATTTAGTTCCCATAGAAACAACTAGGAGGAGCATTTACTAAGAAGTGCAAAATTGCACATTTGCTGAAAGCCTTCTGATCTGCAGTAGGCGGATCCCAGCATTTTTACTAGACGGATCCCTCCCAGAAGGGAACCGTGGGATCCGTGGTATCTGATATGCAATACAGATTTAGGTACATCAAAACAATCTATTAGATCACCTCCAACAAGTCAAACATAAGATACTAGAGCCAACTAAGATACTAGAGCCAACTAAGTTTTTTCTCAAACAGAAGAAAGTAAAAACTACAAATAGTTGAAAATCTCACTCTCATCCATGGCTTATCTAGGATACTTTTTCAATATATCTTTTTGATTTATCAACTAGTCAAAACTCACCATAATTCCGCTCCAACACTCACACATTATCCATCACATTTGATAGCACTTAGTTTGGTATACCCGTCAATTTTAGTAAATTGACCTCAATCATATTTTAGGACCAAAAAACTAGTTTTTCATTTCTTTTTATTTTTAGAAATTTTAGTAAATTTATCCTAGGACATCATCGGACTTCTAGGACTTGTTATCACCATTTCTCCACATCAAATTAAATGGAATCATTGTCAAACATATAGTTAGACTACCCAAGGTCAAATTTTCTTGGCCAAAACCATCATTAAGCACCATTACTTGTTATGGTTAAGGATTTGAGATATCCAACAGCTAAAGACTTCAAAATTAAGTCAAACCCTCAATAACTAACCTTACAAAAACATAATGATTTCACCTAGACCCTGTCTGATAGCCGGATCCCTGGTCTTTAACCAGGCGGATCCCTACTGAGAGGGATCCGTGGGATCCGTAGATGCAGAGAGCATAAACCAGCTCCTATATTCAAACTCATGTCACCTTTTGGTTCTCTAACCACTCTTAGCATACATTAATTATCCTTCTAGAGATGATCAAAACCTCAAGAGCATGCTTAGTCTTCTAAGTGGTCAAGAATTTAATTCCCAAATTCAAATTACTCTTTATAAACCAAACAATCTTAGGTTTATGGCACCATCCTCAATTACCTTTCAAAAATCAGAAATTAGAAGCTCACATTAGCACCTTCATCACCATGACTAAGGCTCTTAGCAACAACTCCTCAAACATAGGATCATCCAAAAGAAAGGGTCAAATGATCCATGAAATTTCATCCACCGAAACATCTCCCATTAGAGATAATGACTCTAGAATCCCACCTCATCAAACCCATCCAACAAAAGCTAAGAGAACCACAAGGATTAGCATCAAACCTTTCCAACTAGAAAAAGGATCATCTAGTTCCAAACCAAACATGGCTAGGTCTAGCAAGCCATCAAAACCTTCATTCATTGAGAATGGACTACACTCCTTGAATGAGCCTCTTCCTCATCCAAACATATATTCATTGTTCCATTCATCACCAAGAACCTCCCATTCACCAACCTTTTCATTGAATCGAGAACCACCTACAACACCAACTAGCCCTCATGGGAGACAAGGAAAAACCTTGATCATATGGAAGAAGTTCCATTACCACCCTCATTTTTAGAACCTCTCCCTACTTCTCAAAATGAAGACCCTCAAACACACATTGAGCCCCCTCAAAACATCCTTTTCCCTTCGGGGCCAAACCGAGACAATATTTGCCCAAATTGTCTAAAAACTCAAGGACTTGTTCAAGAAGTACGAAATGAGATACATTTCATGTTCAATCATCTTCTTGCAAAGTTGGATCAATTCAACAAGTCCACCCATCCCTAGACTTAAGCACATTGTCACATTCTAAGTCTCGTAATGAGATTAGCATTAGTAGTACTTATATGGCTAAAGTTCATTCTCTTAGTTTTTAGAGATTTTGTTGTGTATCTCTTGTTTTATTGAATGAATAATTATGTGCTATGATTATTATGTGTGTTGTGCTTGTTATATTGTACATATATCTCATTTCCTCAAATAGCATTCCTTGACATTTCTTCACTGCTGAAGAAACTGTCATCAGATAGCCGGATCCCTCCCAAATACCTAGACGGATCCCTCCTTGAAGGGAACCGTGGGATCCGTGGTACAGGAGCACAAATTTCTACTAACTTGAGTCTCATTTGCAGGAAATTATGCACTATACTCTTGTTTTTCTAACCTTTGTTTTGTAGTTATTCAAAATACACATGAAGATATTGACACCATAAAGCTAGGGGGAGCTTTGTGTCAAACAACATTGCAAAATAATTTGCAACTTAATCCAATTTTGGATTACACTTCATGACACCCCATTGCAACATTGCAATATTCAAGGGGGAGCACGCTTTCGTCACTTAGACGAACCATTTGCAAACTCAATTGCAAACACAATTAGTTTATCTTACGTTATGTCCTTGACGCCCTTTCAAAGGGATGGACTCGTCAAGGGGGAGTTAAGACGAGTACCATTCCCGTCACTTGCTCTCTTTACATTTTTACATTTTTTATTATTGTGTTAGTTTCTTTTAACACTTTTTGTTTCGACAAAAGGGGGAGAAGAAAGTAAAAACTACAAATTCAAACTTTTACGAATTTTAGATTTTTCCTTAAAATAATTTTATGTTTTGTCATCAACAAAAAGGGGGAGATTGTTAATACAAATAAGCCGTAAAAACGATTATTTATATTTTACTATCTTCTAATGTTTTGTCGATAACAAACGTAAGATCATTTTAACGAAACGAATAGAGTACGTAAATAGTTTGAACTAATAGTTTTCTAACACACTTACGCTCTCACATAAAACACTAAAACCAGTATAAGTGATTTTATGATTTAGATACCTATGTACAAACAACTAGTGTTTACATATTGGGCTAAACATATACTTAAACTAAGTATACTAAAATGGGTAAAAACTAAGTGTATGCTAAAATGGGTAAATACAAGTATATACTAAATGGGTAAATACTAGCAAATGGTTTTGACCCATAACCCATGGTTTTATATATACCACTTAACCAAGTTCATTGTATCCTTAAGATACATTGTATCTAGAAAGAAAACCATGGATCAACCCATAACCCATGACCCATGACCCATAACCAAAAATACCCATGGGCAAAGAGGAGCGGACCACGGATCCCTAGCTTTGTGCTAGCCGGATCCCAAGTGGAAGGGATCCGTGGGATCCGGGGAACAGTAGAGAATTTTCTCTATAAATAGAGAGCCATTTCTTCCTCTCTATACATGCTTTTACACACATACTTCCCCAAAGTATTCTAACCCTCTAACCTCAGATCTAAGTGATCTATGTAGTTTGTCTTTTGTTTTTGTGTGATCTTCTAGGTTCCTCTTAAAGGAGAGATCACCACTTCTTGAAGACGTGCAAGCTCAAGTCCATGAGTTGCCATGCTTCGTCATCATCAAGACAACTGAGGTTCTCTTGTTGATAGTTCTTCCTTTCTCCATAGATGATGGGTTGAAGGCATTAGTGAAGAATGCCAAAAGTGTCAAGATGAAAGCATTAGTGAAAGGTGCTCATCATCTGTGTCAAAGCATTAGTGAAGGATGCTAAAGGTGTCAAGACGAAGGCATTAGTGAAGGGTGCCAAGCATTGTGTCAAAGGCATTAGTGAAAGATGCCTAAGAATCAAATCAAGTTGCATTTGGGAAGAATGCCTAGGTCGTATAATCGATGAGGTGCATCGTTATACATATAAGTATTTGTTTATTTACAAGGATGGTGATATCCTTGATGGTGTTGTAACAAGGAGAAGATCTCCTTGAGATTAGGTGTCGTGTCGTGAAAGGTAGTAGTTCCTCCATAGTAATGGAACTAGGTGCTTAGCCTAGTACCTAATAAAGGGTAGGCGACGTTGTGAAGGATTAGTTCTCCTAAGGTGTGAAAGAACTCGGTGGTTAGCCTAGCACCGTATAAAGGGTAGGCGACGTTGTGTTAGGTGTGGTTCGCCTTGGTGTGAAAGAACTCGGTATTTAGCTTTGTACCGGAAAAAGGTTAAGCGACGTTGTGAAGGCTTCTCCGCCACAAGGAGTTGGTGTAGTGCTTACGAACTCTCGAGTAGGTGACTCGGGGAGTGGAGTAGGGCAAGGAAGGTGTCCTTGTAGCCGAACCACTATAAATAACTTGTGTTGTGGTGATGTGTTTCTTACTCTTTATATTTCATTACACGTTTATATATCTATCTATCAACGTCCAACATAAACAATCAAATAGATTGACATAAGTCGATCTAAATATTTAAAAGGGAGTTTTAAATTGGTAAAACTATTCAACCCCCTTCTAGTTTTCCACAAACCATATGCATGTGTAGAAAACATCCGTAAAATACGACAATTACACACATAAAGGAAACATAATAAAATATGATGCAACTTTACTGTATCTGTTTGATGAACTTTAGTGCATCTGTTTGAGTCATTTTAGTGCATCCGTTTGGTCAATTAATGAATTTCGGGCATAAAGCAAAAGAATTACTACCTGATTATCACAGATTACAACAACTATCACTGTTAATTAAGATTTACCTTGATAGAAAACTTTTTCAACCGTGACACAAGTAATTATAACGTACCTGCTGCATGTTTTCATCCACCTCAAAAGCTGGGGTTTTCAAGAACTCTGTGTCTCCAACCACCGCTAGTCTATGCTCACCCGATGATCGATCTGAAGCGCATGTATGATCCTAGTTACCTGCATAGGCCCATAGTGTAAGTACGCTCTTTCATCTTCATATACTACAAGTAAATGTGGCATATAGAGGTTCATGCATATTTGGTTAACGATTGAATATAGATGTGGAATACTTTCGCACATTAAATATACACTTTGGCGACTTTTGACCCATTTGACCCATTTATTTTTAACTATTTTGTTTTTCATTCTCTTTTACATAAATTGACCCATATATTTTTTTTAGATCAATTCACATTGGATATATCATATAGAATCTTTCATTCTTAAGATATAAGTATAAAAAAACCTTAATTAACTAGATACCTTTAACACTATTTGATTGTGGGCGGCACTAATCATAGTGAATAAAGTTCGCAAGCCTTCGAACAAGAGCAGTCGGTTGGGAAATGATATGCCAACGTACTTGGAGGACACCAAAAGCTCTTTCGATATCTTTTCGAGCTCTTTCTTGTTTCGCTTTGAATTCGGCATTTTTTGGGTTAGTTGCAACTGTTAATGACTTGACAAAAGATGCCCACTCCGGGTAAATTCCGTCAGCTAGATAATACCCTTGCTTAAATTTACACCCGTATACTTCAAACTCAACCTCAGGGGCGATGTCATCAAGCAAGTCGTCGAATAACGGAGAATTATTTAAAACCGTTAGATCATTATTCGCACCCGCTACCCAAAAAAATGCATGCCAAATCCACAAATCGTATGAAGCAACGGCTTCAAGCATTATAGTTGGATATTTTTTATCACCTCTATGAAATTGGCCTTGCCATTCTTTCGGACAGTTTTTCCATTCCCAGTGCATACAATCGATGCTCCCCAACATTCCCGGAAGCCCATGAACAGTGTTATGTGCATGGTATAAGTGACGAATGTCATCCTCATCTGGTTTTCTTAAAAACTCCTTAATATATAGATGGATTATGCACAAAATAAAAAAATCTAGGCAATCGCGTGCACAATGTTCACCTATTTGTAAATACTCATCGAACGTAATCAGGTGCTATCCCATAAGCCAATTGGCGTAGGGAACATGTGCATTTCATAATCACGCTAAAACTCATTACACCCATACAATCTGGTCGCACTCTAAAGAAATCAAAATGCTTAGGAAGAGGATGATGAGTTTCAATATATATTTCAATACCTTGTACTATTTGTAAAAATAGACGACGGCTCATACGATATCGACGCCTAAAATTATCGTCCGTATATTTTGGGTTGTTACCAAAATAGTCAGCAAGTAAACATGCTTCAGCAACTTCACGTTCACGAGGGACGTATCGACGACGCTTTGAAGGACCGGCTTCTTGTTCCTGCAACGTTTGCTCTACCTCGAACTCTTGAATAAACATTTCTAGTTCCGTTAACTCTTCAATGTCACTTTCACCGGAATAAGATGATTCACTCGTGTAACTCATGTTTCAGCAAGTTTGAAATGATTTATTATTTTGATTGAAGATGGAGGAGATGAAGATGATAAAAATTGTAGATGTGATATGTTATTTATAAGGGTGGTGGGTTTTTTAAAGAAAAAAGAAAAAAAAAAAAAAGGGGTAGTATCCGTTTAATAACGGATAATTCAAAATATATCCGTTGCTTTTGTCAGAATGTTGCTTCGTCGTCAGAACGACGAGATGATCCACGGCGAGCTAGGCCGGTGTGGCGGCGAACGACGGCGAAGGTCCACGTCGGACCACGGCGAGCAACGACTAACCCATACCTTCCGCTCTAACAAAATTAAAAATGTTCAAATGCTTTACTACGTTTAATACTCAGAAACAATTTACCAGATTTTGCCAAAGTTAACTTGCTTAAATTAATGTTTTTTTTTTTTTTTTCCTTCTTAATTCACACTGATTTTTCAAATGTTCTTATTCAAAAGTATTGTGTACACGTGTCATATTGTGAGGCTTTAGTATATTTGGAAAAAATTGATGAAGAGGGAGGTAAAAAAAACTCTGTTTTATTAGTTTGTATGGATATAGATTCCAGTAGTTAAGATGGCGAGATTTCCTTCCCTTGAGCCTAACACGAAATGGAATGAATGAGACTTAGAAAGCTAACCTATATAAATATAAAAAAATATCTAAGTATTATGTTTTTAACATATAGGTCGACCATTTATTGTAACTTATAGGTCATGAAATTATATGTTTGTTTTTTTGTTTACACCAATTTCGGTCAAATTTAATCAGGATAATTATCAAACGAAAACAATGAACATAAAAACTAACATATTAAAATTATACGAACAAAAAACTAGCCGCATAATTTCAGTTTTAGCCTTGTAAAATACTGATGATATATTGTCACAGGTATAATTGGCACTTTACACAAAACTTGTTATTCGTATTGCTTTTAGAGCAGGAGGTACAGTGAGCTGGTGAGCTCACGCCGTCCATCCAGCCCAAAACCAAGGCACCGCTTCCTAACCAAATTCCGACCATGCATCCTTCCATCTACGAGACGAAGACGAATATGTAGATGAAGATGAAGAAGAGGCGGTCCCGACCCCGATGTCGAAAAAAACAAAAAGACGAAGACGAAGAGTAAGGGGAAGACGAAGACGAAAAAAACCAAAGAACCGCAAGATGGTACTCGAGCTCGTAACCTTTGGAGCCAAGACGAGGAGTTGCTTTTGGCGGAGTGTTTCATTCAAATTTTCGAGGATCCAAAAAATGGTGCGGATCAATCAAAGGATACGTTTTGGTATAGAATTCTCGACGCATACAATATGGAAGCCGAGAAACACAAGTGGACTATTCTTACCAAGAACATGTTGACGGGAAAGTGGACTCCAATGAATCGAGAGATTACTAAGTGGAATTCGTTAGTGAATGAAACGAGCGTTATGAGTGGGGAGAACGATAAAGATTTTATAACGATGGTGCATACATTGTATAAAGCAGCGTCGGGTTTAGACTTTAAACACAATAGCGCTTGGGGCTTTTTGAAAGTCAAGCACAAGTGGAAAAATCCCGAACCGACATTGGCAAGGCATAATCGTCTTCGGGTTAGGGACGAGGAACCTGAGCATTTTGGATCAGACGTGTTGCCACGGCCAGATGGCATGTACCGAATTTCTAAGAGTCAACGTTCGTCAAACTTAACCGCTAGTTCCGGTTCAAACCCGACATTGTTTCAAGAAATGATGCAACAACAATACGAGTTAGACCGCAAGGCAAAGATGGATGTTATCGAACGAGAGTCACTCGCGAGAGTTAATTTATAAAATTCTCAAAAGATGGCTGAGGACCTGCGAGTGCTACAAATGGACACAAGCAAGATGGATCCGATCGACGCGGCTATCGTCAATGCCCAAAAAGCACGTATCCGGGCAAATTATCCAACCGAAAACTAGTTAACTTTATGTATTTTTAATTTTATGTCTTTTTTTAGTGTTTTTTTTTTTTTTTTAATTTCTATGTAATGTCTTTTTTTTTAATTAATCTAATGTGTTTTAATTTTAATTTTATATATCTCTAAATAAATTATGTAAATGAAAAAATAAATAAATAAATAAATAATTGTCCAACCGCACCACATTCTCTTGTGCTAAAGGTAACGACACAAAATGTGGCGCCAAAGAGTTTCTGGTGCCATAAAGTGTTTTGCTGACGTAACAACACTTTTAGGCCAAATGCACGAGCCAACGGCTCATGCGTACCCAGTGCTCTTATAAATTAGATGTTAGTTTCTTAGTTATGCATTACAATTTTCGGGCATAAATATGACTAAAATTGATGTAAATAAAAACAAACACATAATTGAACGGCCTATAAGTTAGTTTTAATAAACAATCATGCTTTATGTTAAAAACTTAATTTTTGGGTGGCCAGGTACATTATCCCGTATATATAATCATCGTGATCATTTTTACGTTTTTTATACATTACATAACATATTTTTGCGATGATTCAAGCTTTTACCGAGTTCAGACTCAACCATGTCATACTGCTGCAGATATCTTTTGCACAAAACAAAAAAAAGCAACACACTGATTTAACCATTTTCTTAAAATAATACGGAGTATGCATTATGCTAACAGACAGTCTTTGACATGACCCCAAACACAATTACATCACCAAACAAGGACATCATCACCGTTGTGTTATTACTCTAAAATTGGCGTAATGTTTTGTCAATTGCCTCAAACACTAACGTTCGTTTATCAAACTTCTAGTACAAAAAACCGAAAAAATGTACAAGATCCTACCCAAGGAATGCTTATTAACAATTAATTAACCATATTCCAGGGTCCTCTTCATAACAAATTCCATGTTCATCTAGAGAGCAGTACGAGGTCCATGAACTATGAAATTTAATCTAGCTACTTCTTAACGTATACAAATCAGTCCTGAAATCTATGACCATACAGCTCCTTACCTTATCGTGCATGTCTTTTTGAGCCGTTAGAACACTAAACACTATGTGCATATTTCGATTGTCTAATTGTACTATCGGATATAAATAACACTTCATGGAGCTGATGCAAGATGAATTGTATTAGCTCCAGTAAATCCTAATCCAATGAAAACGCTCCATTGCAGTACCTACATGATTAGAAAAAAACAAAATTAACATTATCTTGGAGCTTATTGTTTATGCTATATAATTCTTGGTCTCTTCAAAAAAGCAATAACTAAATCTTAAAAGGATTTTTGTGACATATTTTTACAAATAAACAGAACTAGCGTGTGTTTCGAATTTTGGATTACCATAAGTTCTTATAAATAAGCTAATCCAAACACCCCTCAAAATATATATACTGATTAAAGTCCAAATAAAAGTTCAAATTGTAGTATACATTTAGAACTAGTCTACTCTAGTCTTTAACGAAAAGAACTCCAACCAAATTTGTCCCAGTACTATTAAATCTCCTTAAATATTAAGTTTCTCGGGTCCAGCTAGGGCCAACCGGATTAGATAATAACCTCATAAAATGCATAAGAATTAAATACATAGGAAATTCATACTGCATGTGACCTAAATTCAACTTCTTCTAGACAATTTCTATATTCTATGCTAAGTACACATCTAATGCCAATTATTCTTCTTAGCATGTGACCTAAATTCAACTTCTTCTATATTAGATTATTAGCAAACATTATTTATCAATAAATAAACCACATTTTTGTTTAAAGATAAACTATTAACCTCCACCAGTTACTATTCTGGGTACTAACGATTTTTTTTAACCTCCAGCAGAATTCGGTGACAACGATATGGCTTCTCTGATATTTGCTTTTGGTCTATTTGAATGAATTTTAGATAGTAGTCTCAATTATGTTTAGTATAATTTGATTTGCATGTGGTGTTTGGCATTACTTGGTCATCTTATCTTGCCATGGGACTGTCCATGGTATGCGATGGGTGACTCGTGTTTACAGTTTTTGGTGCTAATATATTTCACATTTTTACCCAAAAAAAAAGGTTTAAATGTATAGAGAAAATATCAGCAATAAAGAAGCGAACCTGTCACTGAACTTCTCAACAGCTTCTGAGGCATAAAGAAGAGTTTCATTGGCCTTCTCAAGAACTATATATAGTTCCTTCCCTCTTGTAGCCCGAGCAATCACCCAGGCATTGTTTTTTGCTCTAATGCATATTTCTAAATCCTTTTCATGATCCACATCATCATCCCCTTTTGTTCTGCTTTTCTCCAAATCAACATCCTCTCGAACCTTATTTAAGGCTAGTAATGATTCCTGTGGAGTAATTGTACATCAAGCTTAGCTACAACATGCCAGTTAACCACCGCATTATATTTAAAGACACCTGGCAGTTTTTCTCTCTTAGTGATGCACTGTATAATGATCAGGAAACTTTCAAATACATATTACAGGTGGCAATTTTAACCCAGTGACTTAGGATTTATGAATGTGTATACTTGGGATGTGTTTCATATCCAATGGGTCAACTACATCATCATACTATATCTAAAAAATTAAGTTAAAATGACAACGGGTCAAATGGATTGGAACTTAGAAGACACTCAAAAGTCTTTTTAAAATAGCTAATCCCTTGCGTGTTTTAAGCACCTCAAGAGTCCAAATAGGCAGATATTATTGAAGCTGATATTTCACATTTTCACACACTTTTACAAGTATTATAGCCTGTATAATGTACCGAACCATCAGAAAAATAATCCTACATATTGCACTATAACTAGTGTGCAGTCTAAACTACAAATATTAAACCGATTAACAGGGTCATTCTAACCTTCGTTAGGGTTGTTACTTTTCCAGGCGGAGAAGCCCGAGATATATTCCTGTCACCATCCACTAGCAAATAACGATACCCCTTGACATGATAAGCATTCTCACCACCCCATCCCTTTGCAAGCTTCTCCTCAACTTTGTAGATCTTTGCAGATGCCTGGCATATAGTAAAAGTAAGAATTCATTCAGAAAGTAAAACAAAAGAGAATGTAAGGGGAAAAAGAGTATTAAAAGTGTGACGTTAAAATTTGCTTGATCCAGAACAAAACTAGAATATCTAGCTTTTCCAGATATACATCTAACATGAGCATTTAATAAACAATTTCTTTCAGAATCAGAAGTCAATACTGGCCTCTATCTCAAGGATAGCATGATAATACCTACTGAAATGTGGGACAAACTCAATACTGGCCTGTATCTCAAGGATAGCATAACGATAGTATGATACTTACTAAAATAAAGGCATACGAACACTCAACTCAACTCAATGCAAGTTCTATCGAACTAGTTGAGGAATAGAGGCAATTGCATTTAACTGTAATCCTTTAAATTTTCTCTCTCAGTTAACTGTAACAAAATTTTCTTGAACTGTGAAATTTTAGAACAGGGTGTCAGTACTCTTACTGTGGAAAACTGGTAACCATTATGGAAAGTGTCTTGTTGCCCGAAGCCTCTCTAGTAACCATCAACCATTAGCTAAATATACTGTCAAGGTTGAATGGTCGATATAGAATTTTTTAAGCTTGAAAGTGCCAAAAAAATCAGAATCTATAAACTATTGATTGCCTTCATCAGTCCCACTACCCACCCATAAAAACTTCACAGCTTCAGAAACAAAACAGATTCATTTCTGCTTCATTTCCTTTCATAAGACGAAAGAATCTATGCCTAATCAATATGCTCTTTCGGTGTATGAGAGTTCTGTTATTCTGTTAAAGTGTCTAATTTCATGACAGGCGCGTCTCGTGATTTGACACAGTAAACAACTAGAATATTATGAAGGCAACATGAGACACCTTTGGTGTAAATCTCTCGAGCAATAGCACAAACATTCGTTTAGCGTAAATTTCTCAAATATAACAAATAATGAAAAAAAATATTAAAAAAAAAAAAAAAAAAAAAAAAACTGCCCTGGTTGTGATTAAGATGGGTATACATGCCTTTTGAGGTCAAAACATTTTGGCAACTGCTAAAAAAATCAGTTACAGAAAAAAAGTATCAATTATTAATAAACAGACATGGTGAAAATACATGTCTGGTTTAATTACAGACATGCAATTATGCACACATTCACCAGAAAAGACAAGAAAAAACCGAGATAATTGTTAAAAAATCCTGTGACAGCCCACAAGTAAGTAATTTTATGACTTTTAGTAACATACTAACATCTAAAACAATCAAAACATAGGCTGATGCTGCAGCAATATAGTTAAATATATGGTGATTAAGATGAGGATTCAAACTAATAACAAACAAGAAGCTTAGAAATGTGTTCACGAACAGGTAGTATAATCACAAAGCAAGATAAGAAAACTGACATTTTCAAGAAGTTGTTGCTTTAACATGGAGATTCCCTCCTCCCCGTTGAACATGGATGTAACAGGTATAAGAAGAAGAATGGTAAGGCTTTTATGCTGATATGCACACAGGTACATCTTATGCTCTGTTTGCTGAAGCCATACTGTTGGGGTGGTAGGGACCAAGTTACCAACTTCTACACCCCAAATATCAGTAACAAGAAAGCCATCCTTTCCTCTGGACCACTTGCCATGTTGTAAGGGCCTCACAATGCGATAATTATCACCTCCTGCAGAAGAGCTATCCTGGAACCCATGTAACCGATCCAAAGCTGACCCACTATTCGCCACCCTAGAGCCAGGTTCAGCATGGGAAGAAATATTCCCTTTGCGCAAATAAGACCCGGTACTTCCTCACGGGGGGTCAACCTCAGGACACCGTATGAAAAAAGATTAACAGTGTCATCCTGAAAGACATCAAAACGACTATCAACCCAGAATCCCACACATTGAAATGAATATCATACTACGTCAACAAAAGCATGAAATAAAACAGTGGCGACAGTTTTACAGCATATGATGTAGAAAGAAAAGGTATCTGAGAGAAAGAGAGAGAGAAGTTTAAAAATCACAGATACAACATACAGGGCTCAGTGTTGTAGAGACCAGCAGGTCCTGGAATAAGATAACTGAGTAGCCAGAAGTGTTTCCCATGCATGAATCCAGTACTCCAACAAGAGACTGCACAAACAATATATAGTTTAGCTTAAATACAGAAGAAATTGAATATATTTCCTAGATGACCAATAAAAGAAATAAAGACAAACAAACTTAGCCAAGCCATACATACGAAATTTTTAGGCTTATGAGACAAAGAACAATTGACAGAGACTACAGTTAAAATATTATTATTTTTTTTATTTAAAAAAAAAAAAAAAAAAGTAATGTAAACATGTAAAGCCGTAAAGTACAGAAATTATAAGATGTGGGTAATTGGGTCATAGAACCTCATGATAAGACATTGATGAATCAACAACCTGCAGCTCAATGAGATGTTGAACCAGGGTAAAAGGGTGGGAGTGGAAAAACTATTTTTGGCGTCCAACATTTATCCATGTAAAAATCCACTAAATATTCAGCCGCATAAGAGCAAATATAAAGGAATGAACATACGATAGTGTGTAATTCAAAATACAGTATTTACATTAACTAAGATGTTACTTTATAAGAAGTCAGTACTATGACATTCCTAGTAGAGTTCACTATGACATTCCTAGTAGAGATCACTATGACATAGACTTTAAACACAGAGAGTCTATTACTTAAGTGGCCTGTGTCGCTAGCAAGTAAGAATGTCGCCTGGTCTAGGTAGTGGTATTTAATTTGGTACCATGTGATCCCAACTATTGGCATATAGAGACCTATATAAAAAGCAAGGTTTGGTGAGCACAAACCGTAACAAAATTCACTCTAGATGGATAATACCAGCAAACTCATCTTATCTTGACCATACAGAAATTAAGCCTGATACCTCTCCAAAGCAAACGTTTAAAGCAAAACAAAATGCTTTTGCAATTTTATGCACAACTATAATTCTATGTGCTTATAAGGTTTATAAGACGACCTAAGATGTTTATCTAACCTGTACTTCAATAGCAGCCTCGCGTCCTACAGTCAACATCTGTACAGTCCCACGCTCCTTTAATGATTCACGGAAATTAGGTAACAGGAACTTGGTGCCCATGAGAAAATCTGCCTCAAAGACAAAATGCATAAATAAGAGAGAGGTACAGCAACTTCATCATTGCTCCAGTAGCACAAATCCATTGAAAAATCATTTGAAACAGAAACTTCAGCATTACCGCAGCACCACAACTCCAATGGAGAACGTTTTATATACGCTGACAAAGCGACCTCCAATAAAAATATTTCAAAAAAGAGAAGAAAGATACAGATTCTATATGATTCATGTGAGCCGTGATTCAGAAAAGGGCTTACCACTAAGATAATCCATGATGAAGGTATACAAATGACTACGAATTAGCCCTCCACCAGGTTCTTTATCAAGCATCACTCTTATAGAGCCATGAAACATAACGAAAAGAGAGTGTACTTCCTTAAGAACACTGCGTAGTGCTTCAATTCTCCAGATTGCTTCTGTCTCTTTGCTTTTTTCAACCACCTACAAGTTACAGCCTGATTAAAATTGTTGCACTCAGATATCACTACAGTAACGCACATGAACGGGGGAGGTAAAAAATAACTGTCCTACAAGTGAATGGTATATATGAGGGTTTGGGATATGGAAAAGTCTGTTATCATTATGAGTAAATTCAAAATAACTGAGTACTTGCAAAGTATGTGACAAGCGATAGGCTGTAAAATGACATGCGACAAAAATGTCACTGTCCATGAAATTGTAGGGTATCATTGTGCAAATAATTTTGATGCGTTTAGGAACTTTCATAGAGAAGCATGGCAAAGAAAGGCAAGCAATGGAAGGTTCTAACAATACTTTACAAAGATGTAATTATCCAAGGACTTACATCTAAATATGTCCTAATACTTTTTTTGCATTTGTGACATTTAGGTCATGCTGAACCTTCTTACTTAACGACTAACAATGATCAAACAGGGTATACACACAACCGATTACACTTCCCTTGAATTATGGAATACGATAGCAAGCATTATTAATGTTCCAAAATACGTATATACTTACCATTACCATCCAAATATCAGGCTCTGCCTCAAAGAAAACATGTGAATTCATTTCTGCTTCTATAACCTCACATGCAGCTTCAGGAGAAAAAATTCTGAAAAAACAGTTTTATAAATCAGTAACTTCTTTGTTCGAAAACGACAAAATAAGCTATTGTGGGATATTTAAACTTAAGCATTCACATTAACAAAGATTTTTCTCGACTATGACTCAATACCACTTCTGGCTAGTATAAATCACTATAAAACACATAGTTGCGGACTATTAGATACTACCTCCGTCCCAAATTATAAGTCCACTTTTGACTTTTCAAAGTCTTTCTCTTCATATTTTGACCATAATTAATTTTTTTCGTGTTATATAATAATTGATGCAAAATATATAAATGGATTCGTGTTTCAAATGTATTTTCATTGGTATACTTTTCATCAAGTATCATATAACACGAAAAAAAATAATTACGGTCAAAGTCAGAAAAAATAGACTTTGAAAAGTCAAATATGGACTTATATTTTGGGACGGAGGGAGTATTAATTACTCGGCTACTGACCTTGTGAAAGTGATGAGTCCTTCACTGAGTCCAATGACAGAAAGTTGAGCCGGAAACGGCAAATCAGCGGGGAGAAGAACAAAATCTTCTCCAATTCCTCCCCTTCATGTTGTCCTCTTCTCAAATCAAATATGCAAAACTTCAATGCTTCATTGAGAGTGGTACTAGTAGCAGCAGATGACAATCCCATATTATAATTTCCTTATCATTCACCTTAAATTAAATAAATAAACAGTCACTACAAATTGCAAAACACTTATACTCTGAAACGGATATTGTAACTCTACATTTGTATCGTTAACGGTAATTATAACCAGATTATATTAATAGACTGCAAATAGCTTTAATTTATAAACAATCACTACAAGACAAAAAAAACAGGTATAATCTCAACCTCAACTGAACCCCTAACATTTTTCATCATCAACTGTAATTCTGACTAGATTGACCTAAATTAGCAACTGAAATTACAAACATAATAAAATCGAAACCCTATATTTGTAACAACAGTAATTCTATTCAAATTGACCTAAATTAGCAATTAGCAATTAACAATCCAAACGCTGGCATAACTGATGGCAAATATCTTAAATTCAGACTAAAACACGTATGCTGAAAAACTGATAAGAAATGATATAACGATTGACTCTAACTAGTGACCTGTGGTCACTGGATCACGCTTAAGATCAGCTCAAGTGGATACTACACTCTTAAGCAAACACAAGTTCTAACATAATGCATACAAGAGAGATGAGGACCTATTATACCTAACAGCTCACAAGTGTTCTATTCAATCACTAATTGGCACACATCTTATTCTAAAATAAATAACTGACTAAAAGTATGAAAGCTAGGTAAGTGGATAAAATGACGCATATCATAAACTAAATATGAAACCCTATATCTGCATCATTAACCGTAACGCAACTGGATTGACCAGAATTCGCAATTAACATAAAAAAACATTTAAATAACCGATTGCAAATATCTCTAAAGTAACTCCCAATACCGTCTTCCACGGGTTATGGGTCCCAATACCGTCTTCCACGGTGTATGGGGGAGGTTAAGACGTAGACAGCCTTACCGCTACCTGAGGTAGAGAGGCTGCTTCCGGTTCTACCAAAGGTATAAAAGGACCTCCGGCCTTGCAAGGGGTGAGGATCGAACCCTTGACCTCTGTCTCCAGAGACAATAGTGTTAACCACTTGATCCAACCTTGCTCTTTTTATAATAAACAATCACTATACGATGCAAAACATGTATGCTTTGAAACTGAAACACTAAATTAGCATCATCAACAGTAACTCTATTCAGATTCACCTAGCCTAAATTAGAAACTAACATTACACACATTGCCGTAACTCATTTCAAATAGCATTCACATCAGAATAGCAATCAGTAACACTACTCGAAAACTGAAATCCAGATCTAAATTTGTATCATCAACTTTGACCTGAATCGGAAATTAACATCACAAGTAATCTACTGTAATTCTATTCGGATGGAACTGAATTAGCAAGTAACGATAGAAACACTAAAATAAATTATTACGAATAGCTTTAATTTACAAGTGTGGTCTAAAACTGAAATTTAAAACCCTAAAGTCGAACAATCAACGGTTATTCTATTTGAAATTGACCTAATTTAGCAAGTAACTGAAATAACTGATTATAAACAGCTTTTTAATTCACACGTGTAATCTAAAACTGAAAGTGAAACCCTAAATTTGAATAATCAACGGTAATTATATTTTTTTTTACCTAAATTAGCAATTAATAATACAATGAGATGACTAACTGTAAACATATATGAATTAAACAGATTAGTGTATGTGTGTGTGGTTATAGAGAGAGAAATGAGGTGGTTACCGGAAAATCGGATCGGTTGGAACGGTGGTGGTTAGGTGTGTTTGGTAGATGGGGGAGTGTGGTTCGATGGTTGTGGATTTCAAAGTCAATGAGTGTACCCAAACTATGCCTACGAATGGGAATGCCACATAGTTTATTTTTTGTAAAGTTACATTAATATTTTTAAAATTTTTTGCTGTGTCAAGATTATTTGTTAAACCAAAACAATTACAGTACAAAAAAGCAAGAATTTGACACACTATTGTGATTTTTTTAAAATATTTTGTTGATATAGCATTTTTTTAATAACTGACAACGCTGATTTATTTAATAATTTGTCTCAGAAATCTTATGCATAAAATAATGTAAAAGCCATTTTAAAATATGTTTGCGCATATTGAAGAACAACTACAAAGCTTGCAAAACCAACTGAGTCTGAAGATCGGATAGAACTATAGCATGTGAAGTATAGATTAACTAAAAAGAGCGTCTCTCATGTGAAAGCATGGCGATATTTGGAAAATTCCGTTTTACAAACCAATTGAAAATGTAAGTTTGAGCGACATTCAATACAATAAACTTTAAGCGATTACACCAACTTTATCGACATAGAGGGCTTGAAGATGTTTCAGTCAGTGTAATGGTTAGCTCAGTTAACTTGAATTAGAGAGTCCTTATAGCGAAAAACAATAACTACAAAAGAGAAAATGAGCTACTTACTTAAGATACAGTGACGGACCCAGAAAAATAGGATGTGGGGGGCAAATTTTTTTTTTTTTTATAATAGCAACAAAATGCGAAAGAAAAAACTAGAAACATAATGGTAAATCGAGTATTTTTACCTAGACATGAAGGATTTATAAGGCTTTAAAGAGTTAAATGTTGGATTTTAGTATGCGAGTGGGGGGCAATTTGAGATTTTGATGGGGGTCACTTTCGAAAAATGGTCAAAATTAAATAAAAATTACACTAAAATATCAACTTTTTCGGCTAGCCATGGGGGGCGGCTGCCCCCCACATTTACTATGTGGATCCGTCCCTGCTTAAGAATGAAATATGATTTCAACACGTAAAAACTAAGTCTCAAACCACATACCCATCCGGTTATAATTATGTAACCACGAATTAAATCATTTGCTCTATATATTGCTCCATATATATATCTTAAGGGTGGTGGCAGTCATGCCTACCACTTTTTTTCATGCCTAGTCATCTACCAATAATATCTCGCCAACTCATCTCATACCAATCTCATACCTAACAATAGATTTTTAGTGGCAACCATGCCTAACTCATTTTTTTTTTTTTTTTTTTTTTTTATTTTAGTGGCAAACATAAGTATAAGTAATCTGCTCACCACTCTGTAAAAAATATTCCCGAAAATCTTCGGTGCACTGCAGATAAGAAAATTATGGTTCTGAAAAAACAAAACATCTGAAACTCGTAGAGATCATGCTGTTTCCAGAAGCTTTACCAGAAGCTGCTCAAGAACTAAATTTCTTGCTCCCAAACACAACCCATGTAAAATTTATACAAATCTTTACCAGAAGCTGCTCAAGAAAGCAAAAGTAGAAAAAGATCATGCTGTTTCCATTAATGGCCAACGGATAGATTTTTTGTTCCAACGTCTCTTTTCCTTTCATGCCAAATCGGGGATGTTTGCCGATTTGGGGTCCCCTCTTACCATGCCGCATGAAACCGATCTAGAGGCAATGATCACCCCGCTCGGCATGGGCCAAACCGAAGGCCAAACCGAGTCGACTGCCACCACCCTAAGTCGTTTGAAGTTTAAAAGCTATAAACATAGTTTACATGTACATATTTAGAAACTGAGGATTATATGCATGGTTATACCCATTTATGTTTCGTCAGTGTGTTGCACAATTTATCTATTTAATGTTTGGCATGAGATCGATCGATGGGACTAGGGAGGAGCCACATCAAGGCTCGTTTTATTTACTTATTTTATGTTTTGAAATGATACAATTTTGAAGGTGTATTGTTGTTTTGTGTTACTACCCTTCTTATGACAATATCGAGTTTGTAATATATTGGAGGTGCATGCTTGCATCTAATGTACGAGCATGTTTAAATAAATAGTTATAAAGGTTGTTGTACACATCATTTTGCATGCGTTTCATTGACGCTTATATTGTATCTAGTTGGACGCTTATATGCGTCAAAAAGCCAATAAAAATATATTGTATCTGGTTATTGGTTAAAATATATTGTATCTAGTTGGACGCTTATATGCGTCAAAAAGCCAATAAAAACGTTTTCTTTTGTTCGTCATTTTCCTAGCTCTAGATTTGAATCGAGCTTAACTTGACAGTTGACATAAACAAGTAAACAGCATAATGTAACTGTTAACTCTTAAGCAATAAGTAATCATCATTTATATAGTATATTATAGCACAAGGCTCCATCAAACTATATTAGTTTATTCAGCCTTAGCACAAGGCTCCATCAAACTATATTAGTTTATTCAGCCTGTATTTTTTTATTTAATTTCTTTGGGTTTCTTTCTTAGCCCATTAACAAGGCCCGTCTAACACATTTATTTTATAGTGTACTAATAGCAGATAGATACCTTGGTCGGTTTACCTAGAAGTTTCACACCGCCTCAGATCATATATGCCGAAAAAAAAGTAATCAAATTGTAGGATTTTTTTCATGTTATAACCCTAATTACATAATCAATTGGACCTTCACCCAGATCTTCATTCACAGCTTAATACGGTACTACTTCTGTTAATTTTTGTTTTGGAGGGTTTGGTTAAAAAGGTGCGATTCTCTGTGTGTTGGTTGTGTTTCGAGTGATTACAAGTAGGGCTGAGCATCAAAGGTCCAAAACCGAACCGGACCGACAAAACCGACCGAACCGACAAAAACCGAGCCGAACCGACAGCCCGTCGGTTCGGTTTCGGTTTCATGTTTTACGTGTTTTCAGTTTCGGTTCGGTTCGATTCCAAAACCGACAAAACACACCTAAATACACCTAAACCGAACCGAACCGACGGCCCGACACAAAACCGAACCGGACCGACGGCCCGTCGGTTCGATTTCGGTTTAGGCTTTTCATGATTTTCGGTTTTCGGTTTTGTCGGTTCGGTTCGGTTCTGGCCCGATGCTCAGCCCTAATTACAAGTGTGTCAATTACATGCAACAAATAGACGGCCGCCGGTAGTGCTTAGGGTAACGAACAACATACATACCAACACAAGTTTGTAAGTAATATGTTCATGTCACCAACACAAGTTTCTTTGGGTTGTAACAAGGGTTTGTGTGCAAGACTTTGTTTTGGTTTGTCGGTGTCACCATGGAAGAAACAAACTAAGTTTAGCAGAATTTTCACAATTAACATTTTGTTGCGTTGAACGGAGACAAGGTTTGTACACCTTATCTAGCTACTTACCTTATAAACAGTGTAATTCCATTTGTCGGACTTTCATTTTCTCTTTTGCAGATCCTAAGGAATGACCGATTGGCTTTGTTAATATTGGAACACCTTTGTTATGGAAATCCAGAGGTTATAAGTGGAGGTATCGCCTTAAAGTTTTTATTCATCTGTTCAAGTTGAAATACAGCCAATAGAAGATAAAATGTGTAAGCACCCCAACAATTCCAAGTCTCTTATCGACTATTTGTTGTTGAATAAGTTTATGAAGTGGATGTTTGTTGGTTGTATCACAGGTCAATGGTGATGAGGACATTGGGCTTAAGGTCCGCGTAAGAGTTCAAAATATTCAGGTGAATGCCATTTTTTGCTTTACAAAGTTCTCGAATTTTGGTCTAAGTTCATCGTCAACAATAATTACAGGAGGGGATTTGTTCGTTGTAGTTTCCAGGGGGTTTGAAGATGCGTAGACAATGACCGACGCCTTATGAGTGTGTTAGAATGCGTCTTTTTGAATCAGTGATACTAGAACTCGGACGATAGTGGATTGACCTGTCAGTATTGTGAATGGAGAAGGACAACTTAAATGCCTTGCTTCGAGTTTCGCTATAGATTGCAAAGTTATGTGTGAATTATATTTGGTCTTTTAAGCGACTGAAGTTTGTAGTTGCCACATTTTGTAGTATGCATTTTGTCAGATTTTTTATGGCTATTGTGCTTATAGTTTAGTACAAATATAGGTTTATTAGTTGCGTTCATTTTTTGAGAATTAACGCTTGGTTGTGCTGAAGCATCATTTTAATCTTCTACATTCAACGAGTAAGAACCTTAGGTACCAACTTCTGTTTAACATAAGATTATACATAAACATGCATTAGAATAAGAAAAACATATTAAAAGATAGGAATTTTAGAACTTTTTTTTTATTAAGATAATAATATAATGTTGTTTACCTGAGCCATGTGAAGACGGTGGTGGATTTGGTTTTCATGAGATATGAGTGTGAACACAAATGATAGGTTTGATACATTTATTTTATGTTAGGTTGAGTGGTTCATTTTTTTAAGGATAGGTCTAAGAAGGTAGAATAAATCTCATTCGTTCATTTTTTTTACAGGATAATGGCATATAACACCAACTTCAGCCGTTCATATTTACAATATCGTATATGCGTAGACGCTCCAGAATGTCATGCTCGCATAGACCAGCAATAGGTATGACCTTTTCAGTGGTTATGTCAGATTTGGAAGTTGAGTCTGACGATCACAGATAGTCGTGCATGTGCTGTAACCAGGTGAGCAAACCTGCAGCTTTCACCATCAATAACCGGGTGGTATGCAGTATGTCAGATGGAAAGCCTACCAACGAAGTCCTGCATTCTCATGTAACTCACACATTAACAGGTGTCGGTGGCTTAACACTTAATATGATATCCTACATTTTCCTTAATAAACCAATTTATATAATGCACTTCGCACATCTTATCCGTTTATAGGAAATGGTCCATTCATATTGGATTTCCTGTCTGGGATGGTCCACGGGGATGCCGGCACCTCTTTCCTTCCTGCAAGTAAACTGGTACCCACAATCGGTTTTGGTAGAGTTTATGAAGTCAATTACAATATCTGGATAACGGTAGTGTCTTTCAATGCAGGTGATGCTGTTGGTCCGGATTTTCAAAATACACGGGCAAGTACAACGATCAACATGCCCATGTATGCTAATCGCAAAAGGAGGTTTGCAGAAATCCGAAGAGGTAACGTCACTTACATGGTCACATTTTTTAAACAAGCACTTACATGGTCACATTTTTGAAACAGGCACTTACAGGCCACATTTTTCGTACATCATCTTAGCATGAGGTATGATGGTTATGCCCTACCCTTAACAAAACTCTATGCATGAGAATAGATACTCTTAGAGAACATTTTCTAGCTCTTACAAGCTGAAATCAGTGATAAATTTTCTTTTCAGAAACTTTTATTTTGTACAAGAAGATAACTTTGTGTGGCAGTTACGTGTTATGGATTAGCCTCAATAGTTTGGGGGTGTTTGGGACAGCGATTTAAAAGTAAAACGGTTGAAAAAATATCTATTTGTCCACTTTTCTTGATCAAATTCGTTTATTAAAGATGAAGCTCCAAAAAAATGGCCTAAAAATAAATATACCAGCACTACTGAATCTAGGACATGATACGGGTTTATTATGTATTCTTAGCTACTGTCTCAAGTTTGTGCTTCAGCAAACAATCATTTATTTGATCTGCCTCTGTTGAAGTGAACAATAAACTTGCTGAGTGAAATGGACCTATACATATTAACTCTTAGCGCCGATGGACAAGAAAATCTTATTGTTGTTATGTTTCTTGGCTTAACTAACACTGCTATCGAGGTTACCAGTTCCACAAGGTACGTATTTCATACCATATTGTACATGTATTATGTATACACATGTTTCATTAGGATGTCTGAACCAAAATTACGTATTTCGTACCATGATGTCTGAACCAAAATTATGAAATACATAATACATATTTCGTACCATATTGTACATGTATTATGTATATACATGTTTCATGGTACGATACCTAATGATTAAGCATCAATAAAATTATCAGTAATGTATTATGTATAATACATGTTTCATCAGATACACATCTTAATGATTAAGCATCAATAAAATTGTTTTTACTACTTTATAAATCTTGTTTTCATGCTACTATAACAGATACAATTCCGAATGGTCTAGCATTAAAAATGCAATTTTTACTACTTTAGCGATCTTTTTTTTTACGGGACTATAAGGGTGACCATTAAAACTTTCATTCACAAGATATAACTTTGGTACCTTAAAAATCATGCCATTGACAAACCACATATATGATCCTTCTTTCAGGTTTGGCAACTACACAAGATGGAGTTAACCAACCCATTACATCGCCACCAACACACAAATAGGAATGCAGCCACACCTCTTTTATGAAAACACCCCCGCCGCATCGCGTTAATGTTCGCGGGGTATTGGGCTCCCTTTACATTTGTATTCTTATTATTTTTCGTTAGTTCTATGCGGCATATAGTCTGCCCACAAACTGCACTTTTTAAATGGGTATCAGGCTATAAACGTCATCTGTTTTCCGGGTGTCTGGACTGCAATATGTATATTAAACCAGTGTTTTAGTGTTTTAGTATGGCTGATGCTTCTTTTATAGTTACAAAACTAGAGCTTTCAGAGGTGTTTGATTCTACCAAGCGGCGGGTTTGTTTTTTGAAAACGGCCTCTTAATAGCCTCTTAATCTGACTCGTTCAGACGCGGTCAGACATTTTGGCCGTTCAGACCGTTTGTTTTTTTTTCCCGTTCAGACGCAGTCAGAGGCAGTAAGATCTTAATGGTCTAGACCTGAGAGGTGTGTCTTAATGCCTCTTGTTGCCTCTTGTTGACACAAAAATAACTAAAAAAAAATTTAGTACGAGCAAGCAAATGTGCGGTTCAAACATGAGTTTTTTTTTCCCGTTTAGATGCGGTCAGATTCAGACATTTACGCCTCAGATTCAGATTCAGATGTGCGATTCAGATTCAGATTCAGAGTCTCTTAAAAAACAAACACCACCTTACTTGTTGATATATATGAGAGATGGACAAGTCTAATAATATAGTGTAACAACAAACTATAACACATTTCATTATGGGTTAATATACAAAAATGTTACTAAACTTTCAAAAAAATTTGTCCTAAGTCACTAATGTTTGTATTTTGTCATCTAGGTCACTATACTTCACGGGTTTTTCACATATGTTACTAAACCTTTTTATAAGTGTCACCCTAGTCACTCGAAGGATTGGTAACCGGTTGTGGCACATACGTTACTAAACCTATACAAACAAGTCACTAAACTTTGCGAAAAATTTGTCTTAAGTCACTAATGTTTCATTCCTGTCATATAAGGTACTAAACTTTGCTAAAAATTTGTCTTAAGTCACTAATGAAAAATTTGTCCTAAGTCACGAGTTGTGGCACATGTTACTGAACCTTTAAAATTTTACGCTTTATACGATTTTATACACCTTTTATATGTTTTAATTCATTTTTATTCGCTTTTATACGTTTTTGTTTGTTTTTTACGCTTTTGTCCGTTTTATACGTTTTCGTCCGTTTTTGTCCCATTTTTTACGTCCGTTTTTATACGTTTTCGTCCATTTTTGTCCCATTTTTTACGTCCGTTTTTATACGTTTTATACGTTTTTGTCCGTTTTTATATGGTTTTGTACATTTTTTATACGTTTTTTTTCGTTTTCATACGTTTTTATTCGTTTCATCCGCTTTATACGTTTTCGTCTGTTTTATACGTTTTCGTCCATTTTTCTTATGTTTTTGCCTGTTTTTCTATGTTTCATTCGTTTTCGTCCCTTTTTTATGTTTGAAAACATAAGAAAATAGGCGAAAACGTAAGAAAAACGGACGAAAACGTATAAAACGGATGAAAACGAATAAAAATGGATGAAAACGAAAAAAAACGTATAAATAATGTATAAAACCATATAAAACGGACAAAAACGTATAAAAACGGATGAAAACATAAAAACGTATAAAAACGGACGTAAAAAATGGGACAAAAACTGACGAAAACGTATAAAACGGATAAAAACGTAAAAAACAAACAAAACGTATAAAAAAAACGAATGAAAATGAATAAAAACGTATAAAACGTGTATAAAATTGTATAAAACGTATAATTTTAAAGGTTCAGTAACATGTGCCACAACTCGTGACTTAGGACAAAATTTTCATTAGTGACTTAGGACAAATTTTTGGCAAAGTTTAGTACCTTAGATGACAGGAATGAAACATTAGTGACTTAGGACAAATTTTTCGCAAAGTTTAGTACCTTAGATAACATGTGACACAACTCGATGTGTATACCTTAACCGGTAATAACCGGTTGTCTCACTATTGGTATCCAAGATAACCGGTTACGTAAAGTATAGTAACATAGATGACAGAAGATAAACATTAGTGACTTAGGACAAATTTTTTTGAAAGTTTAATAACTTTTTTGTATATTAACCCTTTCATTATCAAATCAAAAGTTATTATACAAAGAAACAAACTATAACACATTCCTAGTCTAATATTTTATGATCGAGTCCATGCTCCACATATCTAATTCAATTCGATCATTCAAGTACATGTTAAAATGCAAATATTATAAGCGCATATGTGTGATGCATCCCTCATCAAGGCAAGTACACAAAGTCATATTAAGAAAAAAATAAGTTTCATGTAGATGCAATATCTTATTGTGAGCTTTTTGTCTTGACTCTTGAACACATACCAATGTCATTTGCATAATTTTTGGATAGAACAAGACATGTTTAGCTCTTTCTGATATTTATTTGTTTTTTATATAAAAAAATTACAATCAATAATAACATACACTCTCAAGAGCGAGGTGGAGTTGCAAAACATTCAACTACGCGTGACATAATTTAAACAAAATTATTTTAACAACCAAAGTTATTTCTAAACCGTATGTATGTGATTCTAGTTGAGGCCATAAATACATGCTTTTTCACGGGTATTTTTTCTTTACTATTTAGTAAAGTCATTTACAATTGGTTGATGATGTGTGAGTTATTAGTAAATATGACAGCTTGATATTGGTCGCAACTCGTTCATGAGATCAAGTCATTCATGGACCATGCATGGTTAGCATTTAGAATTACCTGCTTCATACGATTAGTTAAATAATTAAAATAGTTTTAGTTGATACATTGTATTCCACAAATTATTATTTTGATTAGGCATTGACACATGATCAATGATATTGTTGCTCATGTGCTCAAATGGTTAGAGAAATAAGTTAAGTTGAATCATAACTCGACATTATGCACAACGGAATAAAAGACAATTTGCACATAACGAAATTACTTTATACACAATTAGAAGTCTCATATCACACACAATACAACTCTACACCCATAAAATTTGTTTTGTTTCATGTATAAATCACCTCGCAAAAGAAGTCAAGGCGTTAGTTTTCATTACATGATTAAAACAAGAGATGTATGCTTGTGAACACTGGTAAAAAGTTTGCAAAGTATACTTATCACTTTTTAATTATATTATATGATACACTGCACTTTTATTTGTAAAACAAATACAGAACACAAGTCTTTGATATAGAGAAACAACAATATACGAGTAAAAAGTTACACAATGTAACTACTCAAGAGATGTTTAAGCTTGTATTTGTTTGAAGTTTACATTTAAAATTAACAATGATCATACATACACTTCAATTCTACTGTTATAGTCCAATAAAACTACTATATAGTAATAACTAATAACCATGCAAGCCTTTAGTCCACCAATATCCGTGAGAAATTTATTCATTAAACATGAAGGTTGTGAGTTCAAGACTTACAAAAGAAGAAAGTGAAATTGCTGATACTATGTGAAAATGTATGTTGTATGAGTATGACTTTTTAAAAACGCATACTTTTTTCGTCTCAAAATAGATGTTCACATTTTTATTTTGGATTATCCAAAAATAAAGGTATGTTTGTTAACAAGTGTTTAAAAACAACTAACATTTAGCGTTTTGTAAATAATGCTTGTTTGGCAAAAAGTAATTAGCCTTTGTATTTTTCTGAACACTATTTCTAGCAACATTTACTATCAACTCACGTTCATACTTATTAATTATAGCCATGCACTTGTATTATCAAAACGCTTTACCAAAAAGTTACAACTTCTTGCTACTGGTTCTTGCTATACTAGTTCACTGCACACTTTAGATACAAATGAAAACCTTAAATTTATGAGTTATTCCTGGAGTTCATTTTATCCATTATCTATTAGAATAAGAAGTCGCTCGCCAAACAAGCAACCGTCAATTTTTTTTTTTTCATTAATCATAATTTCGATTATTTAACCAGCTAATTCATAAAATTTGAACCTATAGTCACACAAACTCAAACCTAGCAATACGACTTCTTTTTCATGAACACTCTACTAATAGCCCAATTTTCTAAAACCGTGTGAGAGTTATTTATATAAACATTTAATTAATTATTTCATGTAACCATCATGAAATATTAAAAAAATAATTTAGTTACTCAACAACTTCACAAATAGGAAGTGGAAATACGGGTGAAGCCGTTTAATGATGAGCGAGTGGGACCCACACCACACGCATCCCTCAACCCCACTCCCTACCCCACAAAATATCCTCCCTCCCCCTAACGTTCTTAACCGCTTTCATTTCACACACACTATAACACACACACACTCTTCACTCCCAACACTATATAAATTAAATTCAACTTCAACACTTCATTTCACACACACTTAAAATGAAGAAGTTCCGATCAAAGCTACCTCGCCGTAAACGCTCACACTTCTCACCAATTCTCAAATCATCACCTAAAAAACTCAAACTCTTCACCAACGCCACGTCATCAATCATCACTAATGACGTCACTACTACTATCTCATGTGATTCGTCAACTAACAACATCAAACAGCTGAAGAAACGTACATTCACCGTCGCCGGAAACGCAGTTTCCGATGAGTTTCGTCGCGTTACGAGGTCGTACACCAAGCGTTTTATGGAGAATAAAAAGCTTCCGGTTGAGGTCTCGGAATCGTCTTCGTGTATCGATTTGGCTAATTCCAGCTCGAAGAATGTGATTACGAAAGTTGAGGTATCGGAGTGTTCAGTGTTTCCGTTAACTAACGGAGGAGATAACGTGAAGTTAACGGAAGAGAACGACGTCGTTTCGGTTACGTCAGTTGTGCCGTACGGTGTTGAGAATTCGGAAGTGACGTCACTGTTTCCGGTGCCGTTAGTTGACGGAAGAGATAACGAAGGTGAATCGACGGTGAATGAAGGTGAATCAGCGTATGTGAAAGTTAATGATGACGTCACCGGTAAAATTAAGTTTACCTATGGTAATAATAATAATAATTCAGAAACGGTAAAAAATTCAGTTAATGATGAACAGAATAATAATAATAATAATTGTGCTGAGTCAAAGCTGAATTCCGTTGACTTTGATTTGACCTGTTCTGAGCGTTTGTCTGATGGAGATGATGATGACGTGGAGGATGAGGATTGTACGGATGCTAATATGTATAGTTGTTCCGAGATCGATTTTTCGTCTGATTTTGCTTCGTCGTGGTATGAGTCTGGTAGTCAGTTTTCGGAGATGTCTGTTGGTGATACGGCTCCATCGCCGACGTTTATGTTGTTTATGAGTTACCGTGAGATGTTCTGTAAGTCTGAGTTTTCAAGGAGAGTGTTGACTGGACTTGATGTGAATGAATCTTCTGAGAGGATTATTGTAAGTCGATTACGCTTAGACTTCGTTTTTACTTCAATATGTTTTGTATAGCGATGTTAATTATAGCGTGTTTATTGTTCATAAGCTGTAATTGATTGTTATAAGCTTAGATTAATCTGTAGTAGTATTAGGTAACTGTAAAAGCGTAGATATGTTGATCGGATTAGATATCTGATGTGTTTGTTGTTCAACAGATTATTTAAGCTTATTGCGTTACTGATTCGTACTAGTACTTTGCTGATATCTAGAAATGTGTATTGCTGTTCAGAAGTTTTAATTGATTGTGATAAGCTTAGTTTTAGCTATAGATGTACTAGTTCAGCGTAAGTGTAGATATATTGATCTGATTAGTCATTTTATGTGCTTTGACTGCCGTTTACGTTTATTGCATAAGTTACTGATCTGTACTTTGCTGATATATAGAAACGTATATGATGTTCAGAATCAGTGATCGTTTGTGATAAGCGTAGTTTTAGCTGTTGTGAGTATTGATTGATTGTAAGCATAGGCTAGTGAAATAATGAGACGTTTGATGTGTTTTGAAAGCTGTTCGATCTATAGTGATATTTAATGTGCTTTAGTAGTTGTTTAATGTGTGAATTGTAATCCAGTGAGATGTTTGAATTGGTTTAGAACGCGTGTAAATGTATACTGAGAGG
Organism: Chrysanthemum makinoi; assembly: GCA_910596185.1. Classification (NCBI taxonomy): domain Eukaryota; kingdom Viridiplantae; phylum Streptophyta; class Magnoliopsida; order Asterales; family Asteraceae; genus Chrysanthemum; species Chrysanthemum makinoi. The sequence goes on from OU343225.1 coordinate 124,009,613, forward strand.
ATTATTGTAAGTCAATTATGTTATACTTCATTTCGCTGTTTTGTGTATCGACATTAATTATAGTATATGTTTGGTGCTATGTGGAGATTTATATTGCTGTTAAGAAGCTGTAATTAGTTGTGATAAGCTTAGTTTTAGCTAGAGTGGTATTAGTTAACCGTAAAGTGGACATATGTTGATCCGATGATTCATTTGATGTGCTTTGAAAAGTCACGGGTTAGTAATTAGTATTTAGTAGTTTGCTGTTGTATGGATATGTGCCGGTTCAGAATCTGTAATTGTTTGTAATCAGCTTAGTTTTAGCTATTCTAAGTATTGATTGATTGTTAGTGTAGCTAGTGAAATAATGAGATGTTTGATGTGTTTTGAAAACTGTTAAAATGTATAGTGATTTAGCGAAAATTTTAATGTGAATTGAAAGCTATTTAACGTCAAGTGATCCAGTGTGATGTTTGATATGCTTTAGAACTTGTTTAATGTTATAATCCAGTGAGATGTTTGTTATTATTTAAACGCCGTTTAATGTGTAGCGATAATGATATGTTAGATGTGCTTTGAGAGCTGTTCAATTTGTAAATTGTAATCCAGTGATACGTCAGATGTGCTTTTAAAGTTGTTTAGTGTGTGTATTGTGATCGATTCGATGTTTAATGCGCTTTGCTAGTTGTTTGATGTACAGCAATCCAATGAGATGTTTAATGTGATCTTAAAGTTGTTTAACGAAGAGATTGTGAGCCAATGAGATGTATAAAGTGCTTTAAAAATTGTTGAATGTGTAAATCAGTGATATGTTTAAAGTGCTTTATAACTTATCTGATGTATAGTGATCCAGTGAGATATTTAATGTGCTATAAAAGCTGTTTAATGTTATAGTGATCCAACAAGATGCTTAATATAGAATTTGAGATGATTTGATGTGTTTTGGAAGGTGTTTAATAGATTACTTGTTACTATAATGGTTGATATAATGTGGTTTGTTGTGGTCAGAATTTGTTGAGGCCTGAAGATGAAGAACACGAAGAAAGCTACTGGATGCTGAAATTAAGGGAGAGGAGGCAATTGTATGTACATGACTACTCAGAGGAATACTGTGAGATGAAGGAATATGGCGACTTGGTTGTCAAACAAAGGCTGCAGATGGTGCATTGGATAATGGAGGTCTGTTATGAACTGATTTATAATGCGCATTACTTCCTAGTAGAAATTGGTGTTGTTATTGCACTTAAACAGTTTAATATGTATATTCCTATTGGTTCACTTTTCTTTTGTGCATCAACTATATTGTATACGGTGCTCTGTAGATACTTTTATGAAATAATAATTCTGCAAGACATTTACTCTGTCACTCTGTGTTAGTCTTTGAGTCTTAAAGTCGCTAAAATGCTTAGACCACTAGATGTTCTTTGTGCAGTACAAGTTGTTAAACATACATTTTCATTAGAAAAACATTGTTTAAAACAGTGGTATGACTAATGGAGATTACTTGTTACATGATGCGAAAATACAACACTGTTCACCTATTTAACTCCTACTTTATACTTTTGAAAAGCAGCAAGCAGCTAACAAGGAACTCCAGAAGGAAACCATGTTCCTAGGCGTCAGTCTTTTAGATCGATTTCTGAGCAAAGGATACTTCAGGAACAAAAGGGAGCTTGAAATTGCTGGCATTGCTTGTCTCACCCTTGCAACAAGGATCGAAGAAAATCAGCCCTACAACAGGTCTGATCCATTCTTTTCTATCTGTCTGGTCTCCTTTATCAATTTCCACATCCATAATCAGTTGATGACAGTGATATATCACAATGTTATTGATGTACCTAAGAGTAAGAAATCAGGTTTAAATGCATAATTATCACAAGTAAACATGATTTGAGACACTTTATTGTACACAATAAACCTTATTAATCAAAATAACTGTCTTTGGATCATTGCAGTATTCGCGAGAAGTTCTTTTACGTAGGAAGCATTAAATACAGCAGATCTGAAGTGGTAGCCATGGAATGGCTGGTCCAAGAAGTCCTCAACTTTCAGTGTTATTTACCAACCATCTGCAATTTCTTATGGTAAGCAATATTCTCAGTCCGTCACAACTACATCTACACATGCTTCTAATTACCATAAGAAGTCTTCATTGCTAATTGTACAAATATTTAGTTAAGAGATTGTGGAAATTTACTATTTGTTCTTACCCATTGCCGTGTGAAACAAATGAATAGGTTCTATCTCAAAGCTGCAAGAGCCGATGACGCCGTGGATAAGATTGCCAAGTATCTTGCAGTGCTCGCGCTGTTAGGCCATGAACAGTTGTGCTACTGGCCTTCAACTGTAGCAGCCAGTTTGGTCATCTTAGCTTGTCTAGCTGAAAACAGACAATCTACTTACCAACAAATCACATGGGTATACAACTTGATTCATGCTTATATCTATAATTATACCTTAATTACTTTGCATCCAACCAACTGTAATCTAGCCATCTATTAATTACCTTCTGAATTTTGCTGTTTCAGATTTATGATGGATCAAATGATAAGGATCTACCCAACTGTGTAAAGGTAATAAATAGTCCACCAAGCGGTTACATTGTTGTTTACATGTACCTGTTAAGTCTCACATGGAAACTAAATAAGTGCAATTTGGTTTTGCTCATCAAAAGAATTGATCAAACTTTCAAACTACCGTAACTTTGAAAAAGTAGTTCATATCAATTTCAACTTCGTGAAACAGTTCTATTATACAGGTAGTAAAAAGGAACATCTTTTTAACTGGAGTCATCTAAGTATATATATTACCTACCCTGCATACAGCTTACTGATCTTGTACTTGTATGTTGAATTGTTGACAGTGTCTGGAATGGATGCTAAAGTGCATAACGTAATACAGAACACCATGGAAGACGTTCATACATAAAAGTTATTCCACTTATGAAACTAGCGCAAAGGCATTGGTTATGAATAAGGGGAATAAGGTTCACATTTATTAACACGTAGTTACAGAAAATCAGAAACTATCCATTTTTTACAGGAAAAGTAGATAATACCATTTACATATTGTGTTGTAAACTCCCTATAGTAAAGAGATATGCAATCTGTATAGATCTTCTATATATTAGTCTTGCGTTCAGAAATAGGAATTGACTTCACCTTCAAGATTTCAGTATAATAAAATTCCGTATTCTATATTTGCGGTTTCAATATAAATCTGTTTCTTTATCAAATTCATTGCTTTGGATTGTTGTTATCATTGGATGATGTAGCAGGTGGTATCTCGGGAGAGTCTTTCTTTGAAGACTCGTCAACTTGAATCTGTGCTTGGTCGTTAACCGTGTTTGTCTTCTCCTTGTTTGGAGCCTCCTTTTCGTCAGTTTCTTGAACCTTCTCTTGAGTCTTCAACCCCTCCTTTTCCTCCTCAGCTTCCTGAACCTTGTCTTTAGTCTTTGATCCCTCATTTTCCCCAGCCTCGAGAACCTTGTCTTTAGTCTTCGACTCATCTTTTCCATCCTCAGATTTCTCAACATTCTCTTTAGTCTTTGAGCCCTCTTTTCCTTCCTCGGATAATTCAACCTTCTGCTTAGTCTTGGACCCAACGCCTTCAGCTGCCTTTGCAACTGCAGCAAAAGCACCTGAAAGCCACACAGCTCCACGGGATAGATAAGGGTTGCTCATGAGAGCAGAACTGGCACTGTTCGCCTTCTGCTCAGCTACGGCAATTGCAGATTTTGATTTCTCAGTTACTTGATAACGCTCATTCACTACTTTCATCTTTTCATTCACTACAGCTGTTCCCGTGCTTAACTTTTGTGTCAAGCCCATCTTACGATCAAGTGAAGCAACAGTAGCTGATGCATTGGTTGACAACTGGTGCCTTTCATCGAATGATTTCGCCCTATTTAGTGCATCTTTTCCCAGAACAAAACCCTTAGCAAGCATTGTGCTTACCACTTCCTCTGCCTTTTGTGCAACTTCACGTTTCTTGATTGTCCCGGGTGACTCTGGCCCCTTCAGAGTTCGGAAGAGTAATATATAGTCATCCACATGAAAAATGTAACAAGCCATACCACAAGTGATTAAGAAACAGAAAGTACCGAATTTAAAGGAGGAGCCTCTGGAGGCAGCTTGTAATTTTCAACAGGGCTTACTGAAACTGATAGAGCGCCAATTGTGGCTCCCTGTAAATTACTATATATCAAAATGAACTCCCCTAACAGCAACAACAAAATTTATATGTTATCATATTACTCATCTTGGGTAAAAGAAGGAGTCTACTTTGATAAACATTTGGTAATTATTGCTTGAAGTGGCACCAAGATGTTCTATGAGTGTAATATGTTGGTATACTTTAACGCAATAGATCACTTTTTCAGTTTACAATTAAAGCAATATTAGGAATTCAAAGGATTTTCTAAACAGATTTGGATGCCCAAAAACTAGTTATTAATTTACGTACTGTCAAAAGGGCTGCAGTCTCTGCTCCCTGTGAATCCTTGTAGGTGACAAACGCATGCTTCGCGGATTCACCTTCACTGCACAGAAAACCATCTAAATTCACAAAGCTAGTTACACATATAGATTGTCTAAAGTCAAAACAAGTTGCAAATCAAACCTTTTCATTTCAATATAATGGATAGGGCCAGAAAAAGAGAAGAATTCCCAGATATCCTTCTCCTTGACATCCATCGAGACATTACTCACTTCAACTGTTTTTATCTGTTAATTTGGGATTGCAGAGGCAACGTGAATTGGATGCATATTAGATCATAAAGTCATTAATATCATCATATAGAAATAGAAAAGAAAAATAAGCTCGGTTTTCACTTCTGAAACATTGACTGTTGACTTGGGTGAACCAGTAGGAGATGCATCTGTTTCGGTTTTAGGTTCAGTTGCAGACACAGGAACCTGTGATATTCATAAGATAAATCAAGTTATTGTCAAAGCAGTTATAACAGATTATAAGCAATCATCAAATTTCAGCTACGTTTGGTTCTCACTTCTGAAACATTAGCTGTTGACTTAGGTGAATTAGCAGGTGGAACATCTGTTTCAGTCTTTGGTTCAGTAGCAGACACGGGAACCTGCCAATTTTAGAAGTTAAGTCATGTATTCTGAAAGTACTTGAATGGATTATAACAAATCATTGAATTGAAGTTAAATTCGATTCTCACTTCTGAAGCATTGACTGTTGACGTAGGTGGAACATTTGTTTCACTTTTTGGTTCAGCAGCAGTCACAGGAACCTGCAATATCCATATGTTAAGAATGTATTCTGAAAGGACTTAAATGTCATACAAGCAATCATCAAATTTCAGGTAAGTTCGATTCTCACTTCTGAAACATTATCTGTCGACTTGGGTGCATTAGTAGGTGGAACATCTGTTTCAGTCTTTTGTTCGGTAGCAGCCATGGGAACCTGTAATATTCAGATTTTCACTTTGATGTATTCTGAAAGCATTTGATTGGGTTAAGTGGTGTACAGAGCATGTCGATGAGGATATAATACGAAACAAAACGTAAACTTCTCAGAAACAAATGAAATCTACCATGGATTAGGGAGGATCACCAATGATTAAAAAAAATAAAAAATAAATAAATAAATAAATAAATAAGAAAAAAGAAAAAAAGGTAAAATATCCAATGCAAGATTTTGAGCTATTGTTACTCAGGATTCCTGGGGTGACAAGTAAAACACAAATTTCAGTAGCTAGCATAAGAGACGTCAAGGGGAAATGTCACTAGGCCTTATAAGGTAAGTTTGTCACAAATCGTGATAACAAAAAGAGTATGCTCAAGTGGTCTTCAATTTAACATGTACTAAATAATTATCCAAAACATTAATCAGTGGTTCCAACAGCCACAAATTATCTCTAAACTTTTGAGCACTTCAATAAAGGTACCCTTGGGATACAATAGTAATTCACCTATGTTGTTATAAGACTGGGTGTAGTGGCCCGTCACCACTTTCACGTCAGTGCCACGTCACCCCCTTCCTACAACTTTCACCCTCGTTACACTCAACACATTTTTTCCCATTTACCTATACCTCACTTAAACACAAACATATCTCACAACACACTCGCGCTCACAAAAGAACAAACTTTATTTCAATCTGTGGTTGTACCACCAATTTCGGTTTTTTTGCCTTCACGCGTGACTCATGGTTGTGTCATGTGTGTAATGGTGACCATGCGTGAAAACCAGCCCTTGTTACGCTTAATCTAATAGACCCACAAACCACAAATTTCTGAATCAAATAGACTTATGGTTTCCCACATTCAGACAACTATGACATTTTTTGATATCCGTTGTCTCCAAAAGGTCCATAATATATCATCAAACGCCATAGTTTGTTTAATATGCATTTTCAATGAAGATAACAACTTTCATGAATACCCAAATCAAAACATACCATTAATAATTCCTGATTAATGCAAGAATGTGGGCATAAGATGATGAGAATGCATAGGTATTGAAAAAAAACAATGAAAAAAAACAAAAAGGCATGGATGTGATACGTACCAATATTTTAAAGATTTGTTAGAAGGGGAAAAATGAGATTAGCAAAATGAATGGGGAAACGAAAAGGTGTTTGTGGGTGGCCATGGGGGGAATGATAAACCATAAAAAGTTCCGCGAAAACTTCGCTTGCCCCATCAATTTGATTTTTTTTAGTCACAAAAAATTACTCCTATATAATTTGTGCATTTGTTGTCATGAAAAATTTATATGCTTGTTTGGTAAAAGTTTTTAATTTTTGAATCTTATTTTAAGCATCTTTTATAAAAAAAAATAATGAAAAATCTTTTAAAACCTATTTTCATTGCATATTTGTTTTGCACTTTATAGTCAAAACTACAATCATCGCTAGACGCTTTTATAAGCTATCCTTAAAATTGAAAACGTAATCTACTAAAACGAAAAGAACATTTTGAATTTATTTGACGGTTAATGACACGGTTACAATACATAATTTACTTATAAAATGATTCAATTATCACCCTCTTGTTGATTGTTCGAGCGAATCAGAATCCTAATAATTATATTATCTTGAGATGTATTGTTTGATTATATTCGAGTTTGATTTAATTTTGGTTTTGGGTTGTTATGTATTAACGGATCATATTTCATATCATATAATCTCTAATAAACTTGACCATTTACGAAAATAATCTCTCTCATTTTAATTAATTAATTTATTTTTTGGACAGAAATGACCATGAAGCTATTAAGCTATTATGTTTTACATTACATTACTACCTTGATACACACTAGAGACCTCAGCGTTACAAATTCATACAGAAGGAAAAAAAAACCGTGGACGATTCTTGATACAGTTTCATAACCATTAAGCCCTTTTTAACGTAAAGACAAATGGTTGGTCATCAATGGCAAGCCACTTTTTCCCATTTTCCTCATAAACACCAACATCCCCACATACAACTTTACAACTACTACAAACACTCGGACAAAACACAAATTTGTACCCAATGTCCCCGACCTTCTCGATCCTAAACCAATTACTAACCGTACTCACCCCGGGTCGCCCTACCACGCCACCACTCCTAACAAAATACCTGCGTCCCGTAACCATGTCATCAGTACCACTGCCACTACCACCACCTCCACCGCTACTAACTCTCCATACAGTGGATTGAACACATATTGTTGCAGCATTAAACACGATATTTAGGTCACTTGACATAGTTATGGTATTTTGTTTAGTGTCGAGTGGTAAAAAACGAAGAGGCAGGCCTTTTGAGAGTTGGGAATTTTCTTGGACAACAAAAGGTGGACAAAAACCGTCTCGTGAAGCTAGAGATAAACCTCCACCATTATTGTTGGATTGGCTTGGAGCTATGTAGTATTTTGTTCCCGGTTGAACCTCATGACCATCAGCGTCAAACGCGCTTGTTGTGGTTGTGATGGTAGTTTGTAATGGTTGGGAAGATGCTAAATACAATGAGAGGAATGTGGATAAGAGAGTTGGAATTAGAATATTTAGCTTCATCTTTGTGTTTGTAGTGAGTGAAAAATACAAGATTGGTGACACTATATATAGGCATACATGCATGATACATCACATATTTTTAAGGTTTATCCAATTGGACATAGATTATATTAATCTAACTTCGATGGTGCTAATTTGGGTACTAATTATATATGGGAGATATGTTTATTTATTTATACATATATCTAACTTTAATCAAGTGTGTAACTTACATATTTTTCACTACTCTATCATGTTATCATGAATATTGTGTGATTCATGTTAGTTAACTCTTTCCAACTGCAACGTATTCATGTCATCTAATTTGAAAGCATAAGTACCTACGTACGTATTCAATAAATAGCGTGGTTCAAGTATACAGATACAAAAATACACAGGGCAAATAAAATAAAAATGTATCAAATTTAAAGTCAATCTAAAATTTAAATATTCATCTTAATTTTTCTTAATTTAATGTATTCAATTTATTTTTTTATGTAGCATAGTTTTTTGTTTTTTTTTTGTTTCTTTTTTTTACTTTTCAAAAAATGTTATCGATAATTTTTTAACTGTATTAGTTAACTAATGTGATATATCGTTATAATTGAGCATTTAAAGTCATTTCGGCTAAAATTATTACCGATAATCGCTTTCAAAAAGTCGAAACAACCTTTTGCATTTCAAAAATTATTTTTGATACCTTAAATTGAGCATAAAAGGTTGAGTACATAAAATTCAAATTGAATATGATACATTTCGTGCGATTTGCTCTAATGTATATGTGAATTATATTGTGTTTTCTAGACTTCAATCGAGCACGTAAACCAATTAAATCCGTCTGTGTCCTAGACGACGTTAGCCAAGAGTACTACTCAACATATATATGTTCTTTAAGAGCACTAGGTGTCACGACAAGGCCTCCCCTTCAGCGCCACGTCAGCATCCCACTTCTCCACAACTAAGCACAACAAACCCTTCCTCACTCATAACAAACCTCAACCTCTTCATTTGGGGCCCACATTTGCAATTTAATTTTTTTTTACATTTTCACATATATACAACCATATATACTGCCAAAATATAAAATATATATATATATATATACAACCATATATAATGCAAAAAACTTCTTCTTCCATAAACCACCACCATCTTCACACACACATACGCTGCACACACACACACACACAACCCAACCACCATATCTTCTTCTTCTTCCATAAACCACCACCACCATCTACAACTCACACACACATACACACGCTGCACACACACAACCCACAAACCATTTATAAATTGAAAAAAAAAATATTAATCTCACACTTAGGCCCCACCTTGTCGTTGTTTTGGTTCGCTTCGTCTCCCGCATCGAAGAAGGCTTGTTTGGCATGAAGACGACGAAGCACCACTTGTGGTGGCGAGCTACCATGGTGGACGGCGAGCCCCCACGACAAGCCCACACCGTGTGCTCTAACTAATCCTTTTGTACCCTAAATTTGTTTTACGTAATTCTTTTAGCCATTTAATAAATCTATAGCATAATAAAAACTTTTATAATATTGTTTGACAAAAATATTATAGTTGTAATGGATCTAGGGCTTATGTTTAGGAAATAACTTGAATTGGGGCTTATGATTGTAAATAAAAGTTGAGTGCAAAACAAAGTTTGTAGTTAACAGAAGCTTATTTTATAAATTCGAGCTCTTGTGAACCTCTATAACTTGCGCATCAAACATACCTATTATCATCTGAACAAATGGCTCAGAAAAGCATGTGTAAAATTTTACACATATGCACATCTGAGAAACCAATACAAAAGTTGCCAAGCAATCACACACCTTCATATTTGCGTAAGATTTGTCCGACTATCAGGTTCAAAACCTAGTAAGTAGATGCCTCGGGGTGGCAAAGAAAATGGTCGAAACCACTTAAAAGAATACCTTAGTTTGTTATCATACATCTAACTTAAAGAGTAATTACTGTGTCCAGTTATCTAAAATTTATATATTTTGTATTTTTGTTATAAATTTTCACAAGTACATCAATAATATCAAATTTTCAAAGGACATAAATCCTTTTATAGTTACCAGATGTATATCCGCCAAGAATGCCGTTGATAATCCAAGAAATAATTATAATTGCGAAATCTTGATTTTGGTTCGACTTTTGATGCAAAGCGCTGGTTTTTTTGAAATACAAAGAGTGTGTTTTTTAAAAGTAATATAATGTATGTTTTTGAAAAGTTATCAAGTTTAGAATTGATATAGTTTAAAGTATATAAAGTGATATTTAAGAGTAATTAGACAAACTAGATTAATTTAAGTTTTTAATATTCTAAAATTTTAAGAATTTAAAAGTAGTATAGACAAAGTATAGTTTAAGACTTTAAAGTTTAAACATTTGGATTTGAAGCTTTTGCAAACGATTTTCTAAACTATGAAATGTTCGTCTTAAGTAGATGCAAGATTATCATAATGTACTTCAAATCCAAATGTCTAACCTCTACTTCTAATTACAATTCCAATAATTCTGATACCGTATAATATTTAATTTTATCTTTGTAACGTGGCGCATAGAGTAGAAAATTCACGAGGGTGAATGAAGTAGCTGTATAGCAAGTCCGTGATGTCTATTGTTTTTACATTCTTGTAATTTTCCCTTTGTTGTATCTATTAATATTTGACATATTTGGTTTTAGTAACATTTCATCTAAATTTGTACATTTTTATGGATTTATATGCTTATAATATTGCTTATGATACATAAGTTTTGTTTTCCGATTAGTAGTAAAGAAAAGTCTAATTGTGACATTAAAAATTACCTTTTTTTCAAAGAAGAATATATCCTTTTTGTTTGCATATCCCTTTGATGGCACATCTAACATTATTTATACTACAAACCGAGAAATAAATCCCTATCACTATGTTTGTTTGTCTATAGTAGATAAAAATCATCTGTCACGTACATAAGAACTAGTCGACGGCAAACTTTTATATGATATTATTTTGATAAAAAAAGTTATGTAATAACCGGAACAGAAAAGAATTTTATCTTAAGAAACCTCATGCATGATTAACGTGGTGGTGTGGTCTTCGGCAAACTACCATATAAGTGGCAAGCAACTCGAGATCATTTCCTACTATTTTTGCCGCCAGGCAAGTGAAGTTTGGTGATTTCCCCGGCGTGACCTTGCCAAAGGAGAAACTTTTTATGTGTGTTTTAAGGATACTTTTAATAAATAAAAATGTGGAAACAAATCTTTAGAAGTAGTGAAAACAAAAATAAATAACTGTAAATAATGACGTGAAGCTAATGTAATAAAAGAAAAACCTTACAACATCCACCATGGTAATTGTAAGTAGAAAGAACGCACTTTGTATTGACTTATGACTCATTTGATTGTACTTTATTAAGTTTAAGCTAAAATATGTAGATCTTTCTATAAACTTCCAACATTTAAACGTGTTAATCACTTAATCTAACATGCTTCCAACTTTTAAAAAGCAAACAGAGCAAGTGGAATGTTAGGAAAGTTTAACCAACTGTTTTCGTCTTATTACTAGTATAATACTTTGAAATTGCTTGTCCACTAAAACAAGGGTATGCTTGTCTCTCAATAGGTTGTCAAAATTCAAAGTATTTGGCAAGATTGCATCCAAATGATGGAGTTATTGATATTTATAGTTATTAGAATAAACTTTGATTTGTTGAGAAAGTTCTGATAGTTTTAAAGTAAAGAATACAAACGTAAGTCATACTTGATAATTTGGATATCCAAAGGGTAGTAGCCCTGAGATTAGTCGGCTCACAATTTCGAATCGAAACCCAGACAACAAAAAATAAAATAAAAAAATGTTTTACATTAAAGATTTTGAGGTTAAGAGTCTATGGAGCAAGGCCTTCCAAACAAATCAATTATTAATGTAATTCAAGTTTAGTCACGTCGTTTACTAATTTTATTGTATTTCCGGATAGTGTTGTAATTAAATCATACAAGTAGTAACCTCAAATAGAAGATGCTTTGTGTAGTCTTAAAATAACATCATAAGATGAATTTGCAATTTTACTTGAAAAGAGTTGCAGATAAGCTACGTCTGTGAGGTATTTAGTGTAGTTATTTTTGGTTATATCGTCTTCTCCTTTTCCTTGGGGATGTTAATATGCACAATAATAAACATCAAATGAAAAAGAGAACATGTTTCTTGCCTTCATCCGTTGCTAAAAGTGCTAGGCATACTGAGCCATAAAAACAGGCGCCACCACGTAAGCTTTTATATATGATATTCCTATAACACAAATCCTAAATAAATACTCTCTCCAACTATAACATGTTGTAGACTTGTAGACGTTAGTGGGTCTCAATTTTTATTTTCTTTTTCATTTTCTTTATACTTAATAAATTTCATTAAACTAAAAAATCAAATACGATATATTACAAATATGAATTACAACGGAATGAAAATACGATACGACAAATTCATAAAACCTAATACAATCTAAACCAGATTCGATATTTTGCTTCGATCTCTTCTTTCATTTTGTTGATCAAAGCCGCATCTTCCTCCGACATCCCCTTGCTGCTGGTAGCAAGAAACCTCAATTCCTCAAATTCTTTTTGGGTCGCGACGAGGTCATCTTCCTTCAAACGCCCGCATTTCTTATTATATCATCTCCTTGAAAGCTTCTCTACTTGAAGAGGATCTTGCCGTTGTTGTAGAGTTCAATTTTTGACTATTGGACAACCTTTGTTTGTCGGGAGGATGTGGTTATGTATCATTTCGAATAGCTCGTTCGGGTCTTCAACATCATCAACCATCCGTACGCGTCTTTTGCGAACAACGACTTTGGCACCACGCCATTTCGAGTGACCTTTCAAGACACCCATGCATCATAGTGGACAAACACAAACCCCCAAATGACTTGGATTTTTTTTCAACAACGTGTTAGCAATGTTGAATCGTTTTCACCACTAAAACGTTCATATTAGGCGGCAACGCCAGTGAAATTTTTGCAATCAGGTGTCAAAGTTGTCCACTTTCCCGTGATTCTATCTTTGGTACGGTTGAAAGATGCATGTCGGTTGTATTCACTTACAATTTTTTTCCAAAATGTTTTTTTGATCTTGGTCGAAACCAAGTCTTGGGTCTTTAGATATTTGTACCTAAGTTTCCGCCAAATTTTGTTCTTCTTGACTCTAAGGCGTGCGTGTGATGTCAAGTTTTTGGGTTTAGGTTTTCTTACTATTGCTTTTTGACCGTTACACACATATTAAAACAAAATGGACAAAATTTTGTACAGTTTTTGACCATTACATAAATATTAATTAAAACAAAATGGACAAAATTGCACTGTTATTCGGATGGCGAGGCACCTATGACGCGTTCATAACGCCGATGTACTATGACATCATCATAGGTGTCATTTTGGCCCGCAACGAGCCAAAAACGGCTTGCACCGCTTGCTCTAAAACAATGTTGCTTATGATATTACACAGTTAAGGGATTTGATAAGCATATTTTTAGAAGTTTTGTTAAAGAATTAAAACATACCTATGAGTTTTGATAAATTAAGTTGGTAAAGTTGGTTATCATCGAATTAGTTAATATGGATACCCTTTAATGTAAACAAAATTTAATGCATCTCTCAAGTTTTTAACCATAACCTCTAGAGCTATATTTATAATAACGTGGACTTTCTACGCTTGTTTTACTGCAGGGCGTGAAGTTTACGTGATTTTTTTATTTTTTTTTATTTATTTTTTTTTTTGTCATTATACAAACATTCCTTGAATTTAACCCAAGGTTCGTTTCGAAAATCGGTAAGTGACTACACTGACTATTTATGTATTTTTTTGTAATACAAACAATCCTTAAATTTTACCTAGGTATTGTGTTTGTAATCGTAACTATTTGTTACAAAAGCAATCCTTAGATTTAACCTAATGACTGTTTCTGTAACTGCAAGTATCAGGAGAGATATTTTTTTACAAATATTGAAAGACTTTTTTTTGCAACACACGTAAATTGGAAGGACAATTTTGCAATTTTTTGTTCACAAATAATCCTTATATTTAATTGATGAACTGTTTCTCTAATCAATAGTAAACGGTATATGGCCTTGTTTGCAATTTTTTAGAAACTATTGTAATCATAAGTAAATCACATAGATTATTTTGCCATTTTTGTTGATAGTAAACATTCAACAAATGTTTATATTTAAATTTAAAATTCTAAGATATGCCACAACTAAAAGTAGAAACGAGTCGAGTCTAGTCGAGCTCGAGTTCGAGCTTGTCAGAGCTTGAGCTCGGCTCATTTATATGTATAAAGCTCGAGCTCGTTTTGAGCCTCATATTTTGAGCTCAAGCTTCGCTCGTGAAAATTTTCAAAAGCTCAAGCCCGGCTCGGGATCGGCTAACTTACATAATGTGTTGAATGAAATAAAGCTCGAAGGCTCGTTAATCACACTAGGCTCGAGCTCATTTATTTTTTTAAATTCATTTATACATGGTTATATGTTTAGAATATATATATACGTATATATTTTTAGGGCTCGTTTAGGCTCGTGAGCCTAATTAATCTTTATATATAAAGCTTGGGCTCGAGCTTGATTATTAAATGAGCTCAAACTTAGGCTCGAACTCGGACTCAAGCTAGTTTAGGCTCGGCTCATTAGACCTTTTTACCGATCCGATCCCGCGCTTTTCACGAGTGGCTTGGCTCGTTTCCACCCCCTAGCCACAACTTTTGTGATATGTATATATTTTTTTAAGTGATTGGCATACTCTCAATTGTTATTGGGACACTTCACTCAATTAAATCAGATTATACTTAAAGTACAACTGTTTATTCCATATAGTCAAGCGTCCTAATAAAATTTAGGAGTGTGTTAATCAACATCTTTTTTCTTTTCTGCAAAGTGATATATATTCTAAAACCATATTATATTGCTGTGTGTCCAGTTTGGATCATGAGAACTATTTGGGCCAGGAAGTAGTTTAAAACTGCAAGGTTCAATACAGGAATACGTGAATACGGTGTGATGGAGGTCCATTATAGTCGGACCTAAGTCCCAACCCAGTCTCGATATAGCTATTCGTCAATATTTTGTCTTTTTATGGTTGTAATTACGTTTTATTTGTAATATCTGCTATCTATGATATTCAATGAGTAGTGATATAGAGGACTAAAATACACGCTTAATTCATTAATCATATAGCGCATGTATTTGACATTTTTTCTCTATGAATTCTCAACAACTATTACAAATCACATTATTAGTCATACAAGTAGCAATAGTTATTAGACATGAAAATCATTTTTCTTTCCACATAACGGTGTTATAATCTGCATATGTATTTAAGAATTTTTTTTAGAAAATAAGTCATGGATGACCCATGACTCGGTGTTTAAGACCTTAAGACCGGGCTTAGATTTGTAAACAGGCCCAACCATCAATCTCAAGCCAACTTTGCACCACTCTATATACAAATTACACGAAGTGATTTTCACATAACTACATAAGTACAAATGTACATTATCATCATTGTTTCACAATCTAATCTTTATGCTATAATAATTACATTTTAGTATTCTACGACAAAACATTACAAGTGTACACTCCATAAAGTAATAGTGGTGGCGTACAAATAATCTCCCCATAAGTTTTTGGTTGCACGGTTGCACCCATAGACATTCTTCCACACATAACACATTCAGTTTTTAAGTCTCCAAGATGCATATTTATAATCTGGCAGCATTGTTAGATGGATAGAGAAAAAAACATGTTATATGTACCATAGTTTACATCTATAAATATCGTTATTATGTTGTAAAAGTTAACAAGTAATAACTTTGGTCAAAGATAGTGACTGAAGGTGAAATAACGGATCATGCTCCTTTTTTCGGTTTGGAGAAGAAGTTTGTAATGTAGCTATGTTTTTCAAATGTCTTGAATCGAACATCCGATCTTAAACCATCAAAAATAGTTAACATGTTTAGTTAAACTTGACTCATATAGTTAACATGTTTAGTTAAACTTGACTCATGATGCTTGTTAGTTGTTACTATAGTAGTTCAGGTCCAACACTAACATCCAATTGGTCATTATGCTGACCTTGAAACCCGCCTGATCCTCTTTCATCGCCTGAAGGGGTAAAACTCATGGGTGGGACTCGAACTTGAGACCTCCTCTAGCCAAACATCTTCTCCCCAATGTATCTTAAGGAAACCTTGGTGGCCAACTGACCTAGCCCAGTTGATTAAAACTTGATGTAAGTTGAAGTTTTAAAAGATTATATATTTTGATCAACCTGAGAACGAGATGTTTACAGCTAGTCATTTCCCGAAGGTCGAAACATATATAAATAAAATGCACATAATATACCACATGAAACGCCGTACATCTTTAGTCATCATATCACTTATGAAGTATAAGTCATTTAATGATTTAATCATCAAGTATAAGTCATTTAAGGAATATTGTTATTGTTGCAAGAAAACGAGGATGCACATTGAAGATACACAAATTAACGAAACAAAATTAATAGATCGGAGCACTCTCAATTGAATAATTAAAACTGATTAGTATAGAAATAGATATAATAAAATAGGAATTATTATTCTTTTAATGGCATTTGTCATCGCAAGAAAACGGTATACAGTGTACAATAGTAATAACGAGTGACTTTAAAATCCAAAATTTAGTTTTACAAAATTCTTTGATGTGAATTCCACCGAAAGAAGCTAAGATCAAAAGTTCCCATGTTACCTTTGAAACTTGAAAGTATATACAATCAACAAAACAAACCAAAACTTTAATTATAAAGACTTTTCATGATTAGAATATAACCAAACCAAAGTCTAAAAAGCTCCTATATGCGCGGCTTTGGCATATTTTTGTATATCCGATTAAAAAGTTTTTGATAAATAATCTTAGGGTGATTTGTACTCAAAATACCATCTGTACGGCAAGATGCAAATAATAACAAAACAGATCATAAAGCTGAAGGTACAATAATCATAAACACAAATTTTTAATATCAAATAGTAATCAATGTAATTAAAATGTGTTGTGAAAAAAGAACATTGGCCCAAGACATTTCCAACTTAAAGTTTATGTGTATTTCGTTTTATGGGCCCAAGCTATGTTCTAACCAAAAATTATTTATAATAAAAATTGTCTTGGTTGAAAGTCACTATATATATGTGTTGATGCATACATTAATTGTATATGTACCTTAATTAGTTGTATTTGCATAAAGATTTATATTATCATTCATTTGTACGATTATTGTTAGAAAGAAACGTGTAACCGAACAACATTTGTTCACCATAGTCACAGCACTGCCACCAAGATCGCCGCTATTCTCGCTAGTTACTTATAATGTATTTAAGCATTTTCCTCTTATTTAATTTTTAAGATTTCTTAAAATAGATTTTAAGCAAATACAAAACATCATTTACAAATATGTAAAGCACAAATCAATTCTCTAAACATTATTTCTTACATACAATCAATGCATAACTTAAAACACCCCTTAACAAATAAGTACAATTCTTTAAGCATAATGTACACATTCATGTAGCATCCCAAAACTTCTACCTGCAGCCTCTTTTTTTCTTTCGAGCCTCCTTTTTCGCACCTATCAGATTCAAGTAAAAAAACATTTATTCAGTCGAGCCTCCTTTTTCACAAAACCATATTGTATGACACAAAACCTGCGATATTAACTTCAAACATGGGATTTATAATTCATCTCCAAGACAAACTTATGTGTTCAAATATAATCAGATAAAAGAATTGAAAAGATGGTTTCATTTAATTTGGAATTGGAATTTTAACATAGGCCACGGCTGGAGAAAACCGAAAGACCTGGTGTATAGCACTGAACAAAAATTTAGAGGAAGATTTATGTCTTTGAAGAACTTTTGAGAGAGAGAGAGAGAGGATAACGGAGTAAAGGAGGCGTGCAAAATTTTAAGCCATATTACTAAACCCTAAATGGCTAAATGTAAATGTTAACAATGAGCTTTTTAATGGATCAAAATATCATATAATGTAATGTGAACAATAGACTTTTCGTGGTTTTATCCAAAACAACCGGACATATAACGTTTTTCTTTCGTAAATACATTATTAAACATTACAACTAATAAAGTTTAAGATATAATTCAATTAAACACAACAAACAAATTATCTAAGTCGACCAAGACATGTAAAAAAGATATTAAACTTGAATACATATAATTAATGCTTGTACACTTTTATGAATATTTTTTTTCAAAAACTACATGTATATTAAACACGATTTGGTTCGGGTAACCGTTGATATTTGAAAATAAAAACTGAATTCGAACCGTGATAAGAGGGTATTTCTGGTTTCGTGTTTTTTTAGTTTCGGTTTCTTGGTCATCGCTTTTTGCGGTTTTGCATTGAGCGGGTCGGCTCGGTTTATAGGGTTCATCCACAAAGCTTAACTCTATATAAATAAAATAGTCATTTGTACAACGTAAAAACATTGCTCACTACAACTTTTATTATCACAATTATGTCATGAAAAACATTGTCATTTGTTAAAGAGTTGAAATATGCGATATAAAACTTTTGACATCCGCAAATTCGTTGTCACAGAAAACGTATCAAAATAGAAAAGCATGACATCCGAGAAATTCGTCGCCGCATCGCGCGGGTACCCTGCTAGTATTTTTTAAGTGAGCTAAGCGATGTGCTAAAGTTTAAGGGAAGGGTCAAATGGGTTGGCTAGCGGTGATGCTCGTGTTGGTCGAAGCCTTCTTTTACCTCCTTTTGATACAGCTAGATTCGCCCATGTGATGTGTCAAACTTGTTATAGTACTGCAATAAAGGAGTGTTTGGCATTGGGTTTTACACAATGTTTTGAAACCCGGGTCGACCCGGTCGGGTTAACCAGTTGAACCAGTTTCGGCCAAAAAAAGGGGATAAAAAAATCCGGGTTAACCGGTTTGACACGGCGGGTTTTAAGTGACCCGGGTCAACCCGGTTCACGAAACCCGTCCGTGTTTGGTTTTTTCATTTTCATTTTTTAATAGAAAACCGGGTTGACCCGGTTGAAAAAAATTAGTTTTTTTTAACAGAAAACCGGGGTGATCCGGCGGTCGAACCGATGACTCGTCCATGTCGATTAAAAACCCGGTTTTCAAGACATTGGTTTTACATACCCACTTTTGAGTGTAATGGGTCAAAGCATGGTTAAAGTGGTTAGCATTGTAATGTATCACCTGGTTCTTGTTTAATATGAAGTATGTCATGTTCACGTTAAATTTGATGTTTCGAAAATGGTTTAGAAGGCCAGATTTTAAAAAATGTTGGTTTGGTTCACAGAAATATACGATGTATAGGAATTTGTCCTATACGACGTATATGACTTATGATAATTAAAAAATTGGGTGTTACACATGGTGTGTGATTTTTGTTTGATTTCTACTCCACTAAATATAAGAAATGAGAAAGGAGGGTATTAGAGGAATATGGAGAAGCTTGAATTGATTTTGTTGATGATAGGGAACATTAGAAAGTGGGTTTGAGATTAGTGAGATTGATGGAATATTTATATTTTTAGTTTAAGTTATTTATATAAAAGAGAAATGAAAAGATGATAATATCTTTATGTGCATGTCATATGAGGGGTTTTAACGGTCCATTTTAACGTCTGTTTGGTCAATGGATCGTGGGTGTTAAGGTTTAAGAGTCAGAAAAAAGTTAAAGGAGCAAACATGATAGTCAACGCAAACCACATGGACTATACATGTAATTTACTCTTTCTTTAAATTAAAAATGTAATCACTCTGTCACCGAAAAAAAACACACAGTTTAAGAAAGATATAACTATTACAACTTTTTCTTCTTACTTGTTTTGCAGAATTATATGTTTACCCTTAACTAATTAATTATTCCTTTCTTAATAATTAGTAATATCAATTTCAAGTAAGGGTAATAAGGTAATCTCATTCAAATTTACTACTCCCCATATGTCCCAAAATTATATTCCTAATTTTCATTTTGGGATGTTCCAAAATAATAGTTCTCGTCTTGTCTCATCCAATTAAAAGATAAATTAGTGGGTGGGGATGATATTTGTTTGGTTGAAGAATTTAGTGGTCTCACTTTTTTCTTAAATAGTGTGGCTTTTGTCCGGGGACAATAACTTTGGGATAAATGGAGTATCCACTTTTAATAGCAGGCAATTAATTTGACACAACCTAAACAAGAAACCTGAACAATTAAGTTAAGTTGGACGGAGTAATTATTAACAAATTTCAATCAAATATATATATTTTTTCGCGAGTATTGTCATACCTTACTACTTTATGTTCATACTCATTTTCTTATCCATACAAACATACAAGGTAATGTATATGAAGTACTAATTCTCTTATAGTTTGGTTAATTGATCATTTTTTCTTCTCAAAATTATATAGGTAATTGAATAAAATATGCATAAAAAGTAAAAAGATATATCACACTTGAATCAAGATCTAACCATTTATGATCAATCAGATGCTTGCATTCTAACACGAGCAAGTATAATCAAATGGGAATTGATTGGCACACTCAAGATTTGTTATTTGTACACTCAAATGTACAAACCGGTAAAGCAACATATGATAAATGTACAACTGATTAATGCACAGATTTGAGTGTACAAATAAGAAATTGGAGTGTACAAATCATTAGCCATAATCAAATGCTTAGCGAAAAAATGGCATAATCCAACTATGAATATAGTGACTAGGTTTAAGTTTAGTACCCAACTAACGATGGATACTTAAATATCTTAAATCATCGCTCTTATACCAACTTGAAACGCCATAAATCAGTTTTAATTTTTTATTATCTGAAGTCCTATACTTCATATTAAACAAGAACCAAGTGATACATTAGGGTGCTAACCAGCTTAACCATACTTTGACCCATTACATTCAAAAGTGGGTATGTAAAACCCAATGCCTAAAACTCCTTTACTGCACTAATATAACAAGTTTGACACATCAAATTAAACATTTTCCAGAAGTCATTTTGTTTAACTTTAAAAGACATATGGGCGAATCTAGCTGTATCATGAGGAAGTAAAAGAAAGCTCGTTACCAACATTAGCACCACTGCTAGCTAACCCGTTTCACCCTTCCCCTTGACTTTTAGCACATTGCTTGGCTCACCTATAACACCCCCATTTTTTTAAGTTTTAGTAATAGACTTTTATATTTCTATTAAAATATTAGAAAGTCTTTCCGTTAGTTTTATTAGGAATAAGGACCTCCAATGCGAATAGTTAACGAAAGAGTATTAACGGTGCAAAGGATTTAACGACATAAACTAATGAAGGAAATATCGCCAATTTTAATTTCTACTAGTCCCAGTTTAGTGAAAGTAGAATATAGCATGACACTTACGCTTGCTCTTAAATCAGTTAAGACATAATCAAAAGAAGTTTCACCAATTAAGCAAGGTAAAGTGAAACTCCCTTGATCCTGCTCCTTGGATGGAAGCACGTTCTTCAACACAACAGAACATCGTTCGTTCATCGTTACCTTTGATGCTTCCTCTACCTTCGAGTTGTTTTTCAACAAGTCTTTCAAATGCCTTGCATAGTTTGGCATTTGTTGGAGAGCTTCCACGATTGGTATGTTGACCTGTAACTTAATCAAATCTGTTAAAAGATTCTTCTCTTGATCAACATTCTTCCCTTTCATGAGCTACTTGATAGTAGGTGGTCTATATGGTTCGACTATGACCTTTGTTGATGGTAGCTCTTATTTCTTTATCTCTTCCTCATCATCATGCTTAAGTGCCTGTTCATACTGAAATAACACACTAGAAAAAATAGGAGACTCATTAGTATAGAATTAATTATTGAATCAAAAGTTGGTTCTTCCACATTAAAGATTGCTTTAATGTGGTCTTTCAGGTTTATTTCAATGGTACTTGGGAGAGCCTCCGAAAACCTTTCTTGAAGAACCTTAGCCAATTGTCCAATCTAATTTTCTAGTGCATTGATCACATCACCTTGATTCCTAAACGTTGCATCAGTTGCAGTTCAAATTTCTTTGATCATAAGGGTAGTTGTTAGGTCACCATATTAGTAACACAAGCATCAATATAAGAAAGATAGATAAAGAGTGATCGGTTGAACACTTAGCACACTCACACGAATGTATAAGAAAGGTTACGCGTAGAGTGAAATGATAAAATGAACAACCAACCTTCAAGAGAAGGTTAAAATCCTATTTATAGGAGGGAACTAGGGCAACACACCAAGTTCCCATCCTTTCCTTATTGGGCTTTGGATAGGCTCATGGGCTTTCTACATGAGCCTAGCCTTGATTACTAACATAAAAGCCATAATTAAGCTAACTATTACATATTAATTACTAACACTTGAATTCTAGTTTAGGAGTGATTCCAACAATCTCCCCCTAAGTGTTAGTGATTGATGATGAAAAACGTTGTAGGTGCTGATGTAATAGTAGCTTTGACGTCTTCTGACAATCTTCTTTCTTGTGAGAAGAAGTGCCTTGATTCGAACAATCTCCCCAGTAGGGAAATTGTTTCCTTTGAAGTATTCCCGCTCGACGTCATCATTTTCTTTGTTCTTTAATCTTTGTTCTTTGTGATGGTAGTTATAGTATGTTGTTGTTGTTCCATCGTCCGGCCACTTCGTTGCTCCAATGTCTCCACGCCTTTTCTCCAACATGCTCACATTTTTAACGTTGATTTCAATGTGATGTAGTTCTCTTTAGTCTTTAACCTTTGTTGATTCTTTGAACTTGACGAAGAATCATTCTGACTTTGTGTTGCCTTTTGAGAGAACTTCAATTAGTGTTGTTGTAGGTATGAGCAAGGGGAGAATCTGCACGATCTTTTCCTCCCGCAAGCATCCATAAGAAGAAAACATAAAACATGGGTTAGAAATATCCAAATACATACAATTTTGAACTTCGAGAGTGTTAACAAAGATAGTGTGAAAACACAACTCTAATTCTCACAAAGGTCGTTCTGAACCGAGTCCCACAAGTGAGATAACGCTGATGTACAAAAATCGGTACACCTACGTTCAACAGATGAGTCATGAGGTACACCAAACATCACCCCACGCATCAGAGACCGTTTGAGGCACACTGCGTAACCCACAAGGAGTTACCAGTGACTCTGTCATGGTCGCTTTTGATGTTGACCCTGGCAGGAGTTTCCATTCAATCACCGAGGATCACATTTGTGAACCTCTCATAAATGTTCTACATATTGCTAAGATCCGTAGGACTCGATAATGTATCACTTGGCCCTTATTGATGAACGACAAGTGATGAAATGTCAAGTGTACCTAAGAGATCTTTGATGAATCTCGTGGCTCTAGACTCAATAGTGCGCTTTGGTTTTCCGAAAGTGGAGACTAGGGAGAGGGTCTCCTTCTTCAATACCAAAAATCTCTAAGAGAAAGCCGATAGTTTACGTAGGGTTCCCCGTGAGAATGAAACAAGCTTCTGTTGAGAGAAACTTGAGTGGCTAAGAAGGTTTAGTGCATGCGTCACTGGGTCCATGAAGACTTAGATCTTCAATCACATCTGGTGTCATCAAGTGACAACCAAGAGCATATGAATTGAACCCTGGTTCCTCTAAGTTGAATAACTGAGGGCTATTTCTTTTCACCATTTTCTTTACTTTTCTTTTTAATTATTCAACTCCTTCTTTCTCCGATTCTCATTTTCTCCTTTTTATAATCATACCTAAGGACTTCTAATTTTAACTATTGGTGGTGTCCTTCGGTAGATCCCTCCGCTCAAGGATCATAGGACGGTTATTCCTAACCTTACTCACCTTATAACTCCATGACTAACCTATGTTGCCATAAAACCATTTTCAAGAAAAATCTCTCACAAAGGGTTATGAGTAAAAACATTTAATACCACTGTTTGAGAGTTGTAAGATTTTTGCATAAATACCCTCCACACGCAGCTAAGTGTTTTGACGTAAATCGGCGGTGAGAGAAGAGCGCCAGACTTTTGAATTGATCAACTCAAGATAGAGAATCCCCGCGAGACACGCTTACGTTGCATAGTTAAAGAGTTACATTTTCGCTTTTTAGGTGACAACTAGCTCTAATAGCTATCTTGAAGGTGTGGACAAACCTCGAAAGGTTGTCAAAACCCGCCAAAGTTCATGTCTACCAGAGTTTCTAATGGTACATTCTACTAAGACAAGTCCTTTGAGACATGACGCTACATCACTAGTAACTAGTTTGAAATTATTACCCGTCGACAAGTCTTTTTCGAAAGTTACTAACATTTAAGATCTCGTCAATTCATTGGTTAAGTATTTTAGCACAACGATTCATTTTCAATTCACAACATATTTCTTATCACATAATTTTTCTCCCCCTCAAAAATGGCATATAAATGTTATTTTTGACCAAATTTTGATATCGAATATGTCCATTTCGAAGTTTAAGGGAAGATTACCACAAGAACATCGCTTAGAACAAAGTTTTTAAGAAATACTCCCCTCAACAAGTGATATAAACTTTTGAGGTTTTGAAAATCATAAGGGAAGTACTTGTTCTTTTGAGGAAAACTTTGAAAAATGAAAGTTTTGATAAGTTTTACTCAAAAGTAAGAAGCTCCTTTTTATAAGGATTGTGGCAATCAAGCGCACTACGTGGTCCTTCATTACAAGTAAGTACGGGTTGTATTACATCAAGCTATGTGTGCACAAGCCATTGTCATAAAAAATCACACATCCAAATGATAAGTTAAAGAAACAACTCAAGGGTTACTGTGAGAACCGTAGTCCAAAGAATAACTCCCGAATGCGCTCAACATTGATAGCCTTGTGAGAGATATGCCTGTATCTAATTCACCTACTTAAACTCTCCAAAGTTCTGAACTGATCCCTTGTTACATATTGGATTTCACAAACACATCAAACCATGAACACAAATAGGCGTATAAGATGAGGTTTTAGAGAGAGAAAGAGTTAGAGGTTTGGGAACTTAGTGAGAGAAAGTAAAAGTATTATTATGAGCTCCAACTCTACCTTGGGAGGTAGAGAGTATTTATAGTCTTACACAAATCGCCACCTACGGCCGTGGATCGTGCATACAAAGGGTAAAGACCCGTCCGTCCTCCACGGTGTTACTTAACTAAATACTACTTAACATTAAATAATCTACGACTACGAGCTTTCTAACGATTACATATACTTGAGGTGACCGACTCTTTAATAACAGGATTTACTAAATCCTAACAATCTCCCCTAAGGAGGTCACCTCAAAAATACATTGAATACAAACAGATATTACAATAAGATTGTTCTTGGATTCTTGTTAAAGTTCTTTGCTCTGCAGCTCGTAGTCATTGATTCTTCATTTTTGCATGTTTGGTTAACCCAAGTGGAGGTCTTTAATCGATCCACGGATAATGAGTTTTGAGCCAGCCTTTGAGATCATCAACTATCATAAATCTCGACTCATCCATTGTGGTGTTGGTATTATGTGATGTTGTGACATTTGGACCGGCATTCCGATCATGATATATTCTCATCGAGTAGCGAAGCTTTCGTTGATTCATGATATTGGCGCAGAGTAGCGTAAGCATGGAGTGAGAATATCCGAGTCATTGATGCACTAATCATGATTTCTTTTGAAATGAATGTGATGTGTGAGCATGCGGCTATGTATTGACCGCTTCATTCGATCACCGCAAACGTCGGTGTACCTGCATACAACAGTTAGCAATAAAGCGCACGAAAGTGTCTTTGATCACTTTCGTTGAATTGAGGTATACCGCCCACGGTTCCCTCGCTGATCAAGTACAAGTACTCATGTGATCGTATAATTCAAGAATTTCCTTGACAGTGGTTTCGCATGCTCTAGCTGTTCTCAAACCGAACGTCTCAAAGAAGACAACACGGAGTGAGTGAACCAGCGAATTGAGATTCACTGATTGATGAAAAGAGATTTGAAAAACAATCGTATATCGCTCAATAGAAATTGTTTTTGCAATACAACAAAGGTTTTAATGAAAATCAATTATCAATCATAAACACCTTTTATTTTGAAATATGAGTACACAGTCGATGTGCTAAAGAAAAGAGTTTTAAAGCACAACGACCGGTTTTTCAAAGGTATCCGTCAATCCATAACCTGAACCAGGATTGAATCATAATTATGAATCGCCCCATTGTTTCTGTTCAGTTGTCACATGGTTGATCTATTGGATAGATCTCACATGCCACCTACCAGAGCTTGTTTGATGTTGGCTCCAGAAGGCTTTCCATCTTCATTGTGAATATGTTTCCATATCACTCAGATGTTCTGGCAATACCACAAGGATAATGCGTAGGACTCATAAGATATAATCTCTCTTTCCATATTGTGTGAAACAGAGAGTCTTCAATGACAGTGACCTAAAGAGATATTGTGGACTATCTCTTGGCTCTAGACTCAATAGTGCACATTTGGTTCCTATGCCGGAGACTAGGGAGAGGGTCTCCTTCTTCAATATCAACAATCTCTAAGAGAAAGTCGATAGATTATGTCGGTTCCCCGTGAGAATGAAACAAGCCCTTTTAAGAGGAACTTGAGTAGCATAGGAAGTTTAGTGCAAGGCCACTGGGTCCATGACGCCTTGTCTTCAATACCGATGTTACCTTAGTAACCACCAAGAGCATATGAATTGAACCCGTTTCCGCCTCTAAGGTTGAATTATTGGAGGGCTATTTCTTTTCACCCTTTTCACATTCAATTCTTTTTCATTCTTCAACCCCTTAGTGCTTACCGAGACTTCATAACTAGAACCTTGTTGGGTTTATTCCAATACTAGCTCAGCCTCACCGACTCTTCCCATATCTCACTTTTCTCCTTTTTCATCAAACCTAAGGACTTCTACGCTATCTAGTGGATTGTCCCCGGTAGATCCCTCCTCGGCGGATCATGGGAACAAATACCTAACCTTATCATCCTTATATCACCATACATAAAGTAAATTTGGTCGGTCTATTTGGTATTGTTCATCTGCCATTGGAACCAATTGAAAACCATTTGAAAATCAATCCAGATACTTGTGATATATTATCAAAGCATTTTGTACCTAAATTGTTTTTGATATTTTTAGAAACAGAGCTCCCCCTCAACATGTGCATCATGTATTTGAAATCGTTTTAGCACACGGAGGCAAGAGGAAGGATTAACTTCTTTGATTACCATTTTCTAAAAGATATCAACATCACTTCCCTGATTAAATCAAGTAGATAAAGCATATTGGGGAAGGATGAGGTTTTCAAAATTTTGCTCCCCCTCAATATGTGCCTCGAGGTTTGAATAGAGTTTTATACATACTAGAGGGAATCTGCACTTAGATACAAATTAATCACGTTTCAATTCTTTGTGGTTTAAAATAGATGCTCCCCTCAACATGTGCATGGAAAATTTGAAATCGTTTGGCACATGTGGGAGGAAAGCTTGCTAAACACTTATGAAACCATTTATCAAATTATCGCTTTAAATCCAATTTAAATCACAAATTCTCCCCGATCACAATTTTCAAATCATTTGAGATTTGTGATCTCTGTAGATTTAAATTGATTTTGAAAGCTTTCGAGGAGAATTGTGACTTGATTATGAGAACATTTTAACTGATACGGATCGAATTTTGAGACTTTACACTCCATTGATTAAACATGCAAGATTTTCTTTTGAAAACAATTGTATGTCGAACAACCTTTTGATTTAATTGTAATCATTCTCCCTCAATCAATGACATAAGTTGTTGATTGAGAGATAGATATTTTGACAAAAGTTAAGTCCAGATGATTTTCAAAAATAGAGTTCAAGTTATTTAACAAAGCAATTAGTTTTCATTAGATGGTAAGTAATTGTTTTAAAGAATTAGAGCATGAGATTTGAAAAACAAGATAAAGCATGGCTCATTTTTCTTTGAAAACGGGTTAACCAAATGACAATAAACCATAGTTTCACTTTCTCCCAATATATATATATATATATATATATATATATATATATATATATATATATATATATATATATATATATATATATATATATATATATATATATATATATTTAAGAACATTCGAACAATATCTAAAGTCCCGTGTCATTCTTTGAATGACATCACAAAGACCGTAGATATTTTCGAATCGAGAAAAACATGACAAAATGACAATATTTTTTGAAAATTTTCAAGATTTTTCAAATTTTTATGGATTTTTGAAAGTTTTATATTTTTCTATTTGCTTTTTGAAGGTTTTGAAATTTTGTATTTTGCTTTTCGAATAAATATTTACAAGATATGGATGAAGAAAGACCTTTTACTCCTCTTATTCCTCTTGAAGACGCTAGTGTTTCCGGTTGAAGACTCTTTAGACCAAGTCGTGGGAGGATAAACTCAAAACGTTCTCTAGGAAGAGCTTTAGTGAAGATGTCCGCTAACCGGTATTCGATCCTCACAAAATAAAGTTCCACCACACCGTTTTCTACTTGCTCCCTGATGAAATGATGTCGAATGTCGATATGTTTTTCTTGAGTGTTGAACGTTGTTGCATGAGAGAGCAATAGCACTTTTATTATCAAGTACAGAGGGATTTTGTTGAATTCAAAGCCATAGTTCGATAATTGGGATCTCATCCATAGGATTTGAGCACAACAAGATGACATGGCTATGTATTCAAGCCTCTCAGAGGAAATAGAAGTACTCATTTGCTTCTTTGAAGACCACTCACAAGCTTATCACCAAAACCGAGCACCTCCGACGCATTTCGACGTGTATCTTGACATCCCGCATGATCAAGATCTCGCATAGGTCGTTAGTGACATACCGGTGTCCTTCGGGTACCAAAGTCCCATATTGATGGTTCCTTGGAGATACCGAAAGACCCGCTTAACCGCTTCAAGGTGCTTTTTGGTAGGCTTAGCCTGATATCTATCACACATGCAAACAAATAACATAATGTCCGGTCATCGGGTCGTGAGGTACATCGTGGATCCGATCATACTACGATATTTTGTTTGGTCTACCATGATCCCCGAGTGGTCCTCATCCAGTTTAGTACGCTCTATCATGGGAGTGTCAACATGGTCACTAGAATCAAATCCAAATTTCTTTAAAATCTCATTTGCATATTTAGATTGATTTATAAAAATGCCTCCTGACTTTGTGAAATTTGTAATCCCAAGAAAAATGACATTTGTCCCATCATTGACATTTGAAATTTGGAACCCATTTCATTTGAGAAACGATCACATTCATTGGGTCGGCCGAGGCAAAAATAATATCATCAACATATATTTGAACGTGAATTAAATGTTTGCCCGACTTTCTGGTGAACAATGTCGGATCAATCTTCCTTTGTCAATCCAAGAGATAGAAGAAACTTTGATAGCGTATCATACCATGCCCTTGGAGCTTGCTTCAAACCGTAAAGAGCCTTCTTCAAACGATAGACGTGAGTAGGATGCTCTGGATTCACAAAGCCTTCGGGTTGGCTGACATATACGACTTCTTTAAGATCTCCGTTAAGAAAAGCCGTCTTTACATCCATCAGATAGACTACCATGTTCTTACTTGCAGCATTAGCCAAGAAGATTCTGATTGCCTCGGTACGAGCAACAGAGCAAATGATTCTTCAAAGTCAATACCCTCCTCTTGACGGTATCCTTTTGCAACCAATCGACCCTTATTCTTTAAAACATCACCATGCTCATCAAGTTTCACTTTGAAGATCCACTTTATAGTAATGATCATAGCACAACTGGAGCAGTACTAATTCCCATACATCTAGTCGATCAAACTCATGAATTTCTTCTTGCATGGCATTGAACCAAATGTCTTCATTCATGGTAGTTTTAACATCTTTTGGTTCGACCTTAGAGAGTATGGAGTTGAAGAAGCACCATAAGGCATCGGTTGCAAGTTGTTTCCGTGTAGATACTGGACGAGAAGGGTTTCCAATGATGTTGTCCAATGGATGATCATGTGTCCACTTTCTAATGTGTTCATGTGGTTGTTGTTGAGGAACTGGCATAGCAGAGTCGATATCTCCCGATAAAGATGGTTTTGATGAAGATTCAGGAGCAAATATGTTTTCAAATGGAGAATCTTCGGGAGTAGCAAAGGGATTAACTTCATCATGGGTGCCAAAAACAATTCCATGATGTACATTCGATGATTGATGATTTGTTGATGAGACAGAGTGATCAGCAGCAGGTGCTTCTTGACTTAATGATATTGAAACTGAAGGGTTGACTTCATTGACGAGGATAGGAGCAGCCTTTGTTGATGGAATTGACATTTCATTAGCATTTGGCTCATAGTGTTCATCAAACATTGGATCAAACAATTTCTTTAAATCATCTTCTGATGGAGGTACATAAGGAGTTGCTGGAGAGGGATTTGAGACAAGAGTAGAACTGATAGGACTACTTGATGAAGGTTGAGATGCGGTCCGTGAACTGGATTGTCCCGAGCCATTTGCCCTCATCAACGTAACGTGAATTAGTTTCCATGATATCTCGGTTCTTTTGTTGTAGATTTGGTAACCCTTCTTGTTTGATGCATAACCTACAAAAACTCCAATGTCCGCTTTAGCTCTTAATTTACCTAAATCTTGACCGTCATTCGTTGGATAGCACAAAGCACCAAACACACGAAGGTAGGAGAGATCAGGTTTTCGCTTATGGACAAGTTCATATGGAGTTTTTCCATGAGAGGTATGTATAAGGGAACGATTTTGGGTGTAGCAAGCAGTGGCAATGGCTTCAGACCATAGAAACATTGGAACCTTTGAATAAATTAGCATTGTTCTTGCGGCTTCCACAAGAGTTTGATTTAGTCTTTCAACTACACCGCTCGTTGAGGAGTTCGTGGAACACTTCTTTGATGACTGATTCCAACACTTTCATAAAACTCAATTAAGTCTTTGTTAACAAACTCGTGCCATTGTCCGTTCAACAATTCTAACGGTATTGTTGAGTCGAACTCGCAAATGTTTGATAAGTTTGATGATGACATCTCGAGTTTCATCCTTTGTCCTCAAAAACTTTACCCAAGTAAATCGAGAGTAGTCATCAACAACTACTAGAATGTATTTCTTCCCATTTATCCTTTGCACTCTCATTGGTCCGCACAAATCCATATGAAGGGTATGAAGAACTTCCATTACCGAGTTTGTGGGTTTTGGTTTGTGGGCATATTTTGTGCTTTTTCCCAATTGGCAAGCCGAACAAAGATGATCTTTTTCATATTTTAATCTGGTAACCTACGACAAGGTCCTTTTCGAAAGTTATTCATGGTGCCAAGTTCAAGTGATTGAGACGACGATGCCATAACCATGACTTTGTTTTCGAAGCCTTTGACAACAAGCCGATTGGAGAAGACTTCATCATGTCTTCGATAGAGATGGTGTATAGATTTGAACCACTGGTTCCTCTTAATAGTTCCACACCATCAAGTTCTCTAACGAAACAAGTATGTTTTCTAAATGCCACTTCTAGATCGGAATAACATAATTGACCAACGAAAACAAGTTATGACCAAGACCTTCAACATAATATACCCTGGAGATTACACTTTTGCCAACTACATAGTCACCATAACCCATAATTGCTCCAAAATGGTTGTTCCCGAATCTAACAGTTCCGATGAATTTACTCACGAAGTTCATGAGCGGCGATCACCGCTATATGCTTGGAACACTGAGTCCAGTACCACGTAACGATTTGAACGACCGCAGTTGAACACGCACAAGAATGGATAATCGATAATTGGGAACCCCATGCAAGAATGGGTTCCACTTGGTTAGTGAAAATGATTGGAACACCCACATCAGAAGTAGAAACAATGGAATCATTAGAAATAGATGCAATGCTAGTGTCCATATTTGACCTATTCAAAGTATGTTCACTTCTTAAGGGAATAGTTCTACCAATAGGCATCCATTTTCTAGTGGGCATTGACTTAGCAAATTTAGGGCAAAACTCATTAACCTTACACCCAGTAGGTATCCATTGATAACCTATATTACTAAATTTCCTTCCCGTGGGTTTCCACTATTTTCTAACTTTCTTTCGCCATTGCCTTTTAGCCTTCTTAGCTTGATTTTTGACATTAACAATTTTAACAGCATTTGACAAAGATTAGACAAAACATTCACACCACATTCATGATTAGTAAATG
Organism: Chrysanthemum makinoi; assembly: GCA_910596185.1. NCBI lineage: Eukaryota > Viridiplantae > Streptophyta > Magnoliopsida > Asterales > Asteraceae > Chrysanthemum > Chrysanthemum makinoi. The sequence continues at coordinate 124,041,817 of OU343225.1, forward strand.
AAATCAAGCGTCATCATTACATGGTTTAATAGTAGCGAATTCAATTAATTACAAGACGCTTATAGCTAATACTAGAATCAACACGATTCGCTTTATTCAACTCAAACTTAATATTCCTAGGGTGATCTTCTACTCTTCCAATGCACATTCTTAGCTTGCGAGGTCCTATCTTGCTTGGTATTGCCTGGAGGCTTTGACCTGCTTGCTTTAATGTCACCGATTCTCTAGAGGGAATTATGGGAACATTAGTTGGTTGAGCTACTTTTTTCATTCCTGAACTAGACGTGCAGGATCGAACTACTTGAAGGCACATTAGTGTTCACTTTCTTAAAACCGGGCATAGAATGGTTTGTATGCTTGGCACTAGGCATAGAACAAGGCATCACAGCTTTACCTTCGCACCTAAGGATTTAGGACATGTTGCAATTAAACATTCTAGCAGCTCTTGAGATCGTTTGGCCTTAATGCAAGCAAACCTAATTTCTCTATCAAGAGGCTTATTTATGAAATCCTCTTCCACAATCTCACTGAGACATTCTAGACTATCCTTAAGGTGAGCACAATAGTTATGAAACACAGTTTCATTATTCCTAAGATTAGGAGGAATGTATTTAACAAATACATTATTTGCAAAGCTGAGGATGACTTTGATGCAACATTCTCATTAAAACAAGTGGCAATTTCCCTTTTTCCCGACTCTGATTCTCAATTTCTTTTTGTAAAGACGTTATTTTTCGTTGTTTTTGTCACGAGTGACTTTCATTGAATCATATAACTCTTTAAAGTGTCGTTTAACTTTTTCATTTTCTTCTAGAAAACTCTCGTTTTTCTTTTGTAAAGCATTAACTAAGTTTTGAAGATGAAAAGTTTGAGAATACCGAGAATCTAAAGGAGGAGGCATTTGGGAGCCAGACACATTGTTCTTTTCACCCTTTAATTGAGAGATTTGGGCTTTCAACTTTATGATCGTGTTGCAATGAGCTTGAATCGTTCATCACGCTTGTTTATTCAAAACTGCATCAAACTCTAGAACATCCGAGGATGTCTTGATATTTGAGGTTTTGACATTTTCTTTAAGATGTTGATATTTTAGTTGTAAATTAAAATGTTCAACTTCAAGTTTAGAAAGATGTTTTACCAAATTATCGTGATCATCCTGATCAATTTTCTCATTTAGTTTGAGTTTTTGTTTTCAAGCTCAATGACACGATCATGGGAAACTTTCAATGCAATAGATAATTCATGAAATCGAGAAGCAGTGATAGAGTGCTTAGTAAAGATAAAACACATCTTGAGCAACACAACTTGAAATCAAATTCTCATTTAAGATGTGCAAGTTCTTCCTTTCAACTTCATTATATTTGAGTTCCTGCTCATAATCATTGACCTCAACTATCATTGCATCAAATTCCTTTTCCATTTCTTTAATATCTGAATTTATCCCTTTTGAAGACTCTCAAATTGACCTTTTAATTGTTTAAAGAAAGGCATGACCTCAGTTAAATAACATTCTTTAGTTTGCTCAAAACCCCTTTCCCTCTCAGTTATCCCTGTAGGTGTGATTCTCTTCTTACACGTTTTCTCAAAATCAACAAATAATTGATAAACAACATACAAGCTGATTAAGGTCTTGCTATTAGTGGCAATAGATCTAGGAACTAAGTGCATTGGTGTGTTAGGAGGATACACAGTTGCTTGAGGCAATTTCCTACAAGGGGATTCTTTTCAACAAGGTTTTCAGCTTTTTGCATATCCATATCCTTTTACCAGAACACTTGTTCGGGGTTAATAGAGTCTGAGGCTTAAACTTGTTTAAGGATATCCAATTTTCCTTAGTGTAATCATGGGGTTTTATCGTTATCTTATTCATTTTACACTCAAGATCTTCTAGCTTCTTATTCATTTTCTCCCTAGTGACTTCTTCTAATTTCTTATCTTCCTGCACTCAAGAACTAGGTTTCGCCTAGGCTTAAGGATTTCATTACCATCATAAAGTACCTATTAGCAGCTCTAGCCTTTTAATGACCTCTGGATTTGGTTCCTCAACAAGGGGAATGCTATGCTTATCGCTAAGAACTCTATGCTTAGTGATCAAGTGAGCGCCTCAATGGTATTCCCTTGTACATACAACTTATTTTCAAGCTTGTTTTTCAAAGTTTTTAGATTGGAAAAATCATTCAAAAGTTTTGATTCCTTAGCATTGAATTCTTGCTTAAGCATTTTAACATTTTCTTGAAGTTCTTGTTTTTGCTTAGCACTTTTAGAAAGCTTTTCTTGTAAGGAGTTTAACTCTTGTTTTAATACTTCTTCTCTAAAATTACTTTTTCTAATAATTTTACGCATTTGGTCATCCATTTCCTGCTCACGGGTGGTTAACTCAAACTTAGCATGTTGTTCATAAATAGCAACTTGTTCTTTATAGACATTCAGTTCAGAGGTAACAAAATCATCAAGTGCACATGTAGTGTATTCATCAAAAACATAATCATCATTGACTGCAGAAGATGTATTACTTGGTACAATCTCACTTTCACTTTGCTTCATATATTGATCATATGGGACAATATTACTATTACCAATATCTGATTCATAATCAAGAGATTGTACAATATCTTTTGCTCATCAACATCATCATATAGTTTTAATACCTCTTAAATGATTTTGTCTTTGGATGGACCAGCTTGTTGTGGTGGAGAGACCTTTGGAGAGACCATAGGTGAGATGCTAGCCATGAAGATTGTTTGGGCTATAGGTTCATCATCGACGCATCGAGTCAAATGCATCACAATACTACTTGAAAGGCATTTTGATGATTATGACCTATCTCCTCAATTGCCGTTCATCAACATCGCATCATAGGTTCGGCATTTCCCTCAAGAAGAAACAACAACTCCTCTTCATCCAAAGCTGCTCCATTATCCCGAGCTTGCACAAGCAACATCTTGTCTCTGAAGTATTCTGCATTCTGTGGACGCTTTGGAGATGTGCGCCTCCTAGCAATATGTCCCTCACCACCACACTTGTAGCACTTAATTGGCTTTGCTTGACCTTGATTCCCATTCCTTCCCCGATTCTCGATTTGCAAATATCCTCTACCAACTCCACCTCTTCCTGTTCATACCGCCTTCTTGAACTGGTTGCACCATAACCTTCCCATCTCCGACAGCTTGCATGATTGTGTAGATTGGATGCGCTCGATCTCATTGTTAGTGTGAAGATGTTGGTATGTGGAGAGGGTCAAGTTTTGTTTAACCATAAGAGCCAGTTGATTAATGAAGTGTCCCATGATCAGACAAAGATCCGATTGCTTGAACCTCGGATCAGGAATGAGTTTGTGATTACCATTACCCATGGGTATGACTTGAGAGGCTTTGGTAGTAATACCAACATTGGTGTAGAAGGCGTTGAGTCATTTGCGAACTTGTTTCTCCTCGCTTAGATTTGAACTGCTCAAGAATCCTTTTTCAAACATAGCATGTCTCTCATTCTAAAGAAGGAAGGCATAAAGTTGCTCATAGTTTGTGTTCTTCAATCCTTTGGTTAGCTTCACAGAGGTGACAAACTTGTGCCATTCGGGATTCATGTTGTTCACAAACTTTGAGTTCAGGTGAATGTTTGGCATGGTCATTTTGATATTCCTCATATCATTTACAAGCTTGTGGAATCTCACGTAGTATTCATAGATACACTCTTTCCGGTTTCATCTTGAAGTGCTCAAATTCATCATACAATTGTGATTCTCTGTCTTCCTTAGTTAATTCAGAACCCGAGAGAAGCATCTTGACATTATCCCAAACAACCTTGGCTTCAGTGTTGTGATTGATAAGCTTGTAGATATCTTTTGGAAGACCCTCAAGTATAATGTTTGAAGCCCTGATATCAGCATCGAATCTCTTTTTCTCCTTATCATTGAGCTCATCATACGCCTTTGGTCTATCCAATCCAAAGATCATGGTTCCATCTCGCAGCAGATCAATTATGTCTCTTGTAGTCTCAACTCGATAAGGTCCTTCATCAATTGATTTGAGAATGTTGACCCCATTTTCCTTTCCAAGACAAGATAATCGATTCGTTGAGCCCAAGAGTCGTAGTCATTTCTATCAAGCATGGGTGGACGAGTATCTCGAACCAACGCTTGAACGCCCTCAACAATAGTAGAGATGATTGTAGGTACGTTGGTAGACATGTTTACAGATTACACGGGATTTTATAACTCTATGATTAAACCGCGAAATAGATTCTTTCACGGGATTTTACTAAATCAAGAGAAAACCGTATTACAAACAAAATCAATCAAGTCGCTAAGAATTCTTGAACCAACTCGCTAAGATCTTAATTTCCTGTGAACCAAGCCGCTAAGACCAAGTCGCTAAGAACCAAGTCGCTGGACACAAATCGCTAAAGCACCAAGTCGCTACACAGTCAAGTCGCTAAAGAGCAACTCGCTAAGGTCCAAGTCGCTAACACCAAATCGCTAAGAATACTAAGTGCAAGTCGCTAACAAAATTGAAAGCAAGTCGCTAACTTCACCGAGTCGCTAGCCGTAGTGGAGCATCCACTAAGTTGTACTTTTTGTCGACTTGTCTCAATAGACAAGTCGCTAGGACCAAATCGCTAACAATTAACACTACAACTCGCTACCTTTTACTGAAGCAAGTCGCTACGATGAGAAACACTACAGAACCAAGTCGCTAGCAAGAAAAACTTCAAAAACACACTTTTCAATCCAAAACAAGCTCAACCACATTGATTCAAGCTTACCAAATCAAAACCCAAGCACTTACAATGATTCTAAACACAAAAGTACACCCAAAATTCAAACTTTAACACTAGAAATGATCCAAATGATGCAAAAACCACTAAACTTTTTCAAACTCAAAAACCATCTAAAACCACTAGAAATCCAAGGATATGTAAGAGAGATGATCAAACCATGGCTCTTGATACCAATTGTTACATATTGGATTTCACAAACACATCAAACCATGAACACAAATAGGCGTATAAGATGAGGTTTTAGAGAGAGAAAGAGTTAGAGGTTTGGGAACTTAGTGAGAGAAAATAAAAGTATTATTATGAGCTCCAACTCTCTACCTTGGGAGGTAGAGAGTATTTATAGTCTTACACAAATCGCCACCTACGGGCTGTGGATCATGCATACAGTGGGTAAAGACCCGTCTGTCCTCCACGGTGTTACTTAACTAAATACTACTTAACATTAAATATTCTACGACTACGAGCTTTCTAACGATTACATATACTTGAGGTGACCGACTCTTTAATGACTTGATTTACTAAATCCTAACATTAGACAAATCATTCACACCACATTCAAGATTAGTAACAGCAACCACGCAATCATCATTACATGTTTTGCCAAAAGTAGCAGAATTCGCATTAATTACAGGACGCTTAGAGCTAACACTAGAATCAACACGATTCGTTTTATTCAAATTCTCCCTAAGGTGATCTTCTACTCTCCAATGAACATTCCTAGCACGACGGTCCTATCATTCTTTTGTGTTGTCAGGCTTTGACCCTCTTGCTTTGGTGTCACTTACCCCTAGAGGGAATTGGAACATTAGTTGGTTTTGCTACTTTTGCATTTCTCAAATAGAAGTGTGGATCTAACTACTTGAAGGCACATTGAAATTCACTTTCTTAATGTTGGGCATCGAATGGTTTTGTATACTAAGCACTAGGCATGGAACAAGGCATCACGTTTCTTTATCTTTCGCACTAAGGATTTAGGACATGTTGCTATTAAACATTCTAACATCTCTTGAGATCGTTTGGCCTGAATGCAAGCAAACCTAATTTCACTATCAAGTGGTTTGTTTATGAAGTCTTCTTCAACAATCTCACAAAGACATTCAAGACTATCCTTAAGACGAAAAGATAATTATGAAATGCAAGTTCGTTATTCTAAGATGAGGAGGAATATATTGACAACACAATATATTTGCACTCGCCAGATGACTTTAATGCAACATTCAAAGACAAGTGACATTTTCCCTTTTCCCGACTCTCTTCAGATCTCAATTTCTTTGTAAAGATGTTATTTTTGTTGTTCTTGTCACAGTGACTTTCATTGAATCATATAACTCTTTAAAGTGTTGTTTAACTTTTCATTTTCTTCTAGAAAACTCTCATTTTCCTTTTGTAAAACATTAATCAAGTTTTGAAGATGAAACGTCTGAGAACTCTGAGAATCTAAAGGAGGAGGCATTTGGGAGCTTGTCACATTGTTCTTTTCACCCTTTAATTGTGAAATTTGGGTTCTCAATTTTCTGATCGTGTTACAATGAGCTCGAATCTGTTCATCATATTTGCTAATTTCAAAAAGTGCATCAAATTCAGGAGCATCAAAGGATGTCAAGATATTTGAGGTTTTAACATTTTCTTTTAGATGCTGATATTTTAATTGCAAAGCAAGATGCTCAACTTCCAATTTAGAAAACTGTTTCACCATATTATCATGATCATCCTGTTCAACTTTATCATGCAGTTTAGAGTTAGTTTTTTCAAGCTCAATGACACGATCATGGGAGACTTTCAGAGCAACAGATAATTCATGAAATTGAGAAGCATTAATGGAACAATTAGTAGCATTGTAAAACACATCTTGAGTAATACATTCAGAAATAAGATTCTCATTCACGGCACGCAAGTTCTTCCTCTCAATCTCATTATATTTTAATTCTTGCTCATAGTCACTAACCTCAACTATCATTGCATCAAATTCCTTTTCTATTTCTTTAATATCTGAATCCATTCCCTTTTTAAGACTCTCAAATTGACCTTTTAATTGTTTATAGAAAGGCATGACCTCAGTTAAATAGCATTCTTTAGTTTGTTCAAAACCCCTTTCCCCTTCATTATCCGGTGGGTGTGATTCTTTTCTTGCAAGTTTTCTCAAAATCAACAAATAATTGAAAATTACATATTGACTGATTAAGGTCTTGCTCTTAGTGGGAATTGATCTAGGAACTAAATGTATTGGGGTATTGGGGGACACAGTGCAGGAAGCATTCTCCTACATGGGGGATTCTTTTCAACAAACTCATCAGCCTTTTTCATGTCCATATCCTTTTTCCAAAACACTTGTTCAGGGGTCAGCTGTATTTGAGGTCTAAACTTGTTTAAGGATATCCAATTTTCCTTAGTGTAATCATGGGGTTTGATCGTTATATTATTCATTTTACACTGTGATCTTCTAGCTTCTTATTCATTTTCTCCCTAGTGACTTCATTATCTTATCTTCCTCATGCACTCAACGAACTAGGTTTTGCCTAGGCTTAAGGATTTCATTACCATCATAAATTACCTTATTAGCACTCTAGCCTTTTAATGACCTCTGGATTTGGTTCCTCAACAAGGGTAATGCTATGCTTATCGCTTAGGACTCTATGCTTAGTGATCAGTGAGCAGTCTAATGGTATTCCTTTGTACGTACAACTTATTTTCAAGCTTGTTTTTCAAAGTTTTTAGATTGGAAAAATCATTCAAAAGTTTTGATTCCTTAGCATTGAATTCTTGCTTAAGCATTTTAACATTTTCTTGAAGTTCTTGTTTTTGCTTAGCAGCTTTAGAAAGCTTTTCTTGTAAGGAGTTTAACTCTTGTTTTAATACTTCTTTTCTAAAATTACTTTTTCTAATAATTGTACGCATTTGGTCATCCATTTCCCGCTCACGGGTGGTTAACTCAAACTTAGCACGTTGTTCATAAATAGCAACTTGTTCTTGATAGGCATTTAGTTCGATGTAATCATCAGGGGCACATGATTATTATCTAAAACATAATCATCATTGACTGAAGATACATTACTTGTACAATCTCACTTTCACTTTGCTTCACATATTGATCATATGGGACAATATTACTATTAGCCTCATCATCAATATCTGATTCATAAGTTTCACGAGACATACTTTATTATGCATCTTTTGCTCATCAACATCATCATATAGTTTTAATACCTCTGAAATGATAGAATCTTTGGATGGGCCGTGTGGTGAAGAGACCTTTGGAGAGACCATAGGTGAGATGCTAGCCATGAAGCTTGTTTGGGCAGTAGGTTCATCATCGACATCAGAGTCAAATGCATCAAATCAGCCTACTTGAAATGCATTTTGATGATTATGACCTATCTCCTGAATTGGTCGTTCATCAACATCGCATCATAGGTTCGGGCATTTTCCTCAGAGAAACAACAACTCCTCTTCATCCAAAGTCTCCATTATCCGAGCTTGCACAAGCAACATCTTGTCTCTGAAGTATTCGCATTCTGGGATTTTGGAGATGTGCAGTTCCTAGCAATATGTCCCTCACCACCACAGTTGTATCACTTAATTGGCTTTTCTTGACCTTGATTCCCATTCTTCCCCTATTTCCGATTTACCACATATCCTCTACCAACTCCTCCTCCCCTGTTCATCTGCCTTTCTTGAACTGGTTGCACCATAACCTTCCCATCTCTTACAGTTGCTTGATTGTGTGGATTGGATGTTGTTCTTAGGTTATTGTTGGTGTGTGGAAGAGAGTTCATGTTTTGATTCCATGAGAGCGTTGATTGATGAAGTTTTCCGTTGGGTCTGGAGGCTTATCGGATCGGGATGAGTTTGTAATTACCATTACCCATGGGTATGACTTGAGAAGCTTGGGTAGTAATACCAACATTTGTGTAAAAGGTGTCATTTGAGGAACTTTTGTCTCCCTGGTTGGTTTTGAACTGTTCTAGAATCCGTTTCTCAAACATAGCATGTCTCTATTGGAGAAGAAGGCATACAGTTGCTCATAGTTGGTGTTCTTCAATCCTTTGGTTAGCTTCTCAGAGGTGACAAACTTGTGCCATTCGGGATTCATGTTGTTCACAAATTTTGAGTTCAAATGAATATTTGCATAGTCATTTTGATATTCCTCATGTCATTCACAAGATTGTGGAATCTCACGTAATATTATCTATGATACTCTCTTCGGTTTCATCTTGAAGTGCTCAAATTCATAATACAGTTGTGATTCTCTGTCTTCCTTAGTTAATTCCAACCGAGAGAAGCATCTTGACATTATCCCAAACAGCCTGGCTTCAGTGTTGATCGATTAGCTTGTAGATGTCTTTTGAAGACCATGAAGTATGATGTTTGAAGCCCTGATACGATCGAATCTCTTTTTCTCCTTATCACTGAGCTCATCATACATCTTTGGTCTGTCCATTCCAAGTATCATTGTTCCATCTGCCGCATGTTAATTATGTCTCTTGTAGTCAATCGATACGGTCCTTCATCAATGGATTTGAGAATGTTGACCCCATTTTCCTTTCCAAGATAGTACAACCATCTGCTTGAGCCCAAGAGTCGTAGTGGGCTCACAAGCATGGGTGGACGAGTATCCAACCAGCTGCTTGAACATCCTCAAGAATGGAGATGATTGTAGGTACGTTGGTAGACATGTTTACAGATTACCCGGGATTTTATAACTCAATGATTAAACCGGGAAATAGATTCTTTCACCGGATTTTACTAAATCAAGAGAAAACCGTATTACAAACAAAAGATCAACCAAGTCGCTAAGAATTCTTGAACCAAGTCGCTAAGTAGCAACTCGCTAAGATCTCAATTTCCTGTGAACCAAGTCGCTAAGACCCAAGTCGCTGGATACAAGTCGCTAAAGCACCAAATCGCTACATAGTCAAGTCGCTAAAGAGCAACTCGCTAAGGTCCAAGTCGCTAACACCAAGTCGCTAAGAATACTAAGTACAAGTCGCTAACAAAATTGAAAGAAGTCGCTAACTTCACCAAGTCGCTAGCCGAGTGGAGAATCCAACTAATTGTATCTGTTTGTCGGCTTGTCTCAACGAACAAGTCGCTAGGACCAAATCGCTAACAATTAACACTACAACTCGCTACCTTATCGAAGCAAGTCGCTATGATGAAAAACACAACGAGAACCAAGTCGCTAGCAAGAAAAACTTCAAAACACACTTTTCAATCCAAAACAAGCTCAACCACAGTGATTCAAGCTTACCAAATCAAAACCCAAGCACTTAGAATGGTTCTAAACACAAAAGTACACCCAAAATTCAAACTTTAACACTAGAAATGATCCAAATGATGCAAAAACCACTAAACTTTTTCAAACTCAAAACCATCTAAAACCACTAGAAATCCAAGGATATGTAAGAGAGATGATCAAAACATGGCTCTTGATACCATTTGTAACATATTTGATTTCACAAACACATCAAACCATAAACACAAATAGGCGTATAAGATGAGGTTTTAGAGAGAGAAAGAGTTAGAGGTTTGGGAACTTAGTAAGAGAAAGTAAAAGTAGATTTCCAACTCTACCTTGGGAGGTAGAGAGTATTTATAGTCTTACACAAATCGCCACGTACGGGCTGTGGATCAGGGATACAGTGGGTAAAGACCCGTCCGTCCTCCACGGTGTTACTTAACTAAATACTATTTAACATTAATTAATCTACGACTACGAGCTTTCTAACGATTACATATACTTGAGGTGACCGACTCTTTAATGATTGGATTTACTAAATCCTAACAATAAATATGGTGTTTCTATAACTACGGATGTTTGGACCGCACCACATGGTTCGGCAAATTCTTATATCGCCGTTACGGCTCATTGGTTTAATCCCGAATCTTGGTTATTAATGAAACGGACAATTGCTTTTAAACTATTTGGTTATC
>OU343225.1:124052623-124173054 GCA_910596185.1 Chrysanthemum makinoi
TTTTCTACAGTTAAAAAATGATATTTTAAAATTATTTGAATTTTAAAACTAATTTTTAGTTTTTCTTGATTTATTTGGAATTAAAAACTAATTTAAGACATTTAAAATAGACTTGAAATACTAAAAATTAGGAAATAGCTAGAAATTACAAAAATATTTTCAAAAATCAAAATAACTAAAAATTTTTAGAAACTGGAATCACATTTTTGACTTTTTCTCAATTTATATGAATTAAAACTATTTAAATCTAATAAATTCCTAGAAAATACTAAATTGACTAGGAAAAATATGGAAAAATACTTTTTATTATTTTTTTATTTTTCTAAAACTGACAAAAATCAAGAAAATTATTTTTTACGAACATTTTCTTGAATTATTTGGATTAAAAGCTAACTAAAAAGCCTTAAAAATGATTTTAAATGCAGAAAAATAGCAAAAGAGCATGGAAAAATATGAAAACTTCCATAAAACTCTAATATGATACTGAGAATCATGGAAAAATAACAGAAACAACTTTGTAGAACAGAATCTTTGATTTGGGCAACAAAATGATGTAATAAGCACTAGAAATAAGCTAAAAGCTAACTATAAGCTACCATAAGCTACCTAAGGCTCAAAATGACCTAAACTAACTAAAATTAAGCTACTGAAGCGATTTGATCAAATAGCTCAAGTAAAGGTAAATAAGCACAAGTTCATAAAGCTACCTATAACCCAAGCGGCCCTAAAGATTGCCTACTTCTAGTACTAATTAAGCCATCTTAGAAAAATCATTAAAATAATCTAAAATATCTCGATTAAGAACCAACCAAAAGATTGAAAATCCGGAAGCACAGCTTAATTGGACTAAAATTGAGTGAATTAAAAATCACGAGAAATGGAAATTTGTTTGCACTTGCAATGAAATTTTGACTTTTTAGAAATCATGCGGTTTGACTTATAGAGATTTGATCTATGGCTTGAGTTAGAAATGATGTTTTAAGCTATAATTGACTAAATTAGCTACTCTAATGATCCTTACACCTAAATCTAAGCTATGATACTTCTTTCCTAAGCGATGTTAGATTAAAATGACTTATGTTGAATTTGACTTTACTAAGCTAAAGTAAAAAAATGAAAGTGGAGTTCAACTTAGCTAACCTAAATAAGACTAACCTAAACGGTTTAACCATGAGGCCCTATAAATCACCAAATCATAGCTTAATCAAACATACTATTTATAAGACTAAAATGCAATAAACTCTAAATATCTATAAATCTAATATGGCCGGCTATTAACTAAGATCCGTATCGATTATTAAAAACTAAATGATGTTGGGAATAACAACTATAACTATCAAATTCAAACTAAACTAATTATGCGATGAAACTGATAAAATAGCAATTTGAAATAGGTTAATAAACACTACATGATCCGGCCATATGGCTTTGCTACAATTGATCAAATAACCTTTTCACAATCACAATTAAACTTAATCCAATCCAAATTGATCCGGATAAGCAATTCAACCAGATTAAACTTCATTGACTTATGTTGGTGATTTGGTAATTTGATTGTGACTTAAATTTCAAACAGAGTTAAGCCTTCTAAAAGCTATCGAAGCAAGACTTAAAACAAAAGCGATAGCTAAGCTTATTGAAGCTTAAAGTAGATGAAGTATTTTTTATTTTCCAAAATTTTTTACGATTTTTTGTATTTTTAATTAATCATAGAAACAAAGTGAGATTACTTGAAATAAGGTAATTTGAATAAGACAATTCTTAATAAGCTAATACGAGAAACATTTAGAGCCAAACAATGATTTGAGAAATTAAAATTTGAATTTCATTAATTTTGAAAATTTGAAATTACAAAGAGATTACAAAAGCTAATACTACTTGAAAACATTAAAGCATTACAACTAAAACTATACTCTTGAAATTTAAATTGGTAGAAAAATAATGGTACTGTGAGATTTTCTAAAAGCAATGAAAAGTGGACCCATTCTTGATGGTAGGGAGGGTATTTATAGCGAGAACTTGAGACTCAATTAGGGTTTCTTGTATCCTCACAGCTTCGGATCCTCAATTGACAACCATTGATCACATCCCATCAATTTCAATCAATCTCGGCCCTTAGATGTGTGTTTCTTTGAAGCCTTCACTTGGATTACTAGCGTGGCACCTCACGCGATGTCGGGGAATGTCAGGACCTTAGAATCATTTTCTTTTGGGCGTGTTCTGTAGGATTTTTAATATTTGGAATTGACTAAGGGTGTTGGAAAGTTTGGTGGCAGGGAAGGTTAATAACATGGAAGTGCGTTTGTGGTTTCAGATAGAGATTCACAAATGGATAAGGTTCAAAAGGAGCGAGGGTTCACTGCGGAGGTATTAGGCTTGACCATGGTGGGTTTTATTAGTAGTAAGATGGGCTTTTAGGCCTTAGTTGGAGTAAATGATGGGTTTTGAGCTTTTTGGTTTAATGGTAGATCCGAATTTTCACATATAAGGACCATTTAAGCTATTTTGCAAATGAAAAGGACCAATGGTGTAACTTTGTGAAAGGTTTAGGCATAAGCGGTAAAAATGGATAAGTTAAATTTATGAAGGGTGAATTGTGCAATTATGGGTTTGTGAGGTTTGGATATTGTAAAAATGGTAAAGTTGAGGTAAAATGTGAAAATGTGGGTATAATGAAGGGTGCAGTAGAAAACTCCCAATCTTGACGAACTCAGAAAAGATTTATCAATGAGCATCCAAATCCCATAAAAGCGTTATCTCCGATAGGCTTTTGCACTCTTCTTTTCTCGTGCTTTCGAGTTTTCTTTGGTTTTGGCTCCTTTTACATACTGTTTTAAAATGTATCATACTGCACATGTATAAACTCAAAGCGGCAAATATTAGCAATAAGCGGCTCTTTCTTGGTTATTTTGGAGTATTTTGACAAAAAGGTATGTGTTTAGCATACCAATAACTATGCCTACTCCACTCCACGAGTCACCTACTCAAGAGCTCAAGCACTATGTCAACAAACTCCTTCAACTTGGCGGAGAAAGCCTTTACAGATTGTTTGTCTCACGGCAGCGTTGAAGGTCAAAGGCTTCCTTTTCGTCGAGCAAACACCAACACCCTAGGCGTGAACCTAATCATTGTAGTCATTATTAGGGTAAGCCTCGAGGAATTGATATAAGTTCTCTAGGGAATAGGAATGCTAGTGAAATTACTACAGCTAAGGTTGGGGTTGAGGAAGATTATTTTTATCTTTTTATGTTTTTAGAAAAAGGAAAGTCTGAATCACCGGGTTTTGATTTGGGGTTGGTATTTCTACCGATTACTCTACTTATCTAATTATATTTGGGTTCGGTAAATACCCAAACCCCTTAATCTAGGATTCAATAGAAAATAGCCAAGTGTTTAGTCAGTTAAACACTATCAGTCATTGAGTGCATAGCCTCTCGGTGAGTCATCTTTAGGATACTCGGTAAGGCGTGAAGAATCTCTCTCCACTCATTGGCGTGCCAAAGGGTGAAGACTGAGTCAAGAAGAAGATGATGGATTGATGAGTGATGACAATAACTCACTTTGAATCCCCAAGACTCTCCTCCAGCTGCTTACGAAGACAAGTAGAAGGCTGAAGGATAAATAGTGAAGAAAGAAGCGGGACAAGGCGGGATAAGTTTGAATCAGATAAAGAAGTCCTTATCAACATAAGTCAACTTTCCCTGAATGGCTAACACAAGCTCGATGTCATCATGAGAGTTATGGAAAGTAGCCTTGTCTTTACTTAGAATAGTCTTTATGTAGAGACAAAATACATGATATTTTGTCTTACGTATGATGTCAATTTGTCACTTAGGAAAGAGTTAAAACTCATACATGTATAAATAGCATAAGAGATGGAGTGAAAGATTAAGCTTGTGAATTGTAAAACACACACACACATAAGCCATCTTTTCACTCCTCAAAAATCGACTTAGTTCTGAGATAGCTTTCGGTGAGCTCTAAGAGTTGTGCTCAGACTTGCTTTGAGCTTAGAGAAGTCACCCAACTTTGTCATTTCAATCCCAAGTACTATTCCGCAGAAGTACTTGGGTAGCGTGTCTTTGTTGATTTATTTCTAATAAGAATATGATGTTGAAAATTACTTTGTGTGTTTTACTTATGTTAATTTCAGTTATAGTTCACTATTAACTTGTTTTTAGATTCTAAAGCTGTTTTTTAAACCATAGTGAGCGAGGAACAACAAGTGGTATCGAGCAAGGCTAATTATAAAACTTCGTTTTTAGGCCTCTAAAAGTTTTAAATTAGGATCCTAAATGGGTGAAATTGATGTACCCCAACTAGTCGATAAAAAGGGTGGAGCTTATTCATTTGTTGCCCCTAGACTTGAAGTTGGAAAATTCAACAAATGGAAAAAGCGAATGCTTTGCTATTTGATTGGGATGGAACCTTATTATATCAAGTGTATAAATGAAGGTCAATTTGTCCCAAGGCTGGCGAAGGATTGCCCAAACACGAGGCTTCGGTGGACCAGGGATGAAAGGAGAGTGGTCAACAGGACCAAAGACTCAAAAGTATCATAATATCTTGTCTTCTGGCGATATTATGGAGTGGTATAGTATGGTACAGCTAAGCAAACTGGGATGACCTAGTTCATAGTCATGAAGGACCATCTGATACCAAGGAAAACAAGATAATGGACACGAAACTTGAGTAGGGCTAAGGACTGAGAAACTCTCTCTCAAACTTACACCAGGTACAAAACTCTTTTAAATGAACTGTCAAATGATGGTGTTAAGTGTCAAAACATGAAATCAATGTTGGTTTTGTCAAAAGTCTCACAGTGGTTGAATTTCTCGAGGGGACTTAGGAATGCTAATCATATCAAAATCTTGAGCTTCACGAATTTATGGGAAATTTGTCTATGAGGAAAACCTCATCAACGAGGCGATACCACGACTTAAAGAAGTCTCGGGAAGTCAAGAAGTCCACGACCACCACCTCATCACCAATATCAAGCTGCTTTCTTCTCTAACAATGTTGTTCAAGATTTTGAAAATTCGATGATGAGCACGATGAGAGATCAAGTGAGGTACCTAAATGACACGATGCGAGTTCGAGGAAAGGGCACTCCTTGCTAACTCTCGAAGGTTTATAAAGAAACAAATGTTTTCAAATGCCAAAGCAAATGAGGACACTGAATGCTTTAAGTGTCACAAAATAGGTCATTTTGCAAAACGTTTTCAAAAACAATTTACGAACCCTCTTATAAACCATCGAGGGTCAAATCGGTCTCAGGCTTTAGCAAATTTCAACCAAAATCTATCAGTCTCATCAAAACCTTCAAAACAAATCGATCAAAATAAAGCGTTGATCTTGAAGCAAAATATAAGAAAGTCAAAGCTAAGCTTGCATTGCTCGAGGCGATCCTCGGAAACAACAAAAGTGTTCAATCTGTGCGGGGTAAAAACAAAGGCCTTGTTCTTTGAGACCGACTGGGATGAAGAGCTAGTGTCATCGAGATGATGAAATGGTGCATGTCAGTGCGATGGCCTCAGAAGAGGACAAGCTAGCTGTTGGAAAGAATCATGCCAGAAGCGGGGAATGGGTCAACATCACTATGAAGAAGGTAAACATCTTACTTTCTATGGATGATGACTTGATTGGCGGTCTTATATAATTATCTTAATGTTGACCTTAAGTTCGTAGAAAAGCAAAAGATTAAATCTTTTCAAAATACAACAAGTTAAGTTTTGAATTAAACAAGTGTAGAGATGAGCTGCTTATTTTAAAACAAGCCAAGCTTGAGGCTGTCACTTTGCAAATTCAAAACACTGGACTAGTTAAGAGAAATGGAATCTTCAAGATGAACTTAAAAGAAACAAGATATTCTTGATAGTTGGTACCTAAGAATCCGGGGTCTTTGATTGTGGGTGCCCAGTGCAAAAAGAGAGTCATAGGTGAAGATCATCTCCACGACTCGTAACAAGACAAAGTTCAAAACCATTTGTATGCAGTGGTATGATTACCAATATGTTGACTACTCCAAATTCTAGTGATTGGATTGAGCGGGTTAATCCTGAGTAAGCTTCCAAACATTGCGGAAGAACTGAAAGTCAAGCTCTAAAGAGCATGCTTGGACTCCACGATGATGTGCCCGGTAGTCTTGAACACATCTCGAGTGCGAAGCGAATCTCAAGCAGCTTCCACCCAGAAACCTCTTGAGGGTCTGCTCCAAGCTCTGAGCTTACTCCTGCAATCAATCCTCATTCACCAAAAGAAAGGTGGGACTTGGTAGAACCATCACGAAAAGACCAACAAAACCAACTCAACAAGAGTCTACTCCCTCTTGAGACCTCAACATCTCTCTGCCAGAAGGCTGACCAAATTGACCTTGGTGAACTTGTGAGGAAGCTTACTGAAAAATGGAATCCATTGAAAGGTCCACTGAACCAATCAAGGAGACAAAGTGGTTTCCTCGGTTCCTCAAAGTCTAAGTCAACCTCCAAAACAAACAAAGTGTGAGTTGTGTGTCATTACACCAGCCATACCAGCGACAAGCTGCTATAGAATCCTTTTTGCATGATCGCAAAAGGATGATCCACCGGACTACAGACCATCTACAGTATGTCAGTCAAGCAAACTATACCAAAGTTGGTCATCAATATGCTTCATCCTCCAAAGTTGCTCCCAAGAATAGAGCAAAACCTTTTCCTCTGTGCCCTCCTTTGTGGGTTTAATGATCATCATCGGGATGATTGTCTCATGAACACATCTTTGTGATATATGCGGTAATCCAGCTCATGAGACATCCCAACATGACAACATCATTCATGCAAGGAGAAATTCCAAACAACCCAGAGTCAGAGGTCATCCTCGGCCTCTAAATGCAAAACACGGGTAGTAGCATATGCGGTTTACTAGAGAAACTAAGTGGAGGAGTTTTACTTTGCTTGTGCGAGGGGCAAAAATACTTCAGGGAGCCTATTTGGCATCTAGGCAGTGGATGCTCAAGAAGCATGGCTGGTGTGGAATATCTACACAAGTATGTAAAGGAACTAGGGCCCAAGGTAGTATTTGGTGATAACTCATCATGTCCTACTGAAGGTTATGGTTGATAAAATGCAATGGAATAGTTTTCTCTAGAATAGCCTATGTCAATGGTCTCAAATACAATCTCATCAGTGTCAGTCAACTATGTGATGCTAAATACATTGTACACTTCAATGATAAACAAGGTACCATTTTTAATGCCAACAAGGAAGTTGTGTTGATAGCTCCTAGGAGAGATGATGTTTATGTATTAGACATGTCAACACTCTCCCAAGATGGAACTTGTCTCTTTGCTAAAACCCTTTGAAACTATCAATTGGCTGTGGCATAGAGACTCTCACATGAACTTCAAAAACCTCAACAACTTGGCTAAACAAAACAAGGTCCTTGGCTTACCATCACTAGTTTTGCAAAAGATAAACCATGCTACTTTGTGAAAAAGGTAAACATCACGAGCATCATTCAAAACCAAACAAATTTCTCCATCAAAAGTGCCTTCACCTCTGCACATGGATCTCTTTGGACTGTCAGGTCCTAGATCAATCCAGCATGAGAAGTATACACTTGTCATTGTTGATTAGTTCTCAAGATACACTTGGGTATACTTTCTTTCCAAAAAGAGTCCAGTGGTGATACAATAATGTCATTCATTAGGAAGATTGAAAACCCGAATGACATTCTTGTTAAAAAATCGAAGCGAAAATGATGCGAGTTAGAAATCAAGAGCTTGAGAGTTTTGTGATGAAAAAGAATCTCAAAATTTCTCATCTCCATATACCCTGAACAAAATGGGGTTCTTTGAGAAGGAAAAACGAGAACTCTCATTGAGGTGCTAGAACCATGTTAAATGGCTCGACCCACTCTCAAGCATTTACGGGTGAAAAGCGATCAAAAGCACTGTTACACTCAAAACAGGTCAATCATTGTCTTTAGTTAAGTAACACCGTGGAGGACGGACGGGTC
The DNA here is from genome assembly GCA_910596185.1 of Chrysanthemum makinoi. NCBI lineage: Eukaryota > Viridiplantae > Streptophyta > Magnoliopsida > Asterales > Asteraceae > Chrysanthemum > Chrysanthemum makinoi. The sequence continues at coordinate 124,060,619 of OU343225.1, forward strand.
TTTACCCACTGTATGCCTGATCCACAGCCCAATGTGTGGCGTTTTATGTAAGACTATAAATACTCTCTACCTCCCAAGGTAGAGAGTTGGAGCTCATAATAATATCTTTCACTTTCTCTCACTAAGTTCCCTAAACCTCTAACTTTCTCTCTCTAGAATTCCATCTATATGCTACCTTGTGTTAATGTTATGATGTGTATGTGAAAGTTAATATCTTACAATTGGTATCAAGAGCCATGGTTAGATCATATCTTGCACATCTTTGGATTTATAGTGGTTTTTGAGTTTAAAAAAGTTTAGTGGTTTTTGCATCATTTGGATGATTTCTTGTGTTAAAGTTTGAATTTTGTTGGTACTTTTATGTTTAGAATCATCAAAAGTGTTTAGGTTTTCATTTGGTAAGCTTGATCATCTTGGTTGGGTTGTTTTTGGATTGAAAAGTGATGTTTATATGGTTTTTCATGCTTCTTGACTTAGTTACGGCGGATAATATTCTTGGTAGCGACTTGCTTCACATTTTTGTAGCGACTTACAGTGTTGGAGTTAGCGAGTTAGATCTGAGGTTAAAGTACAAGTAGTGGACTCTCCACTCACAGTGCTTGACTTGGTGTAGCGACTTGGTGCGTAGCGAGTTGCTCTTTAGCGACTTGCATTGTTAGCGACTTGTGTAGCGGTGCTGCGAAATTTTGCTAGCGACTTGAGTGTTAGCGGTTACCACTTAGCGACTTACATCGGCTGGCGACTTGGAACTCTAGCGACTTAGCGTGGTAGCGAATTAGTTGTTAGCGACTTGGTTCAGAATTAAGTAGCGACTTGGTTGATTTTTTCCGTCAAAACTTCAAACGGCCATAACTTTTGAACCGTAACTCCGTTTTCAGCGTTCTACCCATCCAAACGACCGTGAGAACGAGGAGAATGGCACGCCCGAATCAACTATAGTTCATTGAAATCTTGAGTCTAAATCCATTTCGAACAAAAAGTTATTGAGGTTTTTAAGTTTTAGACCTAAATTTTAGGAAACGGGCGCAAACCAATCAATCACAACAAACAACATCTCTGTATCCCACGAACAATCTAAAGTCCTATCACACAATCGTCTTTCATTGTATCATTCCATCGGGCATCTTAACACCCTCTCTTTGGTCATTGCTTACGGTTTGGTCTTGATTTTAGTAAAATCCCGCGAAAGATTCTATTTCTCGGTTTAAATCATAGACGTGTAAAATCCCATGCATCCTTCCACATCATGTCTTACTCTCTTTGACCCGATGATTTGAAGTGCTTAAAGCGTATGATGTTGTGGACAACAATGATAATGTAAGCTACTTGAGCGATTAAAGATGATTGAATTAAGCAATGAGGATGTGAGATATCATGTTGAGAATCTAATGAGAGAATCGCACAGTCAAGCTACAAAATGCCATGCAAATGAAATGCAGCATTGAGCCCTATCGGCTACTTCATACGCACCTCATTGTTGTTATCCATAGGGGTCGAACATGTAGTGCTCTTTTCATCCGGGACTTACCTACATTGACAAAAGCTTCTTTGTTGAACTTAGAACACTTAAACGCAACTTACCAATAAAGAGGTTCAAGGATGGTTCAGTCAGACTCTTCAAGTAATCTACAAACAATTTGACCATTCATCGATTGGAATATTATTGATTCGATAAACACTTATTTGGAATTTCCTTCAAAAACATCTTTGGAATGGAAATTGAGAATTCATTGAACATTTATCCAACTCATGGATAATGTGAAAAAGTACATTGAAGAACGCTCAAAAGAATGAAAGCGTGAATGAGTGTACAGTGCGGTTGAAAGATTGTTGTGATAAGTTGGGTAATGTATATGTTGAAGAATGGTGTTCTTTGAATCACGAGAATGTCGTGACAACAAAAATGATTGAGTCGGATAATGGAAAAATGGAATCTTAGTGCTCAAATTCACAAGAGAGAGGTGCACGGACACAACCTATGCAAGTTAATGCAAGGCAGCTCCATGGAAGCGGATGCACCCAAGATAGAGATGCACCCGTCCACTGACACGTGCATGTCAATGCTGAGGGTAAGTTGCATGGATGTTTCTGCTGTACCTAGTTGTGCATCTTTTACTCAAAATGATGATTATGAAGCTGCATGAGTCTGTTGCATTTGTGCACGATGATTCCCTTACCCAGAGCTTAACATATATAAGGATCAGGTTGCTATTTATGAACAGAGTGCTAAGTTTGAGTTGACCACCCGTGAGCAGGAAATGGATGTCCAAATACGTACAACTATTAGAAAAGTAGGTTTTAGAAGAAGTATTAAAACAAGAGTTAAACTCCTTACAAGAAAAGCTTTCTAAAACTACTAAGCAAAAACACGAACTTCAAGAAAATGTTAAAATGCTTAAGCAAGAATTCAAGGCTAAGGAATCAAAACTTTTGAATGATTTTTCCAATCTAAAACTTTGAAGAACAAGCTTGAAAATAAGTTTATGCGTGCAAAGGGAATACCATTCGGTACTCACATGATCACTAAGCATAGAGTCTTAGCGATAAGCATAGCATTCCCCTTGTTGAGGAACCTAATCCAGAGGTAATTAAAAAGGCTAGAAATGCTCATAAGGGACTGTATGATGGTAATGAGATCCTTAAGCCTAGAGCGAGGAAACCTAGTTGCGGAGTGCCTTGAGGAAGATAAATCGGATGAAGTCACTAGGAAAAATGAATAAGCTAGAAGATCACAGTGTAAAAGAACAAGATATGATAAAACCCCATGATTACACTAAGGAAAATTGGATATCCTTAAACATGTTTAAGCCTCGGACTCTATTGACCTGAACAAGTGTTGGAAAAAGGATATGGACTTGCAAAAAGCTGAAAATCTTGTTGAAAAGAATCCCCCTTGTAGGAAATTCCTAAAAGCATTGTGTATCCTCCAAATACACCAATGCATTTAGTTCCTAGAACTATTGCCAAACAAGACCTTAATCAGTCAATATTTTATTCTTCAACTATTTACCGATTTTGAGAAAACTTGTAAGAAAAGGATCACACCCACTGGGATAACTGAAGGGGAAGGGGTTTTGAGCAAATGAAAGAATGTTATTTAACTGAGGTCATGCCTTTCTTTAAACAACTAAATCATTTTGAGAGTCTTAAAAGAGGGACAAAATCGGATATTAAAGAAATGGAAAAGGAATTTGATGCAATGGTAGTTGAAGTTAGTGATTATGGGCGTGCACTAAAATATAATGAGATTGAGAGGAAGAACTTGCATACCTAAAATGAGACTCTTATTCTTGAATGTATTGCTCAAGATATCTTTTCAACTGCTTCAAATTGCTCTATTAATGCTTTCAAATTTCATGAACTATCTGTGGCCCTGAAAGTCTCCCATGATCGTGTCATTGAGCTTGAAAAAAAATAATTCTAAACTAGCGAGAAAATTAGGCTGGATGATCCACGACAATTTGGTTAAACATTTTTCTAAACTAGAAGTTGAGCATTTTAATTTACACCTCAAATATCAACATCTCAAAGAAAATGTCAAAACTTCAAATATCAAGACATCTTCAGGTGCTCCAGAGTTTGATCTGATTTTCAAATTAACAAGCGTGATGAGCGATTCAAGCTCAGTGCAACACGATCGAAGTTGAGAGAAAGCCCATCTCTCAATTAAAGGGTCAAGCGAACAATATGGCAGGGCTCCCAAATGCCTCCTCCTTTAGATTCTCGGAATTCTCAAACGTTTCATCTTCAAAACCTAGTAAATGCTTTACAAAAGGAAAGCGAAGTTTTCTAGAAAGAAAATGAAAAGGTTAAGCGACATTTTAAAGAGTTATATGATTCAATAAGCGTCACCGTGACCAAAACAACGAAAAAATAAGCGTCTTTACAAAGGAAATTGAGAATCTGGCGAGAAGTGGGGAAATGGAAGCGCCACTTGTTTTCAATAAGAATGTTGTCTCAAAATCAACCTTAGATTGCAAATACACTGTGACAGTTAAATATATTCCTCCTCATCTTAGGAATAATGATAATGCTTTTCATGACTCATGTGCTCACCTTAGGATAGTCTAGAATGTCTCAGTGAGTTGTCGAAGAGGATTTCATTAACAAACCTCTTGATAGTGAAATTAGGTTTGCTTGCATCGGGCCAAAGCGATCTCAAGAGCTGCTTGAATGTGTAATTGCAACATGTCCAAAACCCTTAGGTGAAAAAAGCAAAGCTGTGAAGCCTTGTTTTATGCCTAGTGCCAAGCGAAATCCGTTCTATGCCTAAAGCCAAGCATGTGACCCTTGATATGCCTTTTTCCATATCTAAATTCAAGCAAGCAACTGGTGATGTGCCTCCTAAATTTTAGATCCCAGCACTTCTAGACCGAGAATGCGAGAAAGTAGTGAAGCATGTAATGTTCCCATCGTTACTTCTCACAGGATGTTAAGATTGACACTAAAGTTAGCGGGTCAAAACCTAGAAGCTATGAAAAGAAGGATAGGATACGCAAATAAGTGTTCATGATAAAAGTGAAAAGAACACCATAGGGACAAGAAGTTTGATTTGAACAAAAGAATAAGTGTTAGTTCTAGTATTAGCTCTAAGCACTAAAAATTAATTGAGGCCTTATCTTTGTCTGCAAAACATGCAAAAATGTTTAATTTCATTAATCATGATAAATGTGATGTGTTATTTCGAGGTCTAAGATTCATAACCGGTTAAGAAAGTTTGGAGCCGAAAGCAGTTTAGCAATCACGGAAACCTACAGGGAAGGTTTTTACCAATGTAGGATTTGATGGAAACCAACAATTCGAATATTCACGAATGGCAAACCTTGCCCCTTAACTAGATCCACTATGCCTAGAGTAGTGCACATTGGGTTTGAAGCCAAGCGGTAGAACAATCCCATTAAGCACAAAATGTCCCTCGACTAAGTCCGATGCTTCTACTAGTTTAGCTCCTAGTGACAATGACATTGCACCTAGGGTTTTCTTGATTCAAAGATTGTTTGTGCTAACCAAAAGGACCCCATGAGCGCGTGGGGATCCAATGTTTCCAATTCTATGTCTTAGTCTGTTATCCAAAGCAGGTCGTACAAGTCGTCCCTTGGTATTTGGATTAGTGACTCTAAACATATAAGCGGGCTCAAACAATGCGTCTTTATGATTCGAGCCTCGTTCTTCATCATTATGGCGTTTGCGAGATAACACTTGAGGCCCGTTCTCAAAGAAAAGAAAAATTATGCGGCTTAGGTCGCTTTATCTTGAGAAGAAGAAATCTTCATGTTTATGACCATTCTCATCGACATTCTTCATCAACAAGCTTCATGTTTCTCCCATGCTCATTCAGTCATCAAGTGGATCCACATTCATTAATGTATATTCTTATTCACTTGCTAAATCAAAAATGGCAACTTCGGATGCAATTTTTGAGGGGGAAAAGAGTGAATATACTAAATGATGATGGATGTTTGAATAATGGTTATACGACTTAAAGTTTGATGACTCTCCTCCAGCGCCTAATGTTTCACTCACTAAGGATAAATGGGATTTATTGTTTGGGATTCATTGGTCCAAGATATGTTTGATGAGTATTTACAACCTTAGCGAATATTTGATGATCATCAAAGAATATGTGATTCATGAGTTCAAGATATGTTTGTTGATCATCAAAAAGTACAACTCGGAGACTACTCAAAAAAAAATCCTATCTCCGGTTATTCCTCAAGGCGTTGATAATGATTATCATAATATTGCAGTTGCACTCATGAATAATGATTCGCTCTTTGGTATTCCTTTGCCAAATCTTCACGGATTATTGTTCATGAATAATGATCCCCTCTTTGGTATTCCTTTGCCAAATCTTCATGGATTATTATTCCTCTCATCGTGCATGCTATAAATCAACCACATGAACTTCAAGGAAAATGTCTACCTCATCCGCTCGAAGTTATTGGTGTATCCTTCATATCAGTCTCTACATGAATACTTTTAGGAAGAATACATTGATGTTGAGGCATCATTTGTTCTAGTTCATTAGAGTGGGTGAATGTACATTCGGTTGTATGTTTATTCACATGTTGGGCATTTGACACAAGTTGATTACTTTGAAGTTACTCTTTTATCACTTATTTGAGGTTGAAGTTGGCGTTCACAAAAGTGATCTTATTTGATAACTTGAGCTTAAAATTAGAGTTGAAGTCTTGGTTATCTAGTTACCCGGCGGTCGAGGTGGATGGTTGAAGACACGGTTAACTATCACTATTAGGATTCACGTTGTTTTACACCGATTATGCGTATATTACGTTGTGGATAATGCGAGAAGGTGTTAATGTCTCATACTTTAATTGAGTATTGAGTACGTAAGAGATTTTCTTGGTGCATAAATTCGACGCAGTTCTTCCATCTTTAAGTGCAAGCTTAAAGACACAAATACGAAATTGACTTGGATTTCAAGTTTGGTATATTGGGTTTTCTTCCAGCAGTGGTCACTTCAAATTGTCTACATATGGGTTGATAAAGATAGTCAGAGAGTTTATGTGCGATTGATTCTCCACGAGGATTCATTTGGGCTATTTGAGTTCTTCTCAGAATTTCAAGTTTATGGATATATTATGTTACTTAGGTGTTGATTGGAAGAAATGTGAGAAGAAGTATATTTGGAGCGTGAGGATGATCGCACTTCTCGACATCTTATATCGGTTTATGATAAAGTGCTTTCGGTTTATATGCACAACATGTTCACTTGATCGAGCTAATTGATTTATTTTCAGGTTGACATCCACGGAGATGATTAGTGACTCAACATGTTACATGGATGTCATTCGTCTCTCTTGTTGGGTACATGTGTACATTATGTGCTGATTGGTTATATGTTATATAACTGGAATGCACTTGGTAAAATGAAGATGTTGATATATTGTTCCCTAAATAGACAACTGGTCAATCTTGAAGAGTAAGGTGTACATCGGGGATGCCGCAGCGAGGAGTTCATGTGATGGGGTAAATGTCGGTTAATCCGGTTGATAACCCTTTGAGGCGATCAATGTTTCAACTTGTTGCCGGTGCTCGTATTCTTGAGTCTTGAGCTTCAATCAATGAGACGCTTTGTATTCAACTCTATACTTTTAGGGAAATGGTCTTTATTCGATGTTTGTCGGTTTTGGGGGAAGCTATCAAAGATTCAAATTGAGAAGGCTCATGTCGAGCGATTTTCTTAGAAGCCTCAATGCTTTGGTGGCGGATTTAAGATGTTGATTCCTTTCTACTAGCGTCTTTGAGCGATATCTTTATCTCGGTACTCATTTCATCATTCTCTTAAACTAATTTATCTCTTGTAAATATTTATTAGAAAAACAAAATACAAAATTATAAAACCTTCAAAAAATCAAATAGAAAAATATAAAACTTTCAAAATCCATAAAAATTTAAAAATTTAGAAAAATCTTCAAAAAAAAATATTGTCTTTTTGTCATGTTTCTCGATTGATAATATCTACGGTCTTGATGTTTGTCATTCAAAGAAATGACCGCGGGACTTTAGATGTTGTTAAATTTTATAAAAATAAAATAAAAAAAATCAAAAATATTTTTTGGGAGAAAAGAAAGAAAAAATGGTTTATTGTCATTTTAGGGCAATAACCGGTTTTAAAGAAAGAAACGAGCCATGTTTTACCATGTTTTCAAATTCCATGCTCCGATTCTATAAACATTTATCTGCTGAAAACTAAATGCTTTGAAAAATAACTCGGTCTCTATTTTGATAATCATCAGGACTTATTTGTCAAAATCTCTATCTCTCAATCAACAACCTATGTCATTGATTGAGGGGAGAATGATTTCAATTAAATTAAAAAGTTATTTGGCATTAAATTGTTTTCAAAAGATATACATGCATGTTCTATCAATGGAGATTAAAGTCTTAAAATCGATCCTTATCGATTAAAAGCGCTTTCATAATCAAGTCACAATTCTCCTCTAAAGCTTTCAAAATCAATTTAAATCTATAGAGATCACAAATCTCAAATGATTTGATAATTGTGATCGGGGAGAATTTGTTATTTAAATTGGATTTAAAGCGATAATTACATAAATGGTTTTATAAGAATGTACATGATGCCCTCCCATGTGACAAGCGATTTCAAATTTTCAATGCACATGTTGAGGAGGAGCATCTATCTTAAACCTATAATTTGAAAAGTGATCATTTATCTCAATGTCTTTGGTTCCCTTTAGTATGTGTAAAACTCTTTTCAAACCTCGAAGCACATATTGAGGGAGCAAAATCATGAAAACCTCATCCTTCCCCAAAATGCTTTATCTACTTGATTTGATTTGGGAAGTGATGTTGATATCTTTTAGAAAATGGTAATCAAAGAAGTTAATTCTTTCTCTTGCCTCCGTGTGCAAAACATTTTTCAAATACCTGATGCACATGTTGAGGGAGTTCGTTCTAAAAATATCAAAAACAATTCAGGTACAAAATGCTTTGATAATATATCACAAGTATATGAATTGATTTTCAAATGGTTTTCAATTGGTTCAATGGCGGATGAACAATACCAAAAAAGGCCGACCAACTTTACATTATGTATGGTGATATAAGGACGATAAGGTTAGGTATGTGTTCCCATGATCCGCCAGAACGGAGGGATCTACGAGGACTATCCACTAGTTAGTGTAGAGTTCTTAGGTATGATGATAAAAGGTGAAAAATGAGATATGGGAAGAGTGCGGACTAAAGTGAGCTGAGTGCTGGAATAAACCCAACAAGGTTCAAGCTATGAAGTCTCGGTAAGCGAGAAGGGATTGAAGAATTAAAAAGAATTGAATGAGAAAAGGGTGAAAACAAATAGCCCTCCATTTATTCAACCTTAGGGCAGAAACCGGGTTCAATTCATATGCTACTGATGGTAACTTCGGTATTGAAGACAAAGGCGTCATGGACCCGGTGGCGCTTTGCACTTCAACTTTCCAAACCACTCAAGTTCCTCTTAAAAGGACTTGTTTCATTCTCACGGGGAACCGACATTATCTATCGACTTTCTCTTAGAGATTGTTGATATTGAAGAAGGAGACCCTCTCCTAGTCTCGACACGGATCCAAATATGCACAAATTGAGTCTAGAGCCACGAGATCATCAATAAATCTCATTAGGACACTTTCAATGAAGACTCTCTGTTTCACACAATGTGGAAGAGAAATTATATCTTGAGTCCTACGCATTATCCTTGTGGTATTGCGGAACATCGAGTGATATGCAAACATACTCACAATGAAGATGGAAAGCCTTACGAACCAACATCTAACAAGCTCTGGTAGGTGGCATGTGAGATCTATTATCTGAGATCAACCATGTGACAAGCTGAGCGAAACAATGGGGCGATTCAATCTTTTGAATCAATCATAGTTCAGGTTATGGATTGACGGATACCTTTGAAAAACCGGTCTTTGTGCTTTAAAAAAAAAAAAAAACTCTTTTCATTAAACGTGGCCGTGTACTAATTTTTCAAATCAAAAGGTGTTTTATGATTGATAATTGATTTTCATTAAAACCTTCGTTATATTGCAAAACAATTTCTATTGAGCAATACACGATTGTTTTTCAAATCTCTTTTCATCAATCGATGGGCGAAAATTGGTTCCTCACTCCGTGTTGTCTTCTTTAGGCGTTCGGTTTGAGAACAGCTAGAGCAGCTCTTGACTCTGTCAAGGAATTCTTGAATTATACGATCCGCAGGTAGTACTTATGCTTGATCGCGAGGAACGTGGGCGTGTACCTCAATTCATCGAAAGTGTTCAAAGACACTTTTAGGTAAATTTAACTAAGCATCTTATCTGCGAGGTACACCCGGCGTTTGCGGTGATGAGAATGAAGCGATCAATCCATAGCGCATGCTCACCTAACACATTCATCTCAAAAATCATGATTAGTGCATCAATGACTCGATATTTTTACTCCATGCTTACGCTTCTGGCTGCTGCCAATATCATGAATCAACAAATGCTTCGCTACTCAGATGAGAATATATCATGATCCCGAATGTGAGCATGTCGGTCCGAATGTCACAACATCACATAATACCAACACCACAATGGATGTATGGGAGATTTTCTACTGATGATCTCAAAAGGCTGGCTCAAAATTATTATCACGTGGATCAATAAAAGACCTCCACTTGAAGTAACCAAACATGCAATGTGAAGAATCAATGACTACGAGCTTAGGAACAATGGACTACATCAAGAATGCAAGAACAATTGTTAATGTCATATGTTTTGTATTCAATGTAATTTTAGTGCATGATTGAGGTGACCTCCCTTAGGGGGAGATTGTTTGGAATTAGAAATTCCCAGTATTAAAGAGTCGGTCACCTCAAGTATATGTAATCGTTAAAAAGCTCGTAGTCATAGTAATATTAAGTTAAGTAGTATTTAGTTAAGTAACACGTGGAGAATGACTTAGTCTTTACCTTTGTATGCGATCCTGACAATGTGTGGCGTTTTATGTAAGACTATAAATACTCTCTACCTCCCAAGGTAGAGAGTTGGAGATAATAATAATATCTTTCACTTTCTCTCACTAAGTTCCCTAAACCTCTAACTTTCTCTCTCTAGAATTCCATCTATATGCTACCTTGTGTTAATGTTATGATGTGTATGTGAAAAGTAATATCTTACATATATTACATGCTTATCTATCAACATAACACACACATTAATAATTGACATAGAGTCCAGCTCTAAATAGTTTAAAAGCAGTTTTAATGAGAAAACTATTTCACCCCCCCCCCCCTTCTAGTTTTCTACAATTGGTATCAGAGCTTCGTTACCAAGTTTCTTAAAGTACATTGTACTTTAAAAACTTGATACGATCCGTGTATGTTTGAAAACTACAAAGAAGGGAATTTCATAAAACAAAAAATAATTCATGTTTTTAGAAATCATCATATTTTAAATATTGGATAGTGATAGATCATTCTAACGTTTTCTTTTTGAGAATTCTTCATACTAGGATTTGGGCATCTTAGAAGATCATGAAGAATTTCGCGTCTATGATTTTTTAATCATAAAAGGAATATATATAGCAAAGGTATGTTCTTTATAACTTACTATAAATAAATTATTAATTCCTAGCTTAATTAGCAATATCATTTCTTATAACACGTAAAGAATCGTAGACTTAATACGTATACTCCAATATCACTAAAGTTGTTATCTATATTGAACACATCATCAAGAATAGCATTCTTTGTTGATCTCTATAGAAAAAACTACAAACTAGTCATTTTTTCTCATAATGATATCTTGGCTATTCGAGAGCCATGGACATCATTTCTCACATAAGGTTATTGACATTACATCCATGTCAATAGTGTCCATGTGAAACTTCTCATATCATGATAAAATAGTATTTTTTCATAATTCTTAACTTCCCAAATTATGATTCATTCGTAAAAAGGGAACCTCGTCAAAAAAGGATGGTAAAACACTAAAACTCATTAAAACCTCGAACCATAAAACAATCTTAAGCTATAGAGCAAAAACACCAACATTAGTCAAGAATTAAAACTCCCGTATCAAAATTATCAAAGTTCACTTAAACTGTTAACTGCTGATTTGCCGGATCCCTGAGATTGAACTAGCCGGATCCCTCATTCAAGGGATCCGTAGGAACCGGCACATCATAAGACAGAATAAGTGCTAGATGATCACTGTTGAGTTCTACTTTCCACTTTACTCTCCCACTCATGAACATAAACCCTAAGTTGTTGTTCATAAGAGCTCATTCCTCATCATTTCAAAGGAAACAATCACTTGTGTAAGTATTATCTTCACTACATTATTATTTCCATTCTCTAGTTCCTAGAAGTACAAATTTCATCTTAAGAACTTTGGTTCAAATGGGTTTATCACAATTTGGTATCACATTGTTTTCTAAGATGAATTAAATCAAAGAATCAACATTGTTAATACAAATTAAAAACTCATTTTGAATTCAAAAAAGATGTATTGAGCAAAATTGTGATGAACCTAATTAGGATACTATTCACATAAATGACACCACATTGTGGTTTTGGTGTTTAGGATCAACCATGCCGAGCTCAAGGCAACAAGACTATCAAGACACGGCACACTACATACCGATGTATCATAGAAAGGAAGGTTTAAGTACCGAGGAACGAAAAGCCTTCAAATTGTTGCAAAAGAGGTTGTTCCATGAGGGGCGTATAGTCGAACCCTCATTTATCAACAATACCGACATTCCCCAAGTCTTTGCGGGAATCAACTTCCAATGCCTTTTAAACATCAATGAACAAATTTGTCCGGTATTTGTCCTAGAGTTCTACAAGAGCATGAGGATCATAAGAAATGAAGATGGAACCATTTCGATCGCTTTTGTCATCAATGAACACGAATATACCTTCACCTTCGAGGAGTTTTCTAGGATACTTCGTATCCCTTGCCGAGGGATATGCTTGTTTTCAAATGAATGGTCACTAGCCCACCTCCATGACATGGTCGATGAGCATCCGGTCTATTCTACACCTCTCTCGGATCCTACTACGGTAAGAGATACCGTCTTCATCCAAAGAGCCTCCCTGTCTCAGGTCACTAGGAAATCGAAGGTCATCTATAGGGATCCCTTTCAAATAGAGCTTTCAGAGATGTTCCCATTGTACAAGAAATGGGAACTATTGTTAAGGGAGAATGTCCTTTGTTTGGTGGGAAATAAGGATCATCCCAACGCTTGCCTAGCCTACATGATCTATTGCCTTGTTACTAGGACTCACTTCAATCTTTCCTATTACATGGTTAAACGGATGGCAAGTGTATCAAGGATAGACAAGATGGTGCTCCCCTATGCCATTCTCTTAACTCGCCTAGCCAATTTTGTCTTTGCTCTAGATCCATCTCCCTACACTGATGACCACATCTTTTGCAACAAGGTTATGGTGCCCTTGTCCGATGAGAAGACTACAAGGTTTATGGTTAAAGGCAAGAGACTTCATCCACTGACAGACTCATCCGATGAAAAGGAGGGAGAAGGAAGCAACCCTATAGGAAACGTTCAACTCTATCCCATAGCATACATTGAGCAATTACCAGACATCCAAGCCCATCTCGAATTTCCAACAAACAAAGGTGTTTAAATGTTTGCTAACTTTCGATGAAGAAGAAGTAGGCATGAAGGGTTGAAGAGTGAAGCTTGGAGGCGATGGAGTAGAAGATTGAGTGAAAGGGAAGGTAAGGTCGTGGACCTTAAAATTTGAACAATGGTCTGTAAAACATCTTAAACAATATTTTTGTAACTTAGGACTTAGCTTTAGTAGATGGCATGACGTGAACAATGACACCCTCTAACTTAGAAACCCAAATGGAATTACGACTACTTGATTGAAATCAAAGCGGCTTACTCATATTTACTTACCTTTTAGTCACTCTTACTTACCATGCGTGATATACCTTGCTTGCATATTTGATTACTTGATATAGAAATGATTAGGTTGGGTATTTGCTAAGAGGTGCAAATTTTACATATTTGTTGTGAAGCTACTGGTCAGCAGTAGCCGGATCCCTCATATGAGGGAACCGTGGGATCCGGGTAAACAGGTATAAGAATTCTACACTTTCACATCAATCCAATCTTCTAAACCTTATTATACTTTGTAAACATGATACTTTAGGATCACTTAAGTCTTCATCAAGCTCAGTATGTCCCACACTCACTCATAGCTAAATTAGGATCACATTCAAGGTGTTTTTGATTTATCACTTCACCAAAACTCACCATATTTCCACTCCAATGCTCACACATTGTTCCTCACATCTCAAAACACCAAGTTGGTTATTTCTCTTAATTTTAGCAAATTAATTTTAGTCATCTTTACCTCAAAATAGGCTAAAACTAGTTTTCATTTCTTTTGATTTTTTAGGAATTTTTCAAATTTTTCTTAAGTTACCATCTGATCTCTAGGATCATTTGGCTTCATTTTTCATCCTCAAAATATTAGTGTCATGCTTAAATACTTAGTTACAAACATAAAAAGTCCACTTTCTTATCAAAAACCATCATCAGATGTCCTCACTCCTTATGGTTGGACATTTAAGTCCCATACCATTTAAGACATCTTAGGGAACCTATACACTCAAGATTTATAGGTACTAGACCTTAATATAACATAATCACTCCACCACATTGTTGTCGATAGACGGATCCCCACTTACAACTAAAGGATCCCGAGGTGGGAACCGTGGGATCCGGGTCTACATAACAATTTACAATCACTTTACTCATCTAATTCAAACTCTCTTTGGTAGTCTAAACACTTTACCTTGCCTTAAATGACTCCCTAGGATAGAACAACACTATAGTTGACCTTAGTGCATGCCAAAATTCTTAGTGGTCAAGAATTTAATTCACTAATCTAATTCCATCCTTTATAAACCAAGTGTGTTTATGCAATCCATCACTCTAATCACCATTCAAAATCAGTAGCTAAGGCGTCCATTACATCCTCTTTTTCACTATGACTAAAGCATCTAGCAAAACTTCTTCAACCAAAGGTTCCTCCAAGAAGAATGCTCATATGGTTCATGAGATATCATCAACCGAGTCATCACCCGTCAAGAGCCCAAATACTAGAATCCCTCCTCAACAAACTCAACCAACCAAAGCTAGAAAAACCGCTAGGATTAGTATTTGACCTTTTGAGTTGGAAAGGCCTTCATTAAACACTAAACCAAACACACCTAGCTCAAGTAAAACACATAAGCCCTCATTTCTAGAACCAAGCCTACACTTCTTTACCGCGCCTCTTTCTCATCCAAATCTCTACTCTTTAGAAGACTCACTACCTAGGACTTCTCATTCACCAACCTTCTCATTAAATAGGGAACCACCTTCACCATCAAATAGTCCAAGGAATCACCAAAACCATATAGAGGACTTCTCATCTCCACCACCAACTCATACATCATCACCCTCATTCTTAGTTGAACCACATCCTACGACACTAAACTCACCTTCACAAATCCCACCATCCTTTGTGGAACCTCCTCAAAATATTCCACCTCCACCGTTTCCTACTCATGACAATAATTGCTCTAATTGTCAACTTACCCAAGGATTAGTTCAAGAAGTACGAAATGAGTTACATTTCATATTTAATCATATCCTTGAACGATTTGACCAAATCAACAAATCTACTCGTCCTTGGAATCTAAGATTACAAGCACATTAATGCTTGTTATTAGTTTTAGGCACAACTTAGAAATTATTAGAAAATGTACTACATGCTTTTGTCATTCTCTTAGTTTTAGAGATATGTATATCATTTCTCATGTTTTATTGAATGAAATTACATGTTGTATGCCATGTGTCTTGAAAATATGTTTGGTACCTTAATACATAACTCTTGTTGATGTTGACATCACATTTTACATATACATTGTTGTCATAAGAATGCAGGTTACAGATCCCTCATTTTGGCCTAGACTGATCCCTCCCAAAGAGGAACCGTGGGATCTGTGCAACAGAAGCACTTTTTATTACTAATTTGAGTCTCATTTGCAGGATATTATGCATCATATACTTGCTTTCTAACCTTTGTTTTGTAGATTTTCAAAATACACATGAAGACTTTGACACCCTCAACAAGGGGGAGCTTTTCGTCAAAGCAAAACTATTGCAAAAACACTTGCAATACTTTCACTTAGGATTTCGTTATTACTTGACGCCCCCACAAAGGAGATCACTCGTCAAGGGGGAACATGTTCGTCAAAAGACGAAACCATTTGCAAACATAATTGCAAAACACTCGCTTAGTTTTCCTAATTACTTGACGCCCTCAACAAAGGGAAGCACCCGTCAAGGGGGAGCTAAGATGAGAATTCTTTTGTTCTCTTACTCTCTATTTTTCATATTATTACTTGTCACACGTTTTTCTCCAAACAATGTGTTGGTTTCTTTTCGACGCTCTTTTTGTTTCGACAAAAAGGGGGAGAAGAGAGTAAAAACTCCAATTCAAACTTTTACGAATTTTAGTTTTTCCTTAAAATAGTCTTATGTTTTGTCATCAACAAAAAGGTGGAGATTGTTAATACGAATAAGCCGTAAAAACGTTTATTTATAATTTGCAATCTTCTATTATTTTGTCGATAACAAACGTAAAATCATTTTAACGAAACAAATAAAATACGTAAATGGTTTGAGCCAATAGTTTACTAACACACTTACATTTTCATATAAAACACTAAACAAGTAATAGTGTTTACATAATATAGAAATACATATGTATAATAACTAGTGTTTACATAATATGGAAATGTGCATACTTATATTGTAATGGGTAATGTAATGGGTAAAAATCTTAGTACTTGACCCATTGACTAGATACATTGAATGTAGTTGGGTAAAACCCAAAGTCCATGACCCATACACATGGAGCTTGATCCATAACCCATGACCCATTGCATGACATCATGCATGAAGTCATGTTGGGTATTATCCATAATCCATGACCCATAACCCATGATCCAATGTCTAGATACATTGCATCTTGTATAACCCATGGTTCATAACCCATAAGCCAAAACCCTGTTTGCAACCCAAAATCCGGACTTAAGCTGACCCAGCTGGCGGATCCCTTGGATTGCACTAGCCGGATCCCTCTGGGGAGGGATCCGTGGGAACAGGGGAATAGTAGAGAAATTTGCCTATAAATAGTGAGCCATTTCTCTCTTGCAACTCACCCCTTTTACACATACTCTCTCTTAGTATTGTAAACTCTCTAACCTCAGATCCAAAGGTTCTTTCTATGTAGTTTTGTGTTTGTGTTATTCTCTAGGTTCCTCTTAAAGGCGAGATCACCACCTCTTGAAGTCGAGCAAGCTCAATTCCATGGGTTGCCAAGCTTCGTCATCATCAAGACTACTGAAGTTATCTTGTTGATAGTTCTTTTCTCCCTCCTTAGAAGTGTTGTGGTAAAGGCATTAGTAGGTCTGAAGGTCCGTGTCAAAGGCATTAGTGAAAGGTGTCGAAGGTCCGTGTCGAAGGCATTAGTGAAGGGTTCCGAAGGGTCGTGTCAAAGGCATTAGTGAAAGGTGCCAAAGGTTCGTGTCGAAGGCGTTAGTGAAAGGTGCCAAGGGAGTACACTCGATATGGTATATCGATGTACAAGATAGATAGGTTAGGTTAAAGGATATTGATATCCTTATGATGTTGTAATAAGGAGTGTGTCTCCTTTGGGGTTGTTGTGTATTGGTGTAGTGTTGGGTAGTAGTTCCTCCTTTGTAATGGAACTCGGTATCTAGCCTTGTACCGGATAAAGTGTAGGCGACGTTGTGATAGGTTTGGTTCTACCTCGTGGAAGAACACGGTGTCTAGCCTTGTACCGGATAAAGAGTAGGCGACGTTGTGAAGGCTTCTCCGCACATTAAGGAGCTTGTGTTGTGTAGTGCTTACGACCTCTTGATTGGGAACTCGGGGAGTAGTAGGGCAAGGAAGGTCCTTGTAGCGAACCACTCTAAATACTCGTGTCGTGGTTTTGTGTTCCTTACTCTTTATCTTTTGCATTACTTATTTATATGCTTATCTATCAACATCCAACACACACATTAAATAGATTGACATAAGTCAATCTAAATAGTTTAAAACGAAGTTTTAATCGGGAAAACTATTCAACTCCCCTTTCTAGTTTTTCACAATACATTTGAACTACATTTTGGCGACCCTTATGTTATTATTGTACACTTAAAACATATTATGTACCATTTTGGCAACCTGTAACTTGTGGATATTGCAAATTTTGTGGATTGGCAGTGCGTATGTGTTGGTTAGAACACCGTTTTTGGATAACATTTAGCCGTTATAAGTTTGTTTATCGATTATATGTGTTTTAGTTGTTATATATATAAGTGTTTTAGCGTTATAAGTTGATTTTCGATATTGGCGATGTTGGTTGTGTTTTTGTTGTGGTAAGAGGCTTGGTTGACAGGTTTTAGTGTTCAGGTTTTGGTAGATTTTTTCCGAAAAGAATCTGGAAATTGCTGCTGATACTGGTTGTTGTGCAGTTATATTACATCTTTTTGCCGAGGACTTGTCCTCGGCAATACCAAGCATTATTTTGACTTTTTTGGTCCGACATTTAATTTTGACTTTTTTTCATTGACTATCTCATTTGATTTGCCGAGGACATGTCCTCGACAAAACATATACAAAGCTTGACTTTATTGACCGATTTAGTTAGTTAATCACTTTGACGTTTTGACCCGACCAAAGTTTTTCCTCCAGGAAAAAGTTGGTCAAACTTTTGGTAAGTCTAGTTGAAAATTTGGTGGGGCCCACTTTGTCCTCGGGGAAATTCCTCAGTATTGTTATCACCGACTAGGTATCACCGAGGACTGTAGCCCGAGGACTTTTCCTCGGCAATACTTTTTCCCGAAGACATGTCCACGGAAAAAGCCAAAAAATGTCCTCAGGAATTGCCTCGATTTTACTAGTGATTAGTGACGACGTATGTCGTCGCTACAAGTGCAATACGCGTCGCTTAAACCTTTAGCCAAATTGTCGCCCTCGCAGATGGCCTATAGCAACGACTCTATCATTCTTTTAGTGACGACACCTTAATTAGTGACACTAGGGGGTGTTTAATTTAATTAAGTAGTTTTGAGTAATGTCTAGATTAGCCACTTATTTAAAGGAGAGAGATTTTTGTGGGTCTCCTTATTAAGATGAAACAAAGGTTTGGACCAACTCAAAAAGTGGAAAAAAAACGTTTAACAACGATCAGTCGCTCTAGATTTATGTTAGAAGAATATTGAAAACAAAATAATAAATACTTTTAGTGGCGACAATATCGTCACTACAAGTATTTATTAGAAAACCAAAAAGTAAAATGATGTAATCTTTTAGCATGACATTTTCGTCACAACACGTTTAATAAAAAAACTAAAAAAGTTGAAGAAAAAAAATCTTTAGCAACGATAATGTTATTGATAAAAGTATATATTAGAAAACTAAAAAATAAAATAGAAAAAACTTAATGTCGTCATTAAAAGTATTTGTTACTTTCCTAGAAAATGCTTTTAGTGTCGATCATGTTGTCACTAAAAGTGTCGGGTATGTGAAGCTAGTTTTGGCTATTTGCAACTTATTTTCCAGATTATCAACAAACACAACTCATAAATCAATTTAACTTTCACAAGTCTCAACATGTCTCAACATCCCCGTATCATTTCAAATAATGCACCGAAAGTAATTAGCATAAATCATGTTAACGTACGCACATCTATTCATCCCCACTATATTCATCCTCACCTTCTTAAAACCTTTCAAAGAAAAAAAAATGTCTTGAATATGTAGCGACGTCAATCATCGCTAACAGTGGTCGCTAAATGTCCCTTTTTTAAAGGTAAAAATAAAGTAAAATGTCCCGATTTTAGTAGTGGACAAGATAAATTACGATTCATAATATAATCGTTCCAATTCAAAGTCATTAAGCTATGATCAATCCAAGGTTCTGAAAGTATGTCTTCTTTTGAAAGGGTGGTTGAAAACTAAAGCAATCGTGAACACTGTTTTTAAATAAGGGTGAAAGCTAAAGGTACGCAACGTACTTTTTCAAAAATACACATCTACGCAATATACTTTGTTAAGGGTCAAAGCTAGCTAACATACTTTCAAATTTTTTTCGATCTAGCTAATATGACCTGTTGGTAGTAGGTTACCAGGTCACTTTTGAAAAAAAATTGCGCAGCTTAGTCCCTACATGATAACGACCGTTAGCTAGATGCTAACGACGTTAAAAAAATTAAATTTTTTTAATTCATAATTTTATAAAAATGGATAAATTTTATAAAATATTTTTTAATTAAGTAATTGGTTTTTAAACGTTTTTTTTTAAATTATGTAATTTTTTTTAAAAAACGTATTTTTTTTTAAAAACGTAATATTTATAAATTTTTTTAAAAAAAACGTATTTTTTAAAAAATACCTTTTTTTTTTAAAAATACGTTTTTTTTTTAAAATACGTTTTTTTTTAGAAAATAAGTTTTTTTTTTAAATTTAAAAATTTTATAAAAATTACGTTTTTTTAAAAAAAATAAGTTTTTTTTTAAAAAATTACGTAATTTAAAAAAAAACCAATTAAAAAAAAAAAAATTTAACGGTCATTATCATGTAGGGACTAATTGCGCAAATTTTTTTCAAATGTGACCTGGTAACCTACTACCAACAGGTCATATTAGCTAGATCGAAAAAAATTTGAAAGTATGTTAGCTAGCTTTGACCCTTAACAAAGTATATTGCGTAGATATGTATTTTTGAAAAAGTACGTTGCGTACCTTTAGCTTTCACCCTTTAAATTTCACTTTGATTGGTGTGACGTTTCTTCTAAATAACACTTCAAAGTTATCGAGTAATTGTTTGTTTATTAAATTTTTTTATTAAGTCACATTTAATTAAAAGATGAATTAATGCAGACATCTTCAATTTTATTACTTAATATTCTGAGTCATCTTTCTGTGTTAAGTTTCAAATAAATGATTTTCATATGATTTAATGAATTCAGTTTTTTCATATTAAGTCGAATTCAAACACCACTTAAGTGTTCAACAAGATACAAAATGCGCGAAACTTCTTTTTACTTCTCCCCCAACTCTCTCAATTTTTAATTGGGGACACTTCGCTAGCTAGTCCATGTTTTAGGGTGCATGTTAACTACGTGATGCCACTCATTACGTGTTATATCATATGGCTAACAAAATCAAACAATAAAAGAATTAACGACGTATAAACAGAGTGACAAGATCTCTTTTCTTTCGATGATGAGACGTTCTCTTTCATTATTACATTTATGGTCGATTCCAGTTACTCTACTCGTCGTGATCATTGCATCTGGTTTCTCTCTATCTATCTATATCTCTATATCTCTTATTAGGAATATGGTCGATTCCAATTATTTACGTAGTAGTACTCATGTTTTTTTTTTTCAAAGCATTAGATTTTTTTAAGTTATGATATGATAATGGTTGTTGTCACATCTTTTGAATCACTTAATGTTAGAAAAAGAGCAATTAGTTGTTACAAACTTTTGGTAGTGGTAACGATGTTAAGATGGTAACAAGTGTTTGACAAGTGCAGAGATGACGAGAACTACAGGCGAAGAAACATTTGGGGTGTGTTCACATCCAAGTAAGACCTACAAGGGACCATGCTTCAATAATCACAACTGTCGCATTATTTGCAAAGCTGAAGGTGCCGTTGGTGGACATTGTCGATTTTTTAGCCTTCGTTGTGCTTGTGAAACGTGTGCTCACTATGTAACGGATCCATAGACCGTATAACTATCCCAATGCAATAACTAGAAATGATAGATATGTACCATGCTGTAAAGGTGATTATTCGCCACATTTTCACTTTTTCCATAGATAGAGTTGTTAGTGACGCAATCTTGTGGAATGTTGTTGCTAAAAGCAGAAAGTACCACAACTCTCGCCCCCGTGTCATTTGGTCCCCGTTGAGTGTCACATCTGCAAATATTTTTAGAGAAAATTCCCAAAATAAGTCAAAAAGTCTTTGCATAGGGTTAAATGTCATTTTTGGCTTTTCTCTTTGATTTTTTTCATGCTGATCGTTGACTCATTTCCACTTTTTGACATCGTGTCATTCTTTGTACTTTTTTCGAGAAAAGTACATAAGAATGACACGTGTCAAATTTGGGTGGAAATCGTAGCTAGCCGGTATAAAGTCGAAAGCAGTTGACCACCAAAAGAATGATAATGCGTCGTACTTTTTGAAAGCATTGGCTGAATAGTCGGAAGACGTGATGACCAAAATGAGAAAAGCCTAAAAAAATGATCATTTAACGGACCATGCAAGACTTTTTGGCTTATTTTGAGAATTTTCTCATATTTTTAACAGTCATCCTTTCACTTACAACATAGCCATTTGGGCTCCACGCACCCACAGTTTAATTTTCTTTTTCATTTTTCAAACAAACTAAATTCTATTCATTCAAAATAAAATACAATACGAAACTAAAAATAATACGAAAAAAAAACGTAACAAAAAATAAACACATACGACAAATGAAAAACATACGAAACTTAAAAAAATAGTATTGTTCGGTCAGTTTTGATTATATTTTGCCAGTATTGCTTCTTGTTTCTTTATGATGAGAGCGGCTTTGCGTTTCGACAACCCTTCGGTATTAATAAGGAGAAACTTTAATTTTTTACACTCCGTTATTGACAGTTATTTCGCTTTCTTTGCCTCGTATGCGGATTCGGCTGCTACAGTTTTACGTCTAAACTACGTAGATAAAGACTCCGAGTGATTTCCCCCGGTGCTCGACATCGTTTTCGATTTGGCTTTTTTCGGGTCGAGGTTTGACGGCGGGACGAGGTCTCGCGTCAGAGCCGAATAGTTCGGCGAGATCAGCCGGATCAAGCGGCTATGCCGCCTCCCGTTTTGGGGTTTTTTTTAAGACCCGTCACTCGTGATCTAGAGTAAACTCTCCCCTTTAACGCGTCTCTAAATTTGAGCTTTGAACGTTCGACATGATCTGCCTCATTTTTCTCGCTTTTACGTTGTAAATGGCGTTAAACTTTTGGCAATCACCGCTAACCCTAAACCATTTCTCCATGACCATATTCTTGGTATGAGGAAAACCTTTTGTAGCTTCGTTGGAATCGTCCGTAATCTGCCACCAAAACGATTCGTCAGATCGATCGGCGCCGATCTCGTTCTCGGAAACTTCGACCAAAGTCTCGGCTATCAACGTTTCTTCCTTGTGTGTCCAACGTTGCACCGTTCGTGTCGGTTCCACCTCGTCCGTGTCCAAATCCACCGTGGTTGTTGTTGTTTTTTTTAAGGTTTTGCGATTTGTTTTCCTTTATGTCGTTGTTCACGGACTATTTTTTTGTGGTGGTTGTGGTACTTCAAATTATGGTTGTGTTTGTTGTGATTCAAAGAATTGTGGTTGTTATTGAAAGAATTGTGGTTGTGATTGTTGTGGTTAAAAGAATTGTGGTGGCGCATTTATTTAGTGTTGGAAATTTTGAAATTGGTTGTTCAGTTTTTGGTTTTGATGATATGAAAGTTGTTGTTGATAAATTTGTTCGGGTGTCATTTGAGCCATATTATGTTGTGTATCATACGGAGGAAATAGTTGCGAGGAATAAATCAAGTTTTGTGACAATAGGGTAGACGTGTTTGAGGAAGACGAGTGTTGTGGGTTAGACATATTGAGAAGAGAAGTAAAAAAACTCATCAATCGGAGCTTGAGACATGTTTTTGGTTGTGTGTTGAGATACTATAAGTAATGTGTTTTGAAAATAAGAATGTAAGGATATATATATAGTGTTAAAAAGAGGGGATAAATTATTTAAAAAAATGAAATACTACCGTTGGATTCAAACGATTAGTATTCTAAATTTTGTCGTTTCCACGTAGAGGATTCGACGAGCAACATCAGTGTCACGGCGCTGGTTCAGCGGCGCCAAAAGCTTTGCCACGTCGGATTCGGAAAGTATCCTGGTCGTTATACCGTTCACTTTAATAGATGTTTTGGAGTGAATTATGTGATCCATTCTTTATACTAAGAATTTAAGTAACTATGTCAAAATGTTGTGTTGACTATAAACATTGTGTGAATGTCATAGCGAAACTAGGGGTTCACGGAAAACCGATAAAATTAATCTAACTTAGTATAAAATTTTGTTAAATATTTTCATTTCTTTGAAGTGAACTTGGTCTTAAAATTTCGTGTCACACAAATACATGCATTGTTTAGTTAGTTCAATAATATGTCAAAATAATAATTTGTCTTTTTAATCTTTTTACTAGTTTTAATGAAATCGTATTTTTTAATTCATCTTTATTTTCATTATACTTGTAAAACATTGTACACCTGGTGACATGGAGCCCTAGATCCGGCCCCATGTGTGTGATTGAATACCATGGTTTTCTTTAAGGAAATTGATTATCATGCCTAAAATCCTTGCTTAAAAATATGTCTAAGAATAAGATGATGCTAAGTGTAAAACTAAAAGTGAAGATTTAGAGTGAAAAAATGTATGAGTGATGTGTCAAATAATTAATGAATTAAGCATGACTTTAGGCATGCATGTTAAGCCCCTCTAGCTCTTTCTTTAATTTGACACTCCTTCAAGTACACACATAGTCAAAGTCAGCAAAAGTTGTAAGCTATTAAGAAAAATAGAAAATGAATAGTTCGTAAAGGGTATGAATGTGTTTTTTCAATCATACATGAATATGAATCGCCAATGTAAAATATATCTATAATACATAAAGCTTATCCCCCTTAATTTAATGTGCAAGGGGGTTGTGCACAACCAAAAGTACGTACATACATGTCTATGCATACTCAAATAAGACGAAAAGTTCCCAAAATATTAAGTTCAAAGCATACAAAGCAACAAGGCCATGAATGCAGAAGCTCAACAAACCTATTGGTGGTTACAGAATGTAGAAGGTTGCGGGTTTACAACCCCAAAAATACAAGCATTGAATTGTCGATTCATTCCAAAAGTCGTGTTTAACATCTATATATCTTGATCCATTTGTTTTGCACACAAACAGTCAAACAAAATAACCCCACAACAATCAACTATATCACTATCCTAAATCCCATCTCTAAGCAAACCACAACAACAACAACCCCATCACCAAACATCTACACTTAGAAACAGCAACAAAAACACAAAAGATCTCAGTGTTGCTTTCTTATACATCCCTGAAGAGATATAAAGATCTTTACAAACTGAAAGTCAACTCATCATCGATCTGTAAGAGAAAACCAAAAGGATACCTACCGGACCTTTTTTCAAGATCTTGAAGATGATAACATGTAGGTTCTCATTGTGTTCGTGGGTTCTTGAAAAAAGCGAACAAATTGAACATGAAATTTTTTTATAGTTGTGGGTTGAATTTGCGCAAAAATATTCGTGATTTGTACCGGTGTTCATAAGTTGCGATGTGTTGCGGAGTTTGTTGCATTAAGGTTTTAGGAAGAAAATGTATGTAGAGATGTGCTATTCGATTTCTAGATCTGAACAAAATGAAGATGGAGGCGTTATGTTTGATGTGTGTGTAAATTAAGTTATGGAATATAACAACTTTAGGTATTTGTATTATATATTTCCGGTTTGATTAGTTAGATTTGGGCTTATTAGTATTGTATTTTTAGGTAAATGAATATTTGGGCTTGCAACTGTTATTACGTCATCTGTTGATACTCAGTTTCATAAGTTATTAGCTGTAACGTTGTGGCTAGGGGTGATTGCTTTTGTCATGATATAGGATACATTATCTAGCTATTGGTTACATGTTTTTTATGTTTAAAGTTAGCAATATAGTGCTCAGATATGGATTTTGGTTTGTTTTATATTACGTGTTTTAGACACTGCGAGGTCAAAGATAGGTTTGTATATTTATGCGCATTGAAAGACATGAATTGTAAAATAAAATTTTCTACATCGAAATGAGATAACATTTTAGTCTCATGAAATAAAAAATGTTCTTCCATTATAGCTAATTAGCTTTAAAGACAACTTTATATTGATAGGCGTATATGGTATAAAAAGATAATAGGCTTAGATGTATGATATTGAATTGTAAGAAGCTGTAATGGAAGTAGGATCAAAAATAATTTTGGGTGTGTACAAGAACACGGAGTATCTTTTGTGTTTAATAAGAATGTGGGTAAGATATTAAGTGATGTTGCTACTGCTGCGTGAAAAAAACATACTATTAAGATCACAACCAATGTTATATTTGCAGGAGAATTAAGTAAAAGCACTTAGAAGATTCAAGGAATTTATGTTGTAAAACTGGAACTAAGTCTAGATATCAAAGTGGATCGATTGCTTGATGTATATTACCGCACATATTTGCTTATAATTCGATGGTAAGTGTTGTGATATTTCTAGGAAATTATCACAAGAATTGGTTTATATTTTACGTTTATGCTTCTTTGCTAGCAAAAAAGAGGTCAAAAGGATCATTATTGATTATATAAGTCTGTCAAAATGAAGGCCTGAGATAACAAAGGTCAAAAAGATTATTATGGGTGATACTCAACTCATATTATTCCTTTGTTAATGGGACCGGTCGGTTTCGGGTGTAGAATAGATGTCTTCGTTATAGATAACAAGATCGCCCGGGTTACACAATTGGGTTTGGTAACAGGTCTAAAGTAGTCCAACCCAAAGAGTTAGTATATGTCATTGTTGGCCGGTTATAGTAATGATCAATAAAGTTTTTATATTGTTTTGTACTTTGATAATACTTGCATGTAGAAGATGTGTTACAAAGGATTGACGCATTGCAAGAATCAATTGTCAATCGGTAAGATACATACCTATTGACACTACTATAGTAGTATGGAAAATAGTTTTCTAATATTGAGTGATTCAAAAGTTATTGGTGATAATTAACATGGTGCTTTTTAGTTACATAAATTATATGGAATTGGTCTTTATAACTTGAGCTCTTTTGTCAGACTCGAGTATTTTACATAATTGATACTCTAGACAATATTTGAGCTTTGGACCGCATACACGTGGTACTTAAAGAGCTAATTCTTAACTTGCTATACTAATAGATCATATACAGCTATATTAATTTTGTCTTACTTTACTAAGAGATCATATACATAATTTTTAATATTAGTATAGTAACTGAATATCCATTCAAATTTCGAACCATTTTTTCTCAAAAGATATGAATGTCGAGATGTAACTATAGTGCAAGTATAGAGATGCAGTGTAGAATGATGAACTCCTAATAGTTCATATGTCTTAAAGAAATTTTGGGCCCAAAAGTAGATGATCAATGGTTGTAAAAGTTCAGAGTTGTAAAAGTGGATGTAAGTAATAAGTGAAATAGGGTAAATTTTTGACTCAAAAGTGGGTTATAATTTGTCTTTATCGTTGCAAGTGTTACCCGCGCGTTGCGGCGGCGGGTACCCTACTTAATAGGTGAACCCTTAATTTAATATGCAAGTGGGTTTGTGCACAAAATCATGTACGGTACAACATATGCATTTGATATAAAACAAACCCTACATGCACAATGCAATATAACACCCTCAATTATACATTTGATATATGTTGAACACAAAGATCTTGATAGATCTTTAAGCACTCGGAGATCGTTAGTGTTACCTATGTAATCACAAGCAAACTAATAGAAGATCTCTACAACTCGTATTTTGTAGCGGAAATAAAATACAAGTTACAATAACTAAGAACTCTTTGATCCTCTATGGATCTTTTGATTATAGAAACTCTATGTTTCAGATGTTTTACAAGACTTGAAAGACTTTTTTAAAAGCTTATCTATTACAAACTATAATGGTTTCTTATATAGGCAAGAAACCCTAAAATGAGCGTTTACAATGTACGCTCCTATTACTAACATAGACCAAGCATGCATCTAGACAAGCATGCAACTAATCATATTGTTTTGTTCATCATATTGTTTATTCTGATTAAGCTCTATATAATACGGCGCCAACTTTTTATTAATTTCTATCTTTAATACGGCTGACTTTTACTCTATTCTGAGCTTATCTCTCCTACGTGGTACGCACTTTCAGCAACAACACAATATCTGATTTAGCACTTCTGCTGAAGTATAACTTCAGCAGAATCAATTCTTCTTCGTAGAATCTCTTCTGTAATCTTCGCAGAATCTTCGGCGTAGAATCGATGGTTTACCGTAGTTTACCTTAATTCCCAACAATCCTCCCCTAAACTGGAATTTGACTAGGTTAAGTTCGGTTTCCGTGATAGATCTGTAAAATTGTTGAGGATTGTGTTCGAACATCAACAACAAAGATTGAAAAGAGGAACATCTCTATGATGTACTGTGATACGCCAGGATCTTTGCAGCAACATATGACATCATGTACATCAAAATATATAAGTTTCATACTATTCTCATCACTTCCAGGTGTGTTAACTCCTGTGAGAGGTGAATCATTGAAATTAATGGGTTTGATGTCTCTTTACCAATAGCCATTACTACTGGAGTAGCCACATGTTTGAGTTCAAAAACTATGGTACATTGATAACCATCGATTTATTGGCAAACCAGAACCATATAAACGGATTTGTCTTGTCTTTACCGTAGCCGTTTGCTCGGGACTAGTCAATTCTTAGACTTGGTGAATTGAGAACCAACTATGGATTCAGGTGCCTTTACCACATGCCATATACATGTGGGCTAGCCAATTCTTGGATTCCAAAGAGGAATAGACCATGGTGAATTGATGACCATGCAACCCTCAGCAGTGAAGCATGGGTGGTTGCATACCTTATGATTTTGAGCAAACCATTACAGCTATCAACAGATTTGTTGTGTCTTTACCAAAGATGTACCCTTTGGACTAGCCAACTCTTTGACATACACAAGGTACATCAGGTGAATTGAAAACCATCAGAGTGGTACAACAAACAAACCTGCATAAAAGTTAGTTTTTTTTTTTTTTTTTTTTTTTTTTTTTTAACTAAGAATAATTTATAAAACTGAAAAAGATTAATAATAAGTTGAAAAGGAAAATTAAAACTTAATTTTTATTAAATAAACGCTATCACTATTTTTAAAATGATGTTTTTGTGAGTTTTCTTTTTATGAAAGTCTTTTACTTAAAAAAAAACTTAGACAAAATAGACACATAACATAAATAAAGCAAACTAAATGAACAAAACAAAGTAGTGCAGAGAGTACCAAGTGTCCTGATATGGATGAAGAATAGGCCTATTGCAGTTGTTGGAGTTGAGTTTTGATCAATCCCACCAGTGTTAAAGCAGATTGTCTTTCATTTCCCACAGGATCTGGAGGAATTGCCAACCGACTCAGCATCTTTTCCATAAGTCGTTGGTAGGCAAGGATACTTTCTTTGGGACAACATGCATACTGTGATTCCACCCTTAGTCTCAAGCACATGCACACGAGGGAGAGGATAGAATCTCCAGGATGTAAGCTTCCACCGATGTGAGTTTTCCCAAATGGAAGATGCTTTGCTATTGGGAATGTGGGAGTTTAACAGAACTTGAAGATCTCCTGGTAAGAACATCCCAGAACCTTGTGGTTCCTTGTTGCGATAATAGGTGTTAACTTGAGTGAACAGAGAAAGTAAGTCTGCTCTGTCTACCAAGTGTAGAATTTCCTTTAGAAAGGTGAATTCCATTGAAGTGGAGTCCCTTCGAAGAAGAACATTCATCTCATCATCCTTTAATTTCCACTCTAACACATCATCTGAATTTCCATCGGAAAATCGCAGCAGACCCTTCTATAATGAAAGTTGAGTCATCAGCTTCAAGATCCAAAGGAGATCTTTTGGCCATTCTCTTCTTCCTTCTCCCGGTGATAGATTTCCCTAGAGGGAGCATTTTCATCTTGTGCATTTGTGGTAGGACTTGAAGCGGTAGATGGAGACTTGGTTGGAGCGCGAAGTGCATTCATCCTGTGGAATATCTTTATAGCCCTCTATGTTTTAGTTTCGTGAGATCGCTTCCTTTACTTCAGAATCTTCGGTGTGACAACAGGTGCCACGAGGAGAGGGAGTTGATGCTTCAGTGCTTCGGAGAAATGGAAGATGGTTGGTGATTGACCCTTGACAGTTAGAGGAAGCAACTTCGAAGTTGCTTCAGGAGAATGGAGAGGATTCCTTGGTTGGAGCATCATCGCCTTGAGTCTTTTGGCTTAAGCGGCTTCATTCTCTAGAAATCCTTTTAAGTTGGTAGAAGGTCTTTGAGGATGATGATATTTCCTTCATGATTTGGTTATATTTGCGATACAGGACATGATCAGGAAAGCCCTTGACTTGTTTCATTGTTAACCCAGAGTTGTACATTGAGCATTGGTTCTTCACCACCCTTCTTATTTCATCTTTAGTAGGGGGTTTGTCTTTGGCCTTTTGAGCTTGGATGGCCCTCTTTTGTGCAATTGCTTCTTGCCTCCTTTGTCTTCCCTGAGCCATCATTCGCCCTACATAATTGTCACTTTGAAATCACCACCTAGTATACTTTGAGCTAGAGAAGGTCTTGAAATGATTTGCTGAGTTAGAATATCGATGTTCACAGGGCATCTGAACCCTCAGTTCATCGAGTTCTTTTCTTCTCTCAGGGGTTAAAGATGAAAATTCCTCTGTTTCAAGTTGTTTAGCCAATGCTACACTTTCCTTTGACTTCTCAAACTCAGCCAATCTACTTGCTTGACCTAGTCTTTCTACCTCACTCACCAGTCGGGACCAAGCTCATCTTTAGTGATGACATTTTTCCCTTTATCATCAGGCTTCTTGGCACACTCTTCTTCAGTTAAATCAATGACAGGTACCTCTGTAGTAGTACCTAGGTCAACATGTTGATCCTGATCATCAACTGGAGTGGTCATAGTAGCAATGTCGACAGATCTCTGCGAGGGGAAAGGTCTGTTGGTTCTTGAACTGATCTTGATTGATTAGGATCTGAAGATACATCCTCCATAAGTACATCGCAGATGCATCCTTATCAACCCGGGTTCCTTTGAAGCTTCGAAGAAACCTTATGAAAATAAGATCTCTTCCTTCTTTGTAAAGCGAGGCTCCTTCTTCTTTGAGGAAGTGGCGGCTAATGATAAAGGATCATGAGAGAAAGCAGACCAACATGTCAGAGACTCAAAATGAGGACCTTCTTGTTCTTCATCAGAGGAAACCACAAGTTTCCTTTTGGAGGCCCCTTTAAGTTTGTGCTCTAAGACCTTGACTGATTTGCAGTTCTTCAATCTTACCCCCAAGAGAAGACTTGGTCTCTTCAAGCTCCTTTTTCAGACTATTAACCTCTGCTGGCATACGTGACAAGCATACAGCATACACAGATGAGAGTGTAATGGGGTCCTCCCGGCTCCCAGCCAGATTGCTCTGTGGTAAGGGGAGCCTCATTGGACCTTTAGAAGTAACAGGTCATGCTCAATGTGAGGAAGATCTTCATCGAGAGGATTCCTCACAGGACTTGGTGTGGGTGGTCTATTGAGATCTGACTCAACATGAGTAGCTAGAGTGGGTGAAGGACTGGGACATGGTGGTTGGTCTGGAGCAACATGAGTTGCTTCAACAGTTGAAGATGGGCCCTCATCAAAGTGAAACAATGGATTACCATCGTGTAGCAACAGGTGAGGAAGGAGGATTATGAGCCACATTCTCCTCATCACACCTCATTACCTTGGGGCAACATGGCTGCTAGCAAGGGATGATGTTCCCCACGAAAGTGGGTTTTCATTGTAGCAAACAATTTAGCAGTTAAAGTACCTATGGGATAGAAAGATTGGGCATGGGTAGAGGTGTCTAAAATCATTTGAAGAAACACAGGGGTACATTAAAAATTTTCCCTTTGTCTTTTGAATATTTTCAACCAAGTTTTCAAAGATATACTTAGAAAAATTGAAAGTTACCCCTTGTGAAAGACACACAATACCATAGCCCGATGCGTGTAGAGAACTGGTCCCATCCTCGATCTTGTTACTCATGCATTGGAGGTGTGTGAACCGGGAACCTCCATTTTGGGCAGAGTTCCTTCTTTAGCCACATATCTGTTCTTGTTCCTCGATACCCACTAGCCCTTAGCCCATTAAGCACATCTTCTCGATTAGAGTGAAATACTCCTTCAGCATCTTCCGGTGAAGCTTCCTCCGATCGGTCCTCGGTCACAATGTACTATGTTTCATCAATCACAGCCCTAATCTCTGTCTCGCTCCTCTTCTCAGCAGATTCCCAAAATTGAGTAACCAAAGATTCATAAATCTCATTTGGAGAATGAGATAGAGCATAGCAAATCTTTGACCTTTTCAGGAATTCCACCATAGGTTCGCACATTCATATCCCTTGCCGTTTCCCAGAAATGCAACTTTGTTGTGATCATGTTTAAACTCAAGAGCCATGAGGGATATAAGTGTTTAGGGTTATGATACTTGAAGTGGTGAGTGTTTGTGAAAGTGGAATGAGAGGGAATTGGTTTGTTCTCAAGCGAGTAATGGTGGATGAAGTGTTTTTGCCCAAATTATAGTCAAAGAAAAATGGACCGTTTGGTTGACCTCTGCTGACGTGTATTGCATCTTTGTCCCAACCCAAAATAACACTTCTGCAGAACACATGATCAATCTGCTGAAGTTATAGCTTCGGCAGAATGCATCAAAGATAAGAATATCTTCGGTAAGTTTCTAGAATTACTGTGCCACCCACTTGCATTAAACTCATTGAACCTCGAACCCGTCTATAAAATGATCCCAATGTAACTCATCTCTTCATCAAGATCCCCAAATAATTACCATAAACCCTAGATGCAAAATAAACCTAATTAACGAATTGCACCATGAATACCAAACCTGAGATCATAGATCTCACTTCCTCATCTTCATCATCCTCTTCATCATCATCAAGTGGTGAATCAAACCCATGGTTCCATTACTTTCCTCAACCCTATCCACGACCAAATAAATCACCCTTTCTCCCTTCTTTAGAAGATGACAGTGTAGTGAATCCAAGTGAATCTGCTGATGATTCCGATGACTCCTATAAGGAGGGAACTTCTTACTCCCAACCTCCAGCACCTTGGTCTCCACAAAGACCTCGTGCCAGGAATCCGCCACTCCCCAAAGATAGAGAGGTGGTTCTTGGTCTCACTGCGCCATCTTTTGGTGCATGAACACACATCGTACAGTAGAAGGGCTTAAGGAGGGTAGATCGATTGCATTTTGGTTGAAATGAGTAGATGAAGCACACAGGACACGTTATTGTTCTCCGTCATCCTGCGTGGTCATCGTCATCATCAATCGTTTGCATCAATCCATCCCCCCATTTTGGTCCTTAGCATTTCATCGAGTTGGTCATGCATATCCAACCAGCCAGTTAAATGGAATGGGTGGTTACGCAAGACCTACGAAAGCAAAGCCAGCATCTAACGCATATCCAACATTCACTTAGATTTCGGAATGAGGGATATACACTAGTTTAGGCTTAGCTTAAGTGTATAGCTCGTATCTTGTAGATGCATAGTAGTAGGTTGACTTTATGTAAGCGTAAGCGTAAACTGTTTCTTGAATGAATGAATGAACAATTTGACTTCAATTTCTTTTCTTCAGTATTATAACTTCAGTGGAATCAAATTGTATGCTTCAGTATTTGATATCAGAAGAAACAAGTAACACCCTTTCAGCTATCTGACCATTTACTAATGAACCACACTTGATGACTTTGATCTTGATCATGGGATATATACACTTGCAATCCGGATAAGGAAGCAGACAAAATGCGATGACAACTGCAAAACAGACACAAAAACATACACAACAACAAAAACAAACAAACTAGAGAAATATTAGTAGTTAGTGTTAGAATACAAACTAATATACAAAAATAATGCAGAGTTTGCACAAAATCTTCCCCTGAGGCATATGCCTCCCCTGAGGCCTATGCCTCCCCTCAAACTATGGAGTCAAGGGTTTAACATTCCAATATTGACCACGAGGTGTTGAAACCTTGGTCCATCAAACGCTTTTGTTAACAAGTCCGCCACATTATCATCAGTATGGATTTTAGCCACTTTTATCAAATGTTTTTCATAAGCATCTCTTATAAAGTGGTGTCTGATTTCAATGTGTTTTCGTTCGATTGTGAAAAACCGGATTTTTGACTATGCAGATGGTACTTTGATTATCTATATGAATTGTAGTGTTCATAAAGTTGTACCCATAGTCCAGTAATTGGTTCTGAATCCAAAGGACTTGTCCACAGCAATTTGCGCAGCAACGCGTACTCGCTTCAAGAGTTGAGGTGGCCACGATGGTTTGTTTCTTGCATTGCCAAGAAATCAACCTCTTGCCAAGAAATTGGCGCCCCGGTTGTGGATCTTCTATCCGGATTTGCACCGGCATAATTCTTGTCACTATATGCTTCCAACTTGAAAGGAGATTCTTTTGGGTACCAAAGGCCTAAAAGAGGTTGGCCTTTGAGGTACTTAAAGATCTTCTTGACAGCATTGAGATGGGAAGCAAGTGGAGTGACTTGATGTCGAGAACAAACACTCACAGCAAATGTAATATCAGGTCTTGAAGCTGTCAAATACATCAATGAACCAATCATGGACCTGTATAGATGAACATTCACAGGTAGATCTGGTTCATTATTTGCTTTAGCCTTTGGAGCTTCATAAGGTGTTGTGGCAGTCCTAACACCTTCCATACCAAACTTCTTCAAAATGTCCCTCACATATTTATCTTGACTGATAAAGATGCCATCATGTTTCTGCTGAACACGGAGACCCAAAAGAAAGTAAGCTCTCCCATAGCACTCATTTGAAATTCACCCTTCATAAGTTCCTCGAATTCCCTGCACCAAGCTTCGTTTGTGGAACCAAAAATAATGTCGTCCACATATACTTGCACCAGAATGATGTTTGAGTAATTCTTCTTGAGGAACAGAGTTTTATCAATAGCACCTCGTCTATAGCCATGCTTCAGCAGGAACGATGAAAGCCGAGCATACCAAGCTCTAGGTGCCTGATGTAAGCCATAAAGAGCTTTAACCACCTTGTAGACATGATTTGGGTGATCCGGGTCTTCAAATCCCTTGGGTTGAGTGACATAGACCTCCTCTTCAATCTCACCATACAGAAAAGCACCCTTGACATCCATTTGATACACCATGAAACCCATGTATGAAGCATATGCCAAGAAAATGCGAATTGCTTCAACTCGGGCAACAGGTGCAAACACTTCATCATAATCAATCCCTTCCTCTTGTCTGAAGCCTTGAGCTACCAACCTTGCTTTGTTTTTTTATCACAACACCCCTAGCATCTCTCTTATTCTTCAAAACCCATTTTGTCCCAATGGCATATTTGCCATCCGGGAGTGGAACCAAAATCCAAACCTGCTGATTGTGAAATTGTTGCATTTCTTCTTGCATTGCTTCGAGCCAGCTTGAATCGTTGAGAGCTTGAGAAACACTAGTTGGTTCCACTTGAGAGAGAAAACAAGCAAACAGACAATGCTTGAAGTCTGTGTGATTGTCTCTTTCTTGGTTGGAGACATAAGAGAGAAAAGCAATCTGTCCAAACTGAGGACTGGTGATAGCCCTTCTAGTTCTAACAGGTGCCAGAAGATCACCTATGATGTTGGATTGAGGATGAGCAATGTTGATCCTCTGAGTAGTGGTGGGGTTGACTTCAATGGATGAGTCAAGATTAGTGATGGTTGGCTCAAATTCAGCATCATACGAGGGTGAGGTGAAGATGCCAGCTTTGGGTTGATGATTTCCAAGATCTGAAGGTTTTGGAAAGCGTGTATAGGGTTCACCAAAGTCTGAATATACTTGAGAAGGGCAGATAGCCTTGATTTGGGGAAGGTAGGTGTGATAGAATCAACTTCAGCAGAAACATGGTTTCCACCGACTCCTTCATTAGCAACTTCTCCATTCAGTTTCTCTGCTTCAAGCTTAGCTGCAAATTCTTGAGTCTGGAGCCTAGCAAGGTCCTCAGCATAATGAGAGTCATCTTCATCACTCGAATCAGCAGTATCCTTGGAGGTGGTACCCGCAATATTGTTAGGGGAGAAAGAAGGTACAAGTATGGGTTGCTCATCATCTTCAAACTCATTTTCAGAGCCATCATCTAGGGGACCTGCATAGTTAGTTGGAGACACTTGAGGACCTGCATTTTGGTTAGCTAGATGTGCGTGGTAACCCGATAATCAGTTAAGTAGTCAAGATCAAAGGACCATGAATGACCTTGTCCTTGAACATTAGGCTTATCTTCCAAAAATCTAAGGTTCAACGTCTCCTCTATTTTCTTGGCTTGCAAGTTGTACACCCTGTATGCCTTACTATGAGTTGAATAGCCCACAATATAACCATCATCAGCCTTCTCATCAAACTTTCCCAATGGATCACTTGTGTTCAGAATGGTCACTTGACAACCAAAAGGTTTTAGGTAGTGAATGACAGGAACCTTCCCAAAGAGAAGTTCATATGGGGTTTTGAGTTGTGGTCTAGTAATGGACACCCGGTTTAGCACATAGCAAGCGTGCCAACAACTTGATTCGAACATAGTGGGCAGTTTAGAGTCTGCAAGCATGGATCTAGCAGCCTCTATTAAGGTCCTATTCTTTCTTTCAGCCACCCCATTTTGTTGTGGGGTTCTTGGATTACTATAGTCCCTTTTTATGCCTTTTGACCCAGAGAGTTCTATAAGAACAGCATTTTTAAACTCTGTCCCATTATCACACCAAATACCTTTGACCTTTTTGTTCAACTGATTTTCAACAAGAGTGATGAATTTGGTCAGCACTTGAGATGTTTCATCTTTGGTTCTGAGAAAGAAAACCCAACAAAATCTGCTATAGCCATCAGTGATCACCAAACAGAAGTACTTATGATCAATGCTTCTAACTTGAGTTGGACCAAACAGATCCATGTGAAGCAACTGAAGAGGTTCAGTAATGATGCTCATGGCATTGATAGCTTTGTAAGAGGCTCTGTGTTGTTTTCCTTTATTGCAAGCGACACAATTATGATCATTGGTAAAAACTTTGGTGGGAAGACCTTCAACAAGACCCATTTTAGAGAGTTTGTTGATGGTCTTGAAATTCACATGAGCCATCCTCCTATGCCATTTAGTGGACTCATCAAGAGATGCTTTAGCCACCAAACAAGTGAGGTCACCACCTGGTTGAACTTCATTAAGGTTGAATGTGTATAAATTGTGAGTTCGAGGAACTTTCAGTAGAATTGAAGTTTCTTCTGGGAGTTTGAAGTCTTTAGACAGCACAAGACATTCATTCTCAGTGAAGAGAACTTTATTCTTAGTGTCACAGATTTGTGAAACAGAGAACAAGTTGAAATGCTGAAGTTCCTTAACAAAGTACACATTTTCAAAATCTAGATGAGGTGTCTTTATGGTGCCTTTTCCTGTGATACTCCCATCACTTCCTCCAAAGGTCACATTGCCTCCTCCTTCTATAGGAACAAAATTGTGCATCATATCCCTGTTCCCAGACATACTTCTGGAACAACCACTATCAACAATACCAATATTCTTATGCTTAAGGAGATGATCCTACAAACAACAATAAAATATATACATACAGTTAGTATACAATGGAGGTTCAAGTCATTACTGACTTAAACCTGCCTTGTGGAATCACAGTTTAGGACAAGAGTATTTAGAGGATCCACCATTGTTCTTGGTCCTCCATTGATAATTGGGTCCCTTGTTAGTCCAAGAACAACCTGCTGAGGGCTTCACAGCAGTGCTCCCATATCCCATCCCAGCATACATAGAGCCAATATATGTAGGCCAATAACCATGTTTAAAGTATGGGCTAGTAGGTTGCACATAAGGTGCTGGTGGACTGAACCTCTCCAATGAGAGTCAGATTAGTCTGCTTGTGGGACATAAGGTGGAATATTAGCAACATTGGTCCATTTAGATTTGTGTTTCTGGTGAGTAGCACATGCACCCAATCTTTGCTCATAAAAATCACAATCCTTAATCAAATGAAATTTACTTCCACATACAAAACATGTCTTCTTCTTGGAAGATTTATTCAAATAGGGAGATGTTTGATTACATGAAGAAGTACTTAAATTAGAAACATTCAAGGAATTGTTTTTAACAGACTGATTATTCAAAGATTTAAAAGACAGGTCTTCAGAAGAAACTGTCTTGGAAGTTGATTCCTTAGCAGCTTCCTTAGAAGGCTTGTAAGTAGAGGTGGAGCTTGGGTGTAGGCTCAGGCTTGGAAAGGTCAGACTTCTCATTTGAATCACAGCTTTCATAGGAAGTAGACCCTTGATCCGATGAATTGTCACTGTAAGAGACAAAGTCATTAGATGAGGTATCGGGTGCAGCAAGTCTTTTGACTTTTGCCATATAGATGATGTGATCCATCAAAGTCAACAGTGATGGATGGTCCTGTGGGCATAAATTCACCTCTAATAGGTCCAGGGACATGCATATCACCTTTTTAACAAAGTTAGCTAACCCTGCGGGTGTGGATTTACGACCATCATACCTAGCTTCTACTCCAACATATTTTTGAAAGCCTAATCCTAAGCCAGAGGTTACAGATTGACTGTTATATAGTTCTCTAGCTAGATTATCACCTGAAATTAACCATTGTTTATTCCTAGCTATTTCCTCAGCTACCTTTACTTTAAGCTCTAGGTTTTCGACACGACTTCATCCTTAGCTTTCTCAGACAGTTTTAAATAATTATTAGCAACTTCAAGATCAAACTGTAACACCTTTATCTTTTCTTCATAAGCTATTTGATTCTTTTGAAACCGTACCTTTTGTCTTTCTCTTTGTTTTTAATGCTAGTTTATGAGCTTCATTTTCAACATAGCATTCATCAAACTTAGGTTTCATAGCATCATACTCTTCTTTAAGTTCATTGTATCTTAGACTACAACCAAATATACAGTTGTGTACCTGAGATAGTCCCATCAAGGCAACCTGATCATGCCTTTCATCCGAAGTACACCTTGCCAGCAATCCAAGCTTATCAGAATCATGAGCTTCCTCATTCACAGGTTCATGTGCAGTCTAGTTGACTTGTTCATCCATGGTGAGGAGATTGCTGAAGCTCCGCTTCCTGCTTTCTGGCGATAGGAAAGGTAGTTTGCTCCATCTCCACTTTTCCTGTCTTTGCATTCCCTTGAGAAATGCCCCATCTGGTGGCAAGTGAAACACTTGACTTTCCTCCTATCAAAGCGAGTGGTTCCTTTCCCGAAAGCAAACTTCCTTCCAGACTTCTCTTCAAACCTTTTGATGTCCAGCGATAGTAATGCCACACTGCATTTTCAGTTTCATCTCCTCCATTTCAAGTGGGTCCAACTAATCAAAGTCTTCATATGCAAGATACTGCTGAGTATCATAGTCAGCAACGAATGAATGAAGAACATCCTCCATCACACTACTAGTCTTATATTGAGAAGATGGTGGTGTGGGACGAGTGTTATGTGGTGGAGTGGGAGAGCAGGATGATGGAAAGTAGTTGGAACTAGGAGATGATGGAAAATAGTTGGAACTAGGAGCAGGTACCATCATGTTGGAGTGATATGACCCAACAAAAGCTGCATGGCCAGAAGAAGATGTACGGTAAGGAGTTCTTACATCAGGTTCAAGAGTTCTGAGCCTTTGTACGGCTCATCAAAGGTGAGCATGTCCAACCCACCTTTAGTCTTGAGGGCTATACTTACATGCAACCATGATGGAGGCAAGGATCGAAGGAACTTTGAGTTGCAGTCATCATTTTCAGGTTTTGCATTCAGTGGTTTAGTGACTCAAAATCCTATGGAACCTGTCGTATCCCTTGTGAATACCTTCTTCTTCAGAGATATTAAAGTCCTGAAATTGTTGTCTCAGCATGGACTTCCTCATTCTCTTTGATTCTTCATTTCCACCGAACCTTGCTTTGAGAGCCATCCATATGTCCTTTGCATCATCCATATGATGAAAATCACATAGATGATCTTCAGGTATAGCTTGAAGCAGAATAGTTTTTACTTTATGCTCTCTCTGCATAGCCACCTCTTCAGCAGTTTTGGTGGAGCCATGATAAACTTCCCATCCCTGTCAGGAATCATTTTCTTTAGACTATTTCCTTTCTTCACAACCTCCCACAGATTCCAATCAATATTGGAAATCCAGTTTTCCATCTTCATAGTCCAAAGTTCATACTCTTCCCTTTTCAAATAAGGAAATTTACCATTACTGTTTGAGAGAGGTACATTGCATGGAAGTGGTGTTGGTGTTGTTTGTGTTGGTGACTTCAGTTTCATTATCGGATCCAGGCATGGTGAATGAATGTTTGATTGTATGGTGGTGAGAAGGGTTCTTAGTATCGTAGAGACTTCCCGAGGCTCTGATACCACTTGTTGAACACAAAGATCTTGATAGATCTTTAAGCACTCGGAGATCGTTAGTGTTACCTATGTAATCACAAGCAAACTAATAGAAGATCTCTACAACTCGTATTTTGTAGCGGAAATAAAATACAAGTTACAATAACTAAGAACTCTTTGATCCTCTATGGATCTTTTGATTATAGAAACTCTATGTTTCAGATGTTTTACAAGACTTGAAAGACTTTTTTAAAAGCTTATCTATTACAAACTATAATGGTTTCTTATATAGGCAAGAAACCATAAAATGAGCGTTTACAATGTACGCTCCTAATACTAACATAGACCAAGCATGCATCTAGACAAGCATGCAACTAATCATATTGTTTTGTTCATCATATTGTTTATTCTGATTAAGCTCTACATAATACGGCTCCAACCTATCTTTAATACTGCTGACTTTTACTCTATTATGAGCTTATCTCTCCTACGTGGTACGCACTTTCAGCAGCAACACAATATCTGATTTAGCACTTCTGCTAAAGTATAACTTCAGCAGAATCAATTCTTCTTCGGCAGAATCTCTTCGGCAGAATCTTCGGCAGAATCTTCGGCAGAATCTTCGGCAGAATCAGTAGTTTACCGTAGTTTACCTTAATTCCCAACAATATAAAACAAACCCTACATGCACAATGCATTACAATTAACATCCTAAGCTTAAAAGACATGCTTATAATTTATAAAGCTTCGTTTATTAAAAATTTCATAATCATAAAAACAAGCAAAACACTGAAAATTTAAATACCATCAAAGATATTTAAATCAAAGTTACTAATTAAACTCATTCATTTTTTTAGCATTTGACTCTTCCTCACGAACACCGTCTTTAGCTTGGTTAAACAAATTAACTAACTTTTCAAGCAATACACGATGCCTCTCTTGAGTCTTTCTCAAAGCATCAATCGAATCTAAAACTACGCCACGATGACCTAACGCTTCCATGTTCAAAATCATCGTGTTGTTTTGCCATTACGCCTCAAATGATGACAACAATCAAAAGCAACTTTGATAATGCATCATCTTCACATGCACATTGCACAAACCACAAACGCATACAATCATGCAATTTAGATGATCCTGAAATATTCATCAAATTCTCTAACAACTCAAAATTTGCCATTGAAGAGTACAAATATTTATATAATTCCAAATAACAAAAGTCACAAATAAATAAGCAACAAAACACTTATGTAACTTACTCAAATTAAAATACTACATATGAAAAGACTATGTTATTAAAAACTTTTAATGAAAATAAAATAATATAAATACAAAAGTAATTATAACATTATTAGGCATCTAAATATAGATTCCACTAAAATAATATAAACTAAAGTAACAATAACATTATTAGCCATCTAAATAATAAATACAATCCAACTTCTCTAATAGGTATCTAAATACCATCATATACAACATTACGGATAAAAACATCACCCCTCAACCACTAGACCGTGCATCGCACGGGTTGAGGGAAGTCTCGTCTTTTAAATTTTCCATGATAAACATAAGAGGAGAGTTAAAACTTTTATAGACTAATCACTAAAATACTTTATTCATGCGACTTATACCTTGATTAAACTTACGAGTTCTAAAATAGTAATTAAACATACATAATATATCTTGATTGGAGAAAAGTTCATTTGCATACTTTTATTTGGTGCATACTAATACTAATGAACAAACTTTCATCATCTATTTACTTTGATCTAATGATAGAGATTAAACCTAAGATTTAATCAAATAACCTATTTTCTTGTCCAAGTATGTATAACATTTCTTTTTTATTCTTCCTTTTATTTCTTATTTCTTTCACACACATTAAGTGTGTTTATCTCTCCTCATTTTCCCCAAAATCCGGTAATGGCCTTCATCTTCATCATCATCTCGATTCATAACCAATTTTAAGTTATTCTTCAATTATCCTCTCGATCTTTATTCCGATCATCTTCATCATCTCACCTATGGTAGATACCAGAATCTTAGCTTTGTTTAACCAGCAGTGAAGTGGAAACGTTTTTCAGTGACGGTGAGGAGAAGATTGACGTCATTATTTGTTAGATCCGATGAAAATTGTGTTTAATTTGTTGATATATTGTTTTAACTTGCTGATAAGCTGTTTAAGATAGTGTATTTTGCTTATTATTAAGTTCTTAGTTTAATTTTACTTTTAAGTGCATTTGATTGCTTTTTTTTTGTATGATTGCTTCATTTTAAAGCTATTTTGAATATGCACTGTATCATATGTGTAGTATCATCAGTGATATTTTAAGTTGATGATAGTATAATTTTGCTTATTAGTTAAGCTCTTAGTTTATTTTTGCTTGAATTGCATTGAATTGTTGTTTTTATTGATGTGAATGCTTCATATTAAAGTTATTTTGAATATGCACAGCATCATATGTGTAGTATCACTTGTGATATTTAAGTTGATTATAGTGTGCAATGCTTATTTAAGCTGTTAGTTTATTTTGCTTGAATTGCATTTGGATTGTTGTTTTTATTGATAAGAATGCTTCATATTAAAGTTTTTTTTGAATTTGTTCTGCCTCATATGTGTAGTATCACTTCTGGTACTGTGTGTCATAATTTTTTGTTTTTTATGTGTTTTGTTTGTTTTGATGAAGGTATTTCATAACAAACAAAATGGTTCAGTTGCATGTTGTTGTCAGCTTTTTGTTTGCCATTGGATTCTATGTCGACACATATTTTTTGTGCTCAAGAAATGTAATGTCATATGTATCCCAAAATTATATATATAGAGGCGTTGAAAAATGGATTTAATTCCACCTGGTTTGAGAAAGAAAAAAAAATCATTATTGTGAGAAGAATGAAATTATCGAGAGGCTTGCAATTGAGGCATCTACTTAAGTGGATGTGTGTGTACATATATTCAACACTTATTTTCTATGTTCGTTTTTTTTGAACAAGTGTTTGAGGATAACTTTTAATAATTGTTTGAGGAATTTGTGTTTTGTATTGATTTTTTAAAGATTTAAATGGATGTTAAATTACTTTCAGTTTCACACGAGTTTTTACTTTTATGTATCACTTGTGATACTACATTGTAAAGGCAAAAAAACATTTTTAAGTTTCAGGCGATGTCGAAACTGAAGGCTGAGCCGGCGATAAAATATGATAAGTGATTTTTATTATTTATTTTCAATACACTTTGTAGAATACTAAATTTTTTAACACATTTGGTAAGAATGCAATAATTCACATTTCTAGTTAAGTATCACAATTGATAACACATATATCTCTTGTGATAATTCACATTCTTAGTTGAGTATCTCAATTGATAACACCTTTATTTAGAAATCATAAACTATTATCATTATCATTTTATTTTACCAATCAAAAGATTTCAGTAACAGTCATTAAAACATAAATTCAAACATTACATCAAACACATATTAAGCCACATCATTGGATTTCACACTATTAAAAGCTATAAAATAATGTATAAAACACACAAGAACTGGATATCACGACAACTAAACAAACATTAACTATGTTTTTGAAATATCACAGGTGATAATAGTGTTCTCATATGGGTTTTATGCTGCAAAACTGTTTACATCGTCTATTATCGGCTTCTTTTGGTCATTAATTTTATGAAGAAGGATCTTTATAGTACATCTCATTCTCATGTTGTTCAACTTTTTGGAACAACCTTTGATATCACGGGTGATATCACAAATGCGTCGACTTCTTCTTTTTGTTGAATCAGTGGTGTTGATGGAGGAACATGTGATATCACCGGTGATATCACCTGTATGATGATGTTGTGCTTTCTTCAGCCATAGCTTATTTAGTTTGCTGATTCAACCATAAATATTTTCAAATCTCGTTGTATAACCTACCGAAACATGCACAATGCATCCATTAAATAGAAAAATCCACCATAAATCTAACAGAAGCATCTAATATCTCATATTATCATAAAACACAAAAATCTTCATAAATATTTTTAAAATCACAAATAAATTCCAGAAATAAGAACAAAATCATCACAGTAATATATCAATAAACAACTACAATCAACAAGAAACAAAAACATCTTCATTAATAGCAAGAAAAACACAAATAAAATCCACAAGTAAGAAAAAAAATTACAATAGATAGTTAAATAGAAA
Source organism: Chrysanthemum makinoi (assembly GCA_910596185.1). Lineage (NCBI taxonomy): Eukaryota > Viridiplantae > Streptophyta > Magnoliopsida > Asterales > Asteraceae > Chrysanthemum > Chrysanthemum makinoi. Next base: position 124,104,716 of record OU343225.1, read on the forward strand.
CAAAATAATGACTCAGAAGCACCGTACCATCATCCTCAGTTGAATCTGTTCATTCTGAACCTTTTTTGTCCCCGGATCTGGTTCTGCTTGCCTCGATTCTATCATTTCTATGTGTTTTATTTGATTTTTACGGTTAAAAACGGTTTGATTTTGATGTTTTTGGTTGATTTTGAAGTTTGTTAGAGAGAGAAAGTGAGTTAGATGCATGTTTCTGTGTGCGTCAGGTTGTTATAATGAAATGTAAGAGAAAAGAGGTGGGTGGGTGAATTAATGGCCTAATTTACATATTTGATCCCTCAAAGATATTTTTTCCTTAAACTTTGTCTTTTAGATCAACGACCCAATCTATTCATTAGTATGTAGTGGCTTTTGAGTTCTCAAAATAACTCTCCTCATCTTGATTGACATGAATTAATTTTTTCTTACAATTCATTTTATATATAAATAAGTCGACGTTTATACCATACAAGTCGACGCTATAATAGTATAGATATGGATAATCTTTACTAAATTATAAAGCGTTTAGGACATTTTCAAAATAAAATTCTTAAAATATTAAGCCAACACATTTAATAGTTATGGAATTGTGTTACTTTTGCTATGAAATCAATAGCTTGCAACATATGCATCATAAATAAATACAAATTTTAATAAGTACGACTATAATAGCATTATGTACAATACTTTAAAGCACTTTTTGTACACATATTTTAATTAAATAAAAAAATACGATGTAATTTAATATAAGAAAAGAAAAACGTCTATAACCATAATTACCTATTAACTTTCCAACTCTTCTAATAAATGGTACTTTTTAAACGTCTTGAAATGAAAATGCATGTTATTATACAAACTAATAAAACACACAAAGCTTTATACAATTTATATGCAAACAAGTTGATGTACATATGGTTTTAAAAATCAGGTCCCGCCGTCGAGTTCAACCGGAAACTGTAGTCGCCACCGGTTCACCTAGCCAATAAAAGCCGTCTGAAAACGAACATGAGATGATCGTCGGAACCGGTAAAAACGGGTGAACCGGACCGGAACGAGATCATTTCTTCTTCTTTTTCTCAAGTTAATCAGTTTGTCATTGTTATTTTCTTATTGCATGAACTTTAATCACAAGATACCGTCGCCGCAACACGCGAGTACCCTGCCAGTTAATACTCCTTCCGTCTCAGTTTATTTATCCACTTTTGACTTTTTTAAAGTCTTTGTGTTTAAGTTTGGATTTTAACTATTTTTTGTGTTATATAATATTTGATATATAAAATATATAAATATTTTTTTAAGTTAAAAAAAAATAAAAAAGTCATCGGTAAATAAATAGATTAAAACGGATGGAGTATAAATTAATTGATTTAAGATCATTTGAGGACAAAACATTCATTACATACCAGAGGATCAATCTCCACCCTCCACATTCCCTCTATTTTTATTTGATCTAATGGATGAGATTAATCTAAAGAATTTAAAAAACTCGCTTTCATCATTTTTTTCGAATATTAATATCTTTCGAACCGTTAATCGTTAAGTGGAGAAAAAAAGTATACCATTACGACAAGCATTTAATTATCTTTCGACAAATTTGTTTTCGTGTATTTCATTTTTTTTTTTTTTTCGTTACTGAAATTTGCATGAAAAAATCACATGTGATTAAATACTTATTTGAATATCACATGTGATATTAGTGTTAAATCACATATGATATATATGTATATTATATGTGATTTAACACTAGTATCACATATGATATTACATATCTTATGTGATTTAACACTAATATCACATGTAATATTTTAATGAGTGTTTAATCACATGTGATTTTTTCATACAAATCTCATATTCGAAAAAAAAAAAAAAAAAAAAACGTGAAAATATGATTTTTTTTTTTTTTTTTTTCTTTTTTGGAAAGTATATCAAAATGCCCGTCTATAAAAAGATAATTAAATGCTCATCGTGATGGTATAATTATTTTCGCTTAACGATTAACGGTTTAAGAAATATTTAAATTATAAAAGATATATAAAATAATAAAATGTTTTTAATCTCATTATTTAAGAGAATAGCACACAAGATGCTTTTATGGTAAAGATAAAAATCCCAACAATAAGATGTAGAGTGATGATATATTACAATGAGACTTAGACCTACACCATTCATTTTTGAACAAGTGTCATACACTTTTTTTCTTTCATCATTTCCCACCAATCAATTTTTCAAATCCATCAATCACATCTTTAGGTCTAATTTTAGGTTTAGTTTTTAGGCATCCAAATCATTTTTCTAAGGCTGAACACAATGCATCAGTTGTGTAGTTCGGTTGTGGTCGGTCGACCTAGGTCGACACCACTGTGGGGGGGTCGGTTGTGTTAGGTTGAGAGGCCAAAAAGGATGAACTAGTTTGCATACTCAACCGAGTTTAAGGCTAGCATGTGGGTTTAAAAAAAAAAAAAAAAAAAAAAATCTCAGGTGGCACTGTTGCAACTAGGTCGTCGTCAGGTCGTCGGAGAGAGAAAGCTGATGTGGCACAGATGAACTAAGTTGTCACTGTATTCAGCCTAAGGGTGCCCCCAGTAAGGAGGGTCAATCTCTCTTATTTTCCCTGACACGTCAGCTTTCTTTCTCTAGCGACCTTCAGACGATTGGGTGCCCCAATAAAGCGACCTACACTACAAAAAACACACCTCATAAATATACCTTTTATTTTTATTAAATACACACACAAAACCATATTTCTATTCTATCGCATACTCGACCTAGTAGTGAGGAAAGTGCTCCAGGATCGAGTAGCAGCAGAAGGACGATCGACAGGCAATCGATCGCCTAAGTCGATCGACCTTTTCTACTGGGGGCAGCCTAACATGTAAGAGGGTGTTTGGGATTGCGTTTGTAGGCAGCTTATCTGATTATCTCATTTGCAAAACGTAATAATCTAATGAAAGGTGTTTGGATGAGATGACCAGATAATTGATTATGTGCGTTTTGTTGACTCCAAAACGCGGTTATCAAAAAGCATGTGCGGAGCTACCGCTGCTTACAACGTGGTTTTGCTTTTATGTTGAAATTACTCATTTACCTTCACTTTGCCTTTAAATTGTATCTTATTGGTTGTTGGTTTCTATTGTTGGTTGCTCTAATCATCCATTTTCATCATCTGAAAATTTGTTTTTTTGGCTGCTGTGAGGAAGAAAGAAAGTGTGGATGGGTGGTTGTGGCTGTTATGTAAAGACATGTAGTAAAATATATAACCCTACTTTACTTGCAAACACTCCCATTAAGCCCAAGACAATACATATATTTCTTATAAAAGCCCACTGACGAATTAAAGTTTACAATTGTGATTGTGATACATGTACTATTCGAAACTTTCTAATACAAAAACTTTGGCATGCTTTAAAATAGTACGCTAATAACATGTTAGGTTTATGTAATTCAACAATATATAAGGATGTCCATTTTGGTAATTTTACAAATTAAGTTATTCATAATCAGATTTGCCAAACACTAAAAAAATTGATTATCTAATTATTGCGATATCAAACATCAGAATTAAACCCAAACACTATATTTCAAAACCATGTTTTACAACAGCTGATTATCTGATTATCCGTTTTCAAAACGTATAATCTATTTTCAATAAGCAATCCCAAACACCCCCTAAGTCGATATGATTCTTTTGTCATTCTTTTCGTAAAGTAATGACCCCTGCCCTTCGTTTACAGAACATTCCACATCCATCCAGATAAAACTTCCGCCACAGATATCCAAAATATCAAGCGTTAATTATAACAGAACCCTCTAGATCCTACTTCCCCTCCACAATCTTTTCATATAAATACACACCCCAAAACCATCACAAATCCATACAAACACATTAAAAAAACTACAAAGCAAATCAACTAAAACTCACTTAATCAAGAACGATGAACGGTCCATACTACAGAAACCACTCCCGGTCCGTACCGGTTCAGCAACCAAAAGTGGTATCCATCCCGGTTCACTTCGTTTCATCCGATCAACCACAAACAAACATCACCACACTAAAATATTCATCAGCTCTGAAGATTCAAAAGGTTTTTAAAGGACATACAGTCAGAAAGTCTGTCAAGAAAATCGTTTCTATCAGAAACGAAGTTAACGAGATAGAAAAAAGGCTTGAAAACGACGTCGTGTTTGTTGACCTGTTGCGTAAGGATGCGAAGGAGCGGTTGAGAGTTAACGAGACGCTAATGTCGTTGCTGTTTAAGCTTGATTCTGTTAGAGGTGTTGAGAATGGTGTTAGGGAGGTCAGGAAGTCTGTTGCGAAAAAAGCGGTTGCCTTGCAGGACAAACTTGATTCTATTGCTCAAACTCTTGAACAAGATTATGATGATGTCAGCAATGGCGAGGATGATGTCAGCAACGGGATTCGGAGTAAGGTGAATGAAGAAGAAGATGTGGAGGAAGAAGCCGTTGATGATGACGTCAGCAAAAATGATCAAATTTCGGAATCAGTCGAGGATCAGGTCATTGATGACGTCAGCAACAAAATTGGTGATCAGGAATTAAATGAGGCTATGAATGAAGATTCAGTAAAGGAATTTGATGATGACGTCAGCAAGAATGATCAAAATTCGGGATCAGTCGAGGATCGTGTAATTGATGACGTCAGTTGCAAAAGTCGTGATCATCAGGAATTGGTTGTAAACGAGGCTATGAATGAAGATTCGGTAAAGGAATGTGATGATGACGTCAGCAGCAATGTTCAAAATCGGGAACCTGTCGGAAACGAAGAAGGTGTTGAGAATAAATGTGATGAGGATGACGTAAGCAAAAGCTGCTGTGATCATGAAATGGTTGTAAATGAAAGTACAATGAAGGAGTGTGGTGCTGATGACGACGTGAGCAAAAGGTGTTGTGATAAGGGAATGGTGGAGAAACTGACGTGTGATAATGCGAAAATGATGAAACTAATGATACAGATATCGGAGAGGAATGAGATGCAAACGAGGATGATAAACTCGTTGAGTAAAAGAGTGGATCAGTTGGAGAAGGTGTTTATGAGTGACAAGTCGAGGAGGAGGAAGAAAAGTTATACCAGGAGGGAAAAAGATGGTTTCTGTATTTAATTAGCTTCATTTGTTACTGTAATTGTTATTTATTGCTTGTGAAATTTCATCTTTAATGTTTGTGTAACGGTTTTAAACGAGTTTTAAAATTGAGATCTTATGGTACTTGCTCCGATTTTCAAACAGAATAATGATTAAAGTTGTTTACCGTTTTATGCAATTTTTCATTATGAATCATGATCGATTCATTTCATTCTGACAACTGTTTATGGATTAGAGTATTCGGTCAATCCCAGAATCATAAAATGCATTGTTCAATCTCTTTTCACAAGTTAATATATAAGATATCAACTTAATACGAAAAGAAAAATCATTCTGCGAACATTAATCAGATGAATCTGCTTACAAATTACTAATTACTAATTACACCACTGTCTATTACTAGTATTCTCCCATTCTCAGCAGTAAACCAGCAATCTCTGCTTGCATTCTCATCTTTATCATGTGATACTTGACTTGACCATTTTCAACAACCTTAAACTCCTCAACTATCTGTTTCTTCCATTCCTCTGATTCATTAAGACATAACTTAGCAGATCTTTGTTGTATACTCTTGGTCCAACTTCCCGATATGAAGACATAACTTAGCAGATCTTTGTTCTGGTACATTCTTGCTTTGGCTTCCTTTTTTATCTTCACCAGGCTCTCCACGCTGTCATAACTGTCTTTTTTGGTTGACTTTACTGACCATTCGTCGTTGATCGTCATGTTGTTTCCATTTATCATAGGAGAATTAATGTCGTTTTGGGAAGGATCTTGTAAAGCCAACAAGGGACCCGGTCTGCCACCCAATGTTCCCGAAGTGTAGAAAGTAGTTGGTGGACGTTGAGGTTTGGAAATACGCACAACGATTGGTGGTAGATTAGATGTGGAAATTTCGGATATGCCATCTGTGTGTGCACATCATTATGTAAATTGTAAAGTTTTCCATGAGAAGTAACTTCATGTATTAGAGGTGTTTGGGATTGCAAATAGAAACGCTTATGAGTTTCTCTGCTTATTTTAGGCACATTAGCAGTTTTGGGCCTTTTGGCATTTTAATACAACAACAACAACAACAACAAACCCAATCCCGCCAGGGCAGGGTATGGGGGAGGTAAAATGTAGACAGATCCTACCCCTACACCAGGGTAAACCCGTGGGTAGGGAGACTGCTTCCAACGAGACCTCCGGCAAGTGCATGTGTGCTAGTGCGACCTTTTGGCATTTTAATGTTCGAATAATACTGCTTACAGCTTACTTGCTTATTTTACACTATAATAAGTACTCAAAAATAAGCAGATAACCACTTTAGAATAGCAATCCCAAACACCCTTTACTGTAATTTTATGATTATTTCCACAATATAAGCATAGTTATATAAGAATATTCATAATGCTCGAACTTTGCATAACATATCGTTTAGTCATTTTTTTTATTTTTTTTTTTTTTGGTGGGGGGGGGGGGGGTCTGAGTTGGTTTCGAGTTCTGAGAGGTAGGGATGGCAAAAGCAACCGAAACCGATGGGGAAAACCGAAACCCGAACCGGTTGGGTCGGGTTCGGATACGGGTTCGGGTAGAAAAAAATATTTTTTTTCGGGTAAGGGTTCGGATACGGGTTTTAGTAATACCCGCCCGTTTACCCGTACCCGTATCCGTACCCGTTTACCCGAATTTTTACCCGTTTATTTATTGCAATCTGCAAACAATACCCATGCCTTAATAATTAATAATCTAGGTAATTACAATCTGCAAACAATACCCAATACCCATACCCACGCCTGACTCTTCACTTCCCACACATTAATTCTTTGATTCTTTCATCTTCCAACTTTATCAATGGTTATGCCTGATTCTAGATCTAGACACTTCACTTCTCACACACATGAATTTTTTCATCTTCAAAGTTTAAAGATACTATTATTACTTACCACAGGTTCTTCATTTCTCTTATCTTTTTTTAATTGTATCTATGATAAAAGTGTAATATGAATTTGGCTTATACCACTAACGTGAGGCTATAATCAAAGTGTTTGATTTATGGTCTAAAAGAAGTAAAGCATTCAATTTTGATCAATTATTTATTATTTAATATAAAGAATTACAAAAGTCTTGACAATTAGTTACTTCGTAGATGTAGTTAAGGAGTAAAGGAGTCAATTATGAACAATTATGAACAATTACTTCGTAGATGTGGTTTAAGCTATGCTAGTTCATGATTATATAAGTAGTTAATTATGAATAATTATGAATGATTAGTTGCTTCGTTGTATTTAAGCTATGCTAGTTCTTGCTTATATAATTTTAAGTTGCAGACCTTTTTTTTCTACTTACAGTTGATAAGCCAAACCTGCAATTTGTTATGTTTGTTCTTTTTTACTCTTTGGCTTTTATTCATTTTTTTATGTTACACTATCTCTTGTTTAGGATCATGGATATGGATAGAGAAATACGCCAAGGTGATGATTCTAATACAACACAAGTGGATGGTAATCAAACTCAAAGCATGAATGAGTCTCAAGGATACGAGTCACAGGAACAGTGATATGTGTCTAAATACACATATATTTTATATTATTTAAACCCACAAAAACGACCAAAAACACACAAATGACCATATAAATGTTACAAAAATCATTGAAATGTGTTTTTATGTGACTCAGGTACAAAAAGATTGAAAACAAATAAAAAATGATCAAAGTTCACACAATTGACATTTTCAGTCCCTGAAGTTTCACAAAATGACAAAATCAGTCCCTGAGCATTTGTTTTGGAATAAAAGTCAACCCAAGTCCTTTCAAAATCAAAATTTATCAAAAATGATCATTGGGTAAAAAGTTTGGAGAATTTGCAAGTTTGGTCTCTCAAGTTTCAGAATTGGCAAAGTCAGCTCTTGATTTATTGGAGAATGACAAGATTGGCCCTTGGAAGACATTTTCAGAATTACATGTTTAGTCCCTGAAAAATCAGATTTTACATGTTTGGTCCCTAAAATTCACCATGGCTCCATAGTTAATCCTAATCCAAATCCTATGTTAACAACACCTAAGCCCAAAACAAACCAACCCTTTTTATTCCCCCAACCCAGCAAAAAAAACCCGACCCAAACTCTCCTTTTCCCTCCCATCTTCTTCTTCCTTTACCCAAAACCCAGGCATCCTATCTTCCCTTTACCCAAGTTTCTCTTCATCCCAAAACACTCAACCCAACCTCACCTCTTTACCCAGTTTATCCCACTTCCCAAACCCACTACCAATTTCTTCTCCTCTTTCCCAGTCCACCTCAGCAATCCAAGGGTACAAGAATCCAAATAGATGGCTCTGATCTCCTTTAAAATGGTACCTACCTGATGGACGGCTTGGATCATCTCAATAAAGCACAAAAAGTTGGTCTTGCTTGTTTCCCTCACACAAGAAACACAGCAGAAGCAAACAAGAAGAAGAGAGAAGACCTTTGAAGCTGAGCATAAATAGAGGGTAGCCATTGATGAAGGAGTAGTTAGTCAGTAGTTTTTTTTAGTTTTTTTTTTTAGTTTTAATTCAGTCTTAGTTTTTTTTATTTTCCAGTCTAGAAATTCTCAGTTCTAGTCCCATTTTTAAGTTTCATTGTCATTTTAAATATTGTACTTTTTAATTTTCAGTTTATGAAATTCTCAGTTTACTTTTAATTATTTCTTTTATGCTGTTACTTTTAGTTTATATCCTTAATTTGCATTTCAAGTTTGAAAGTGTGTTTGAAGTTGAGTGGTTTCAGTTTTGCAAAGTACTTCTTAAATCTCAATATTTAAAAAAAAAAATAGTTTCTCATTTTTTTGCCCAAAGGGGGCTGTTTGGAACAATATGTTTTATGGGTCAAATACCACCTTTTGACCCACTTTGAATCCCAAATCAGTGTGTAAGTTTGTTGCAAGTTAATTGGCCAAGGTTTTATTCACAAATTCAGGGTTCAAAAGAGTTTGGATAGTTTTTTTTGCCAAATATGTACTGTCCTGTTCTGTTTTGCTGTTCCAACAGCCCAAGTCACTACCCTTTTTAGCTTAATTTTAAGTAGTTTCTAGTTAGGTTTAGGAGTTAATTTTGTTTTTGCAAGTAGTTAGTGGCAATAGGTTTATATGTATTAGCTTATTATGAACTTAGAGTAGCTTTTGATTAGCTTAATTTGCCTTAAAAACCACCCTTGCTGTCCTTTTCTGCTCTGTCCCCAATAGCCAACTTAACAGCTTCTTTTTAAGCTTGTAAAAGCTCCTTGTAAGCTAGATAAAGGGGGCAAAAGTGATTTAGTTAGGTGTACTTCAAGAGCCCATAAGCTCAAAATCTTATTTACGCTCTAGCTTATCTAGATTTTGCCTTAAAAAACCCCCACTTGGGACTGATTTAGCCTTGTAAAATGTTTATTCTGGCCAGTACAGGTAGTTTTTTAGGATTCACTTTGCATTTCAATATAGCTTATTTGATCCCTTGTAACTTTTTGGTAGTATTAGATTAGGGGTAGGTCATTAGGTAGCTTATTTCAAGCTTATTGATTAGCTTTTTGTTAGCTTTTCATTAGCTGTAAGGCCACTTCTGTCCACTGTGTTGCAGATGCAACAGTAGCCTTTTTAGTTTATTTATTTATTTTTTCCCTTTTAGCTTTTCTCTTGGATTTCAACTTATTATTGTTCCCTTATGCTTGAACTTATTCTTCTGTTTAAACTGCTTATTCCAGTAATTGTCAGTTCTTATTTGCTCAAAATTATGCTACTGGTGTTTGGCTGTGGTCCGCTCAAAACAGCAGTGTATAAGCTGTCAGAACAGCTTATTACCAAAGTTTTAGAATTTTTTTCATAAAATCTCTTCATTTTGCAAAAAGAAAAAAAAATCTAAAAAAAAAATAGTGAATAAAAAGGTGCAGGGGAGGGATTCGACCCCCTGAACTCTTGCACACGACCGCATCACACACATCTCACAAATCCATCTTTGCCCTTGGGTCTTTCTTGTCATTCTTTGCACACTTAATTGCTTTATAAACGTTTTCACTTTTAATACTAAATAAGGCCTTTAGCTTATTTTCTGCTTATTGGTTGCTGAATTTTCAAGTTTCTAATTTTTCTTAGATTTAGTTTACCAAAAAGTATTTTCCTGAAAAGTTTCGTATTTTTCCAATTATTTTTGATATTTTTAAACATTTAATTTCTATTTTTTAGTTTTTAATTCATAATAAATAAATAAAAAGTCGAAAAAATACCCGGCTTTTTCCTAAAATCATTTTTAGTCATGTAGAATTTAGGAAAATTGTTTTTGCACTCGTAGGACTTACATTGCACCTTTTTCACCCTCGGGGGCTCGGTGTGTTCCCGGTTTTTAGCGTTTTTGCATTTTATCTCCCTAGGATGTAGTTTAGTGTCAGTTATTTGTTTCTTAGGTTTAGTAGTAGTTTATTTAGCGTTTACATTGTTTTACCTTCTTTATTTTCATTCCCGTTCTTTAGTTTGTAGATTAACGTAATCAAAAATTCCAAAATTCTTAAAACCAATTCAACTCCAAAATCACGAAACTCAACGACACCGTCAATTTCACACCTCGTTGGGACACGACCCGGGGAAATCACTTTCCCGGTATCACTTTATTCACATTCGTGAGCTTTGGCACGTTAACCCTTTTCCTAAAAGGTTGATTTGTCGAATTTCACGATTAATTTGATAAATTGATATTGTGTTTATTTTCACCACTCACAAACAACGAATCAAACAGCCCTTACAAGACGAAGCTACAAACTTAGTTGGGAATAAAAGGAAACTCACTTTAGATGTATGGAATCACTTTGATAAGAAAATCATAAATGGTGAAGAGAAGGCAGAGTGCAAGTACTGCCATAAGCTTTTAGCAGGAAGCGGCGGATGGGACAAGTCATTCGTGAACACATGAACAATAGGTGTAAGAGGCGAAAAACTAAGGATATACGCCAACAAGTGTTGTCAATGGGACAGAAAACACCAGGTGGACAGTCAAATCTTTCTTGCTATAGCTTTGATGCGAATTCATCAAGAGAAGATCTTGCTGAAATGATAATTGTGCATGAGTATCCACTTGTCATGGTTGAGCATCATGGGTTTCGGAAGTTTGTACCCGACACTCCAAACAATAGCTAGAGATATATTAGCAATTCCTATTTCAACTGTTGCTTCAGAGTCGTCTTTTAGTACAAGTGGTAGATTGATTACTCCACAGCGCAGTCGCCTTAAACCAAATACATTGGAAGCTTTAATGTGCTCTCAAAGTTGGTTAGTGAATGAGATACAAGGTAACCAATTCGTCTTAGAGATTTATATTAATTACATTTTCTATACACGGTAACATACATATGCACATTAACTTATTGAATGCATTTTTTTTGTTATACATACATATACACAGAAACTTGTTCAAAAGATTTTGAAGCATATGATCAAACAGTTGAATATGACACCGACGATAGTGATGAGGTAAATATATATTATGTTCACAATTCGCAATTGGCAAGTATAGAATCTATTTGCAAGTCTACCTATTATTATTATTAGTTTGAATTTGTTTTATAATATATTGTAGGATTGTGGTGATAACTAAAAACGCAGCTTGACATTTATGAGAGATGAGGAACTCGAGCTGAACTCATGGCTTCAAGTTGGTGGGAATTAGAGGATGAAGACTACAACATATATTAGTTATATTTTGCATGCATTATTACTTATGATCTGTATGATCAAAGACATTTAAATTTTGTACTTTTTGGAGACTTTGAATTATTATCATCAAAATGTTAAATCGTATGATATGATATTGAAGTTGTTTTCTTTGAATTCTAAAGTTTTTGAATATATTAGGGTGTTTTGTTTTTTGATGGAGTTTTTTTACTTGATATGTGCAAATTTGTATATCGAAGATTCAGTTGTGGATAACCGATACCCGCGGAGAAAACCGACAAACCGATGGATAATACTAACCGGGTATCCATCGGGTATTGAGGCGGGTTCGGGTGCGGATACTATAAACGGGTGCGGGTACGGGTTCATTAAAACCCGCCCCGAATCCGACCCGTTGCCATCCCTACTGAGAGGATTTTGCAAGAAACTGCGTTTGAATCTATTTTGATAACGGCGCAACTAGTGTGTTGAAGCAAAATCCTGCTTCCGTCCTATCCCAGCCATCCGGTTGGAGGATGATCGCCTCCTGCACAATGTACGGACACGTTAGCCTCGTCTCGGGGTTTGTCCCGAGACCAAGCTCCGGTGTAAAGATAAGTAAAGGATTATATTGTGATAAATGTAGTAAGAGTGTAGGTGAAAAACTATGTGTAAAGTAATAAATGTGTTGGGGTATTTATACTACCCCAACTTCCTATTCACGCTACTATTCCCCTACTGTTCAGCCACTGTTCCGCAGGCCTAGGGCTACCTTACTTAGTAGGCTACGTGGTAGGAAATCCCCTAAAACCTGCTGACATGGTCGGGATTATTACTATTTGACCGGACGTCAGGATGGTCGTCCGGCTTATGTGTCTTGACATCCGGAGCATGTGTCTGGCCGGACGTTGGACCGTCCGGTATATACGTCAACATGTCCCCCCAGTGTTATATTCTTGGCGGTAAGCCGATGATGTAACACTTATCATAGTTCCGCCCGTTAGTAGAAAAAATGCGTCGCACCATGCCGGTCAAACTGGCTAACTTCATGAGAATGGGCCGGTTAATTGGGCCTGGTGGCCTTTTGGGCTTTTCAGCGCTTGTTGTCGCTTCCCTTCTGTAGTGTATGGCCCATGTAAGTCCACGTCACCAGCACCTCTGACTGATTGGACGCCTTGTCAGTCAGTTAGGGTTTCCTCAGTATATATATATCCCTTTCCTCCTCATTTGGGTTTTACTTTTCACACACATACAAACTGTTTTCGTATCTCCGGACGTCTTCTTCACTTCTTTTTAAGGTTTGTCTCCATCCTTTCTCTGTTAATATCTATAAATTGTCCCGGCATCTTTTTAGAAATGGCCGATATTGGAACCGAGGGGAACATTCCCGATAGAGAAAATACCTCCGCCGTCCAACGAAGAGACTAATGAGGAGACCGTTCAGTCGGTCGTTCCTAAGTTTGATATGCACGTACATACTTCTAGGTTAACACAATCTGAGTTAGACAATATAGTAGCCGAGTATGGCATTCCCACTGATCTGCGTCCGGTTTTACCCCCAGATAATATGACTATAGATCAGTTGCCGGAGGACAAGATAAGTATTTATCCTAAGCAGTTAGAGATAGGAGGAGTTAGGATTCCCTTCTCAACTTTTTTGCTGAACGTGATTAAACATTTTAGGGTGCACATTTCTCAGCTAGTCCCATTAGGATTGAATCGGGTGGTGCTTTTCGAGATTAGGTGTTATAGCCTCAACATACAACCCAGGGTCTCGCTCTTTCGGGCGTTCTACCGGTTGTGCAAGCAAGGGCATTGGTTTTCCTTTGAGAACCGGATGGGTAGGGGTTCGCACAAGTGTTTCAAGGAAGTTCTGTCCGGTCTGAAACACTGGAAAGAAAAGTTTTTCTTGATCGACAGGCGAGCCATCCCTATGGCTATGGCGTGGAGACACAAGGACTCAAAAATCACGGACACTTTTCCCACCGGCTTTTCTCGCACGGATGCCGAAAGACTTCGCCAGAATCTTATTAAGTTACGCAGTCCGACGATGAGTCTTTTATGGATGTGCCATCTCTCCTCGGTTTTCAAGAATCCCGGGTTCGAGCCTGTTCTAAAAGATGCCCGGGGTCATGGTAATTACTCGTTTTAGTCTTGTCACCCCGGGATTTGACGTTTGTTTCCCCGACTCTGTCCTTTTAAGTCTCTAATCAATTTGTTTTTGTTGTTACTTCCTTGTTTTCAGTTGTTAATATGTCAGAGTATCTTGAGCTTCCGGATTGGGAGGGAACGGTGGTGAGCAAGGGTCCGGTCGCTGATCCGAACAGGGAGATTCCAAAGAGAACCTCGACCCTCTAGCCGTGGGAGCATCCCTCCCCTAAAGATGCTTTGGACCGAGAGTGAAGAAGCAGATGCAGACGTTGTTGCTCTGAGGGAGAAGAAAGAGAAGGAGGCTCAGGCTCGGCTAGCAAAGAAGAGGGGCGCTGGAGAAGGGACCTCCAAAGCGCAAGGCAAGAAGAAAAAGGCGCGTCGTCAATTCGTTGAGCATTTATCTTCTGGAGAGCCAATCGATAACCCGGATCCTCTGAATCAGATCCGTCCGGAAGATGTCCAGGGGGCGGATATGAATGTTGATGCCGAGCAAGGAGCCCCAAATATTGTTTTCGAGGGTGGAGGTGGTAGTGCGGCCCGCGAAAGGATGGGAGAAAATGTTGCTGGCGGCGGTGAGCAATTGCAACAAATGCAGACCCCTCCGGCCGAGGAAGGGGGCCAAACACCCCCAGTGGACTCGGCTCATCATGTTTCCGAAGGTACGTATAGATTGTTCGGCTGTCCATACTTGTGATTTTCCCCACCTTACTATGTTGTGTCTTTCAGGTTTCTCGGCCCACCACTCTCGCGGCCTTAAGCGGATTGATAAAATCAACCTGGACTCCGGTGCATTTTGGCCCTCCGCTTATCATTTCTTTTTTGTGTATACCGATTATTTTCTTAACTCCCTCTATTCATTATATTGATGAAGCCACGAACGTCTTCGTCCCACAATGGGCCCTTCGAGATGATGTTCGGATAAATTCTTACCGGTCCTGCAAAGAGCTCCTCGATAATCTTCCCACACCGGCCGAGCAGGAGGCTTTAGAACAAATGAACAACATTGAGCTCACTCGTCGGGCCTACGAAGAATTCGGCAAAAGTGTGATAGCCCAAGGTGAATTGTTGAAGAGGTTCACTGGGATGTCGTCTACTTTGTGGGATCTCACTCAGACTCATCAGGGTTGTCGGGGGTTGGCGGGAGATTGGCGGTCGCCGAAGGGGAGATTGAGAGGTTAGCCGGAGAGCGGAAGAAACGGGAGGCCGAGTATCAAGTTATCCTAGACAAGGGAAAAAATCTGGAGGATGAGGTGGACAGGGTCACCCGGGAAAGGGAAGAGTGAAGAGGAACTTCCGCTGCACAAGCCGAGCGAATCAGGAAGCTTGAAAGTGAGCTAAGTGCCAAAGATCAATCCTTGGAGTCATTGAAGGCGGAGAATGGGAGCTTGGCAGCCGAGGTGGCCCAGTCGGAGGTAGTAAAGCAAAATGTCGTCCGTATTCTTCTTCCTGGTGCAGTTCGCCGCCTATTCGGCAGTGCAGAATATAAGAAGAGTATGGCTAAAGTTTACAGCCTGACCTTCAGTGGGTTTGTAACCGGGGCAAGTATGGGTAGAAAGGAGGAGGAGATCGTTGAAGCTCTGAAGGGCATTGCCAACGTCAATAGGGATGCTCCGAAATTATGGAAAGCCGAGTTCAACAAGCTCTTTGAGGCCGAGTATCCCTATATCCAGAAGCTAGCGGATTCTTATCGGCTACCCTTGGGCGACTTGCTGAACATGGAACCCGCCGCCCCTCCTCGCAAGGACCCGACCGGTGTTTCTTCTCAGCTTCCAGTCGTTACTGGTCCACTTGACACTCCGGCCGTTCAGCATCCCGCGGCGAATATTTGAAGTTCCCTTGACTTATGTTTGTAAACGATGATTTGAACAATTATAATTGTAATAATTAATACTCCACCGTTTATGGCTCATGTTCGTCACTTTTGAGACGTAACCATATATTTAACTTAGATAAATCTTTGCGTGTTGTATATTCTGTCTTTTTGTCATATTTCGCATTGATAAACTTCCTTTAAGTTTTTTTTTTAAAGGGCATCCGGCGCCTTGGCCGTGCATCCGCATACCCGAGCAACCTAATGCATTTTTAGGGCTTCCTTTATTAGGGCATCCGGCAAGAATGCGCAGGCATCCGGGGGGTATTCCCCCAGGCGTCCATAGTATTATTTACTACTTTTGGGCGTCCATTATTTGGGCATCCGAGTCAGGTGTTTTCGGGCATCCGGTATGTTATCCGGGCGTATTTCTAGCAACCATGCTCGACGGGGGCCAGCCGTCGGAATAGCCGTGCGTCACTTTGTTTTTTCCAGAAAATTGTTTTCCATACCTTAGGAAAACTTTCATCATTAGACTAATATACATAGATAGGTCCGGTTACATGATAATCCTGGGATTCTTATCACAATAACAATTATAAGAAACAGTTTCTTAAGTTTATGGCGTGCAGGTACGAGAGGACCTCTTTTTCTTCCATCGTCTGTAACTTATAAGAGCCATTCTGATTCGCTCCTATCACCCGGTAGGGGCCTTCCCAATTGGGTCCCAGCTTTCCTTGGTTTTCCGTCCGGCTAGCTTCGTTCTTCCGGTATACGAAGTCGCCTACTTTGAAGTTCATCGGCTTGACCCTCCGGTTGTAATATTGCTCAACCTGCGTTTTGTACTTGGCTTCTCGTATGGCAGCACTTTCCCTTCTTTCTTGTAGGAGATCCAAGTTCAAACGCTGCTCCTCTTCGTTAAGATCTTCCTGGAACATCATCGTTCGGTATGTAGGCATCCCAATTTCTGCCGGTATCATGGCCTCACTTCCGTATGTTAAACTGAATGGGGTCTCACCATTGCTTGTTTTAAGTGTTGTTCGGTGTGCCCATAAGACATTGGGTAGCTCATCCACCCATCCGGTTCTCTCCCGTCCTAATCTTGTATTTATCCCCTCCATCAGAATTTTGTTGGCCCATTCTACTAATCCATTGGCTTGCGGATGTGCAACGGCCGTATTTATCTGCTTAATTTTTAGGCCTTCGCACCATTTTTTGAACGGGTCATTGACAAAATTAGTTCCATTATCGGTGACTATGATCCCTGGTAGGCCGTACCTGCATACGATATTTTCGTAGACAAATTTTATAACGTCCTTTCCCGTCGTTTTTACCAACGGCTTTGCTTCTATCCATTTTGTAAAATAGTCTATTGCTACGATCACATATTTGAGGCGCCGGTGCTTCTGGAAGGGGCCTAACACGTCCATTCCCCACTGGTAGAAAGGCCATGGGGCCATGATGGAGGTTAGCAATGTTTTGGGGAGCTTAGGTACCGGAGCATGTATCTGACAGGAGTCACACTTCCTGACTTCTTCTCGTGCGTCTTTGTGCATAGTGGGCCAGTAATATCCTTGCCTCATCAGCTTCGCCACTACGGTTCTCGGTCCGGAATGCATACCACAGCATCCCTCGTGCACTTCTCGTATTAAGTAATTTGCTTGCAACGGACCCACACATCTCACCATTGGTACTAGGTACCCCTTTTTAAACAGAACTCCTCCTTCCATAGTATACTGTGGAATTTTCATTCGTAGGTTCCTGGCCTCATTGGGATCACCCGGCCAAACCCCTTCTTCCAAGCATCTGATGATCGGCGTCATCCAGTTATCCATCTCTTCTTCCACCACAGTTTCAATTCTCCGTTCTTCCCCCGAGGGTTTTTCCAAGACTTCTACTAACACCTTCTTAGTGAGATGGTCGAAAGCTACCGATGCTAACTTGCTCAGTATATCTGCCTTTTGATTCTGAGCCCTTGGGATGTTGCGGATTTTGAAGCCTTGAAATCCCGCTATGTGTTCTTACTTTGAGCCAAGTACTTCTGCATGCTTTCTTTAGTAGCCACAAATTCTCCGTTGATCTGACTAGCAACCAATTTAGAATCGACTCGTGCGTTCAAGCCTGATTTTTAGCTTCGTGCGATCCGAGTCCGGCGAGAAGAGCCTCATATTCGGCCTCATTATTGGTCTTTGGGAAAATTGAGCATGAGCGTAAGTAAGCTCCTCCTTATCCGGGCTGATGAGTACCAAACCTGCTCCCGCTCCTTTGCTATTGGACGCGCCGTCTGTGTACAACATCCATTCTCCTTCCATTCCTACCTCCATTACACTCTTACCCTTTCCATGGCGTCCCGGTCGTCCGGATTCGACTTGAATTTCCGTGAGAAAGTCTGCTAGCACTTGACCCTTGACCGCATTTCTAGGGGCATATGTGATGTTGTAAGCCCCTAACTCTACGGCGTACTTCGCAAGCTTTCCCGAAACTTCCGGCTTGTACAATATTTGTTTAACGGGTTGGTCGGTGATGACCCGAATGGGATGAGCTTCGAAATATCTTCGCAGTCTTCGTGATGCATGTAGCAGACATAGAGCTAATTTTTCCATCGGAGCATAATTCCTTTCCGCCGTGCAAGGTTCGGCTAACGTAATGCACCGGCGACTGCCTCCCATCCCTTTCTACCACTAGAACGGCACTAACGGGCCCCTTTGATGCTGCTAAGTATATGGATAACTGTTCTTTCGGCCTTGGGGTGGTTAACGAGGGTAGTTCTAATATCAGGTTCTTCATCTCTTGGAAAGCTGCCTCGGCTTCCTTCGTCCAGCGATATTCGTCCTTATTCTCCTTTGTGATATTCTTTAAAGTTTCGAAGAAAGGCAAGGATCTCTCTGCTGATTTTGACAGGAATCTGTTCAAAGCCGCTAGTTTCCCACTCAGGCTTTGCATTTCTTTCAATGTTCCTGGAGATTTCATCTCCATGATGGCCTTCGTCTTTCGGGGGTTCGCCCTTATACCTTCGGATGTTACCATATATCCGAGGAATTTCCCTTCTTCCACTCCGAAGGAACATTTCCGCGGGTTCAGCTTCATATTAATCCTTTTAAGGTTGTCAAATGTTTCCGCTATGTCTGCTATCATATCTATTTCCGTTCGGCTTTTTATGACCATATCATCGACGTACGCCTCTAAGTTCCTCCCAATCTGCGTTTGGAAAGCGGAGTCTACCAAGCGTTGGTATGTTGCTCCTGCATTTTTCAGTCCGAAGGGCATTTTGGTGTAACAAGTATGTCCCTTGTTCCGTGTAGAATGTGTTTTCTCTCGTCATCTCTGTCCATCTGAACTTGGTGGTATCCTTTGTAGGCATCCAGGAAACACTTATACTTATATCCCATAACGGATTCAATCTTCCAGTCGATTTCCGGTAAAGGATAGTAGTCTTTCGGGCAGGAGGCATTCAGATTTTTGAAATCAATGCACATCCGCCAGCTCCCGTCGCATTTCTTTACCAGCACAGGATTGGAGATCCATGTAGGGTATCGGACCGGACGCTTACTATTCCAGCTTTAACCCATTCTTCAACTTCTCCCGCGATAACCTGGTTTTTCTCTCGGGAGAACATCCTCCTTTCGGGCAATCGGTGTGTGCGAAGTGTTCACATTAAGAAAGTGTTGGATGAAGTGTCTGGGAACCCCGGTCATATCCGTCGGTTCCCAAGCAAACACTTCTCTATTTTTTCTCAGCAACTCGATGAGTTGTCTCCTACACTCCCGGGAGAACCCGGTTCCTATTGTCACGCGCTGTTCGGGGTATGCGGCATTAATCAATATGTCTTCCGTTGTTTTTTACCCTTGAGCCTCCCGGTTTGCTGTCTCTACCTCTCCTTCCGGAGAGAAATTATCCCTAGGATCCTGGCTTTCCTCGAATCTTCTGCACTCCATGACAACCGCCCTCTTTGTGACCAAAGTGGCAATGCCTCCGGGAGTGGGAAATTTCATCATAGCGTGGATGGTTGAGGGTATGGCCCTTAACTCTCTTAGACCCGTACGTCCTAGAATCACGTTGTAAGGTGACGGAGATCTCACAACTGTGAACTTCATCATGACAGTTCTGTACAAACCATGATCCCCAATGCGAACCTCCAGCTCAATCTTCCCTAGAGGGCGGATGACTTCCCCGGAGAATCCCACTAGTGGTGAGTTACTTTCTTGTAATCTGGATTGAATAGACGAACTGAAGTTGCTAAAGCAGTGCTCATACATCACTTGAACTGAAGCACCTTCGTCCACAAACACCCTCCGGACGAAATAACCTTCGATTTCGGCCTCTAAAATTAGTGGTTCCTCCGACAGATCTTCCGTGGCTATGCGTGGGAAGGATATGGGGACGTTCAGCCACTCCTCTTCGTAATACCGAGCCTTTCTTTTGTGGTCTTCAGCATAATGATTTATCATGTTTATGACCTTTCCTTTTCCACCATTACCTCTCGGTCTTTCTCGTCCCCTTTGTTGAACGTTCTTTACCAAATGATCCAATTTTCCCGATTCGGTGTTTCCAACTGTTTCTTCAGGTGATAGCAATCGTTGGTGAGATGACCCTTCTCCCCATGATATTCACAGAACCTGTCCTCATTTTCTTTGCTCGGTTTTCCTTGCAATGGTGGTGGTGGAGGCAGGTTCAGATGGTGTTCGGTGGCCAGGATTTCCTTAGGCTGTTTGGATAAGACCGAGAGCATGACCCGGTGATTATCGGGCTTGCTAAGATCATTTCGCCGGTAATCATTTCGGGGGCGAGCGTCTGCTTTCGGGGCTACATATGGAGAGAATGCCTCCCTGTGCCTAGAGTCACTTCTGTCCCCAGCTCTCCTATCATTTCTTCTCCTGTCGGGTCCCCGGGGGTTCCTTTCCCTTGCAGCCTGGAGGTTTCCTCTCCGGAACAGCTCACCTGTTTCTCCCCTCGTCATCTCGGTGTTCTTATACGCCTCTTCCGCCCGAATATAATCATCCACTCTAGTCATCATTTCCTTCACGGATCTCGGGACCTGGTCAGAAAATTTTTTAGATAAGTCAGGGCATCGATGGGCACCCATGAATGCTGATATTTTCATGAGCTCCGGAACTCTCGGAATCCGGCTAGCCTCGTCGGTCCATCGCTCTTTGAATACCGGAAGTGTCTCGTTTGCCTGCCGGACAATCCGAGTGATTTCCGTGGGATCCTTTAGGTTCTTCTGTCGTAGGGCAAACCTCGTGGTGAATTGTTCTCTCAGGTCACCCCAGCTGTCGATGCTTCCTGGTTCCAAATTGCTGAACCACCCTTGTGCTGCTCCATCCATGGTCTGTTGGAACATTCTGCACCATACCGGCATTGGCCATTCTCCTTGGTTCGCTGCTCCAACGAAGCGGTTGACGTGATCATCCGGATCGGCCGAGCCGTCGTACTGTTTTTAAGTTAGTAGGCATTATGCACTTGGGACCGGCAAACTCTACTATCCTTCTTGTAAAGGGTGACCGGGCCAATTCCTTATAAGGTTTGCTGAGATCATCTTTAGGTCTTGGCGCAGTGTTTTCCTCCGGCTCATCATCGTCCGTGAAAGTGAGTCGAGTCGGTTTGACAACACCAGTCCCCGTTGCATTGTATTTTCTAAAGAGAGCCTCCAAAGACGCCATCTGGGCTTGTATTTGCTCCGGTAATCCGAACGCTTGAGCATTGAAGACCCCACTTCCCCCTATATGTTCCGGAGGGGATGTGGGTTCTGGCGGGGGTGGTGGTCCCGCACCTGTCATTCGATGCGTTGGTAGAATGAATCAGGTCCCACGGATGGCGCCAATTTGTTGAAGCAAAATCCTGCTTCCGTCCAATCCCAGCTGTCCGGTTGGAGGATGATCGTCTCCTGCACAATGTACGGACACGTTAGCCTCGCCTCGGGGTTTGACCCGAGACCAAGCTCCGGTGTAAAGATAAGTAAAGGATTATATTGTGATAAATGTAGTAAGAGTGTAGGTAAAAACTATGTGTAAAGTAATAAATGTGTTGGGGTATTTATACTACCCCAACTTCCTATTCACGCTACTATTCCCCTACTGTTCAGCCACTGTTCCGCAGGCCTAGGGCTACCTTACTTAGTAGGCTACGTGGTAGGAAATCCCCTAAAACCTGCTGGCATGGTCGGGATTATTACTATTTGACCGGACGTCAGGATGGTCGTCCGGCTTATGTGTCTTGACATCCGGAGCATGTGTCTGGCCGGACGTTGAACCGTCCGGTATATACGTCAACATAGTGCAAGAATTAATGGATGACACAGTGGAGGCTTTTAAGGAGTGTTTAAGGAAAATGATAATGGTTGAACGGAGAGATGAGTTGGTGAGGTTGCCGCTTAGATACAGAAACAAACTGATTTTACTAAAGAGAACCTATTAAAGGCGAATAAAAACTAGCTTGCAATATTGGTGTCAATAAGAACGAGTCTTGAAAGTTTCTTATCTTTTCGAATTCCGGTTAATGAAATGATCGAAATTTTTTTATACGAGAGGTGTAAGAACGTGAAGTGTAAAAGATTATTACCCGTTGAAGATTTTGAATGTAAAATTTGTTAGAAGATGAAAGGGTTTTGTAAGTAGTGTATGTGTTCGGTTTGTTTAAACTTCGATTGTGCGAATAATACATGTAGTTGGGTCGGGTGTGATGTTTGTTCTCATTGGTGTCACGCTACTTCTTGTCTTGAGAAGAGTTTGGGGGCTGCGGGGACGGCAGAGGTTCAGTTTCATTGTGTGGGTTGTGGACATGCTTACGAGATGTTTGGTTTTATTAAGGATGTTTTTAAGTCGCGTGCTGAAGAATGGAGTTTGGAAAATTTTAGGAAAGAACTTGACTGTGTTTGGAAAATGTTTAGAGGGAATTCGGATTATAAAGGAAGGAGCTTCATTTGAAGTTTTGAACGCTGGTGAGATGACACGGAAACTTGATAATGATGTGTGCGCCTTCATGCTTCAGTTTAACTGTAAGTTTCTTGATGTTTTCTTGCGTACTCCGTATCAGGTTTCTATCTTTTTAGTGCTTTTGTTTTGAACATGTTTGGATACCTTTGCATTAATTAGACCAACTGCTTATTATAAAAATAAGGGGTGTTTGTAATTGCTATATTAAAGTGGTTTTATGCTTATTTTTAAGTACTTATTATAGAGCAACATCAGCAAGTAAGCAAAATTATTCGAACACCCAAATCTCAAAACTGCTAATGTGCCTAAAATAAGCAGAGAAACAGATAAGTATACAAATGAGCAATCCAAACACCTCGTTAATTCTCCTGAAAAAACTTAACAATTAGCATCATGATGTGTAGACACAGATGGCATATCCGAATTTCCCACATCTAATCTTCCACCAACGGTTTTGGATATCTGATTTTTTATTTGTTATCCAAATTAGCCAGTTTATAAAAGTTGGATACTCTTCTATGCAATCAACACAAATTACAGTAAACTATTTCCTTCTTAGAGGAAAGACTAGAGAGAAACCAACAGCTACCCCGAAGAGTAGTATTAGTAATCCTATGAAGTTGATCACAAGCACTTCTTGAACTTTCCCCAGGTGTTGAAACATGAAATTTTCTGTTATTGCAGTCTCTGCACTCACTATCGCCATGAAAAATACGAACACACCTGATAAAATGTGCAGCGGAGCGATTCTCGCCCTTGTTGCTGACTCAGCCCCCGGGAACAAAAAAGTGGTCAATCCCAGCATAAACTAGCATTTGTAAACTTGAGTTAATGCACACAAACAAGTCTGTAAATAATGAATAATTAAGTTATAGCATTGTTGGGTCTTTAGCTCTTGATAACAAGTCAGTAAATGCACGGGATTTAAAAACTCGTTTAAAACCATTACAAATACATCAAATGAAATTTCACAAGCAATAAATAACAATTACAGTAACAAATGAAGCTAATTAAATACAGAAACCATCTTTTTCCCTCCTGGTGTAACTTTTCTTCCTCCTCCTCGACTTATCATTCATAAACGCCTTCTCCAACTGATCCACTCTTTTACTCAAGGAATTTATCATCCTCGTTTGCATCTCATTCCTCTCCGATATCTGTATCATTAGTTTCATCATTTTCGCATTATCACACATCAGTTTCTCCACCATTCCCTTATCACAACACCTTTTGCTCACGTCATCATCACCACCACCACACTCCTCCATTCTACCTTCATCTACAAGCATTTCATGATCACAACAGCTTTTGCTTACGTCATCGTCATCACATTTCTTCTCAACACCTTCTTTCACGTCTTGTTCGTTTTCAACAGGTTCCAGATTTCGAACATTTCTGCTGACGTCATCATCACATTCCTTTACCGCCAATTCGTCCTGATCACGATTTTTGTTGCTGACGTCATCAATTACATGATCCTCAGCTGATTCCTGATCTTGCTCATTTTTGCTGACGTCATCATCAACAACAACTTCCTTCACATCTTCTTCTTCATTCACCTTATTTCGAATCCCGTTGCTGACGTCATCACCATCATTGCTGACGTCATCATGATCTTCTTCAAAAGTAGACTGAGCAATAGAATCAAGTTTGTCCTGCAAGGCAACCGCTTTTTTCGCAACAGACTTCCTGAGCTCCCTAACACCATTATCAACGCCTCTAACAGAATCAAGCTTAAACAGCAACGACATTAGCGTCTCGTTAACTCTCAACCGCTCCTTCGCATCTTTACGTAACAGCTCAACAAACACGACGTCGTTTTCAAGCCTTTTTTCGATCTCGTTAACTTGGTTTTTGATCGAAACGATTTTCTTAACAGATTTTCTAACTGTATGTCCTTTAAATACCTTTTGAATCTTCAGAGCTGATGAATGTTTTAGTGTAGAGATGGTTGTTTGTGGTTTATCAGATGAAACGAAGTGAACCGGGATGGAGACGACTTTTGGTTGCTGAACCGGTACGGACCGGGAGTGGTTTCTGTAGTATGGACCGTTCATCATTATTAAAAGCTTGTTTTAGTAAATTTGCTTTGTAATTTTGTGATGTGTTTGTGATGGTTTTGGGTGTGTATTTATATGAGGGGAGATTGTTAAGGAGGAGTAGGTTCTAGAGTGTTCTGTTATAAGTTAACGGTTGATATTTATTTTAGATAGTATCTGTGGCGGGATTTTTATCCAGATGGATGTGGAATCTTCTGTAAACGAAGGTCAATGGGTCATTGCTTTACGTGAGGAATAAAAATTAAAAAATTACAATGAAACAATGTGGTGGAACACAAAGTAAAAGTAAAAACAAACAAAATAATGCTCCAGATTAACTTCAAATTCACCTTCAATTCATTAAGCCAATCGCAACCCAGTTCAAGGTATCATCATGACCATCAATTAGATAACTGTGATGAAAATAGATATTTTGAGAGGGATTATATGCAATTATCAAGAAATTCTTTAAAAAGAATTAGTAGTGATAAAAAGCAAGGTTGAAAAAATCATGAATCGGTAGTGAGGCGTCGAACCCCCTGTAGCTTGTAATCGGTCTAGTCGGGATTAATCGGTGATTAATTGGATTCTCATTTTCGGCAAGTTTTGTGTATTTCCGGCGAGTTTGGGTAACCCCGGGAAGATTTTCCTTAAAAACATCTTGTAATAGATATAAACAACGATTATAAGTGACTACATTTGTTCAGGGTTGCAAAAATAGTGATCGGTGATAAATCATATTGACATTTTTGGCAAGCTTTTCGTATTTACCTTGAGTTTTGATATTCCCAGCAAACTTTTCCTTGAAAAGCATCTTGTAATAAATATAAACCGTGATTATAAGTGATTAAAACTAATTTATGACCATCGTTAACCACAACTGACTGACTTGTTTGAGTGATTTACACAAATCGGCAAGGTCGGTGGCCCAGTAGCGTGTAATCGGTGATTAATCGGCCTTGTAGAACTTTTTTTGCAACATTGATAAAAAGTCAATGATGGAGATATTAGAAGAACCCCTTCATTTATCTTTAGTTTTATCTAATAGTAAGATTTATCGGGTAATTCGTTGTCGTCTTCATATTCGAATGGCTTTTCACATAATCCTAGTTGTTCCGTGACTCGAAATAGTACTGATATTTGGAATGGTGGAGAGGGGGCTAATGGGTCGGTTCATAGCTGATTTAGACCTGGGGGGAGGGAGTTTTGAGGGAACCAACGTGTCGTTTTTTCCATCTGAGTTGGTTTCGAGTTCTAAGAGGATTTTGCAAGAAATTGCGTTTGAATCTATTTTGATAACGGCGCAAGTAGTGCAAGAATTAATGGATGAGACACTAGAGGCTGTTAAGGAGTTTTTAAGAAAAATGATAACAGTTAACGGAGAGATGAGTTGGTGAGGTTGCAGCTTAGATTACAGAGACAAACTGATTTTACTAATGAGAATCTATTAAAGGCGAATAAAACAAAATATTGGTGTCAATAAGAACCGAGTCTTGAAAGTAGTTAATGAAATGATTGATATTTTTTTATACGAGAGGTGTAAGAACGTGAAGTGTAAAAGATTATTACCCTGTTGAAGATTGTGAATGTAAAATTTGTTAAAAGATGAAAGGGTTTTGTAGCGAGTGTATGTGTTCGGTTTGTTTAAACTTTGATTGTGCGAATAATACATGTAGTTGGGTCGGGTGTGACGTGTGTTCTCATTGGAGTCACGCGGCTTGTGGTCTTGAGAAGAGTTTGATAAAGGCGGGTTCGAGCTTGAAGGGCGCTGCAGGCACGACTGAGGTTCAGTTTCATTGTATGGGTTGTGGACGTGCTTCTGGGATGTTTGGTTTTGTTAAGGATGTTCTTAAGTCATGTGCGGATTGAGGAAAGAGCTTAGGTGTGTTTGGGGAATGTTTAGAGGGAGTTCAAATTATAAAGGAAATGAACTTCATTTGAAGGTTGGTAAGATGGTACGGAAACTTCATAAGAAAGTGATGTTGTCTTCGGATATGTGCGTCTTCATGCTTCAGTTTTTGAACTGTTAGTTTCTTGATATTTTCTCTTGTATCAAGTTTCTATCTTTTCAGTTCTTTTGTTTTGAACATGTTGGATACCTTTGCACTTAATTAGACCAGCTGCTTGAATACTCGTAAACGAAACGTTTTGCAAAGTTCGAGTATTATATATATAACTATAACTATGCTTAGATTAAGTAAACAGTTCTAAAATACAGTGAGGGGTGTTTGGGATTGCTATTTTGAAGTGATTATTTACTTATTTTTAAGTACTTATTATAGAGTAAATTAGCAAGTAAGCAGTATTATTTGAACACTCAAATGGCAGAACTGCTAACGTGCCTAAAATAGGCAGAGAAGCGGATAATCATTTAGATGAGCAATCCCAAACCACTCTAATACCTAAGTTTATTTCTCATGATGTGTAGACACAGATGGCATGTCCGAAGTTCCCATGTTTGGGATTGCATTATGATGTGTAGACACAGATGGCATGTCCGAAGTTCCCACATTTAATCTTCCACCAACCGTTGTGCCGGTATCAAAACTTCAATGTCCACTTTCTACACTTGGGGAACATTAGGTGACAGAGCCGGTCCCATGTTTGCTTTACATGATCCTTCCCAAGATGACACTAAAACTCCTATGATAAATGGAAGCAACATGATGATCAAGGATGAATGGTCAGTAAAGTCAACCAAAAAGGCAATTTTGACAACGTGGAGAGCCTCATGAAGATAAAAGAAGCCGAAGCAAGAATGTATCAGAACAAGGGTGATGAAGCAAGAAAAAAAACTTAGGGGTATAAACGGATGATCAGGATGAATATCAAGAGGTTGGAGAAAAGAATACACAAGAAAGATCGCGAAGTTGTGTCTGAGTAAATCAGAGGAACATAAGAAGCCGAAAGTTGATGAGTTTAAGGTCATTGAAAATGGTCATATCAGATGAAGATGAGAATGCAAGCAGATATTGTTGGTTTACTGCAGAGAATGGGGAATACTAAATAACAGTGGTGTAATAATTAGTAATTTGTAAGTAGATTTATCTGATTAATGTTTGCAAAATGATTTTTCTTTTTGTATTAAATTGTCATTTGAGTAAATTGCAAAAATCGTCCTCGTGGTTTAGCCAAATTGCAGATTTCGTCCGTACTGTTCATTAAGTGCAAAAACAGTCCGTTGACTGCACTGTTTCGTCCGCTTTTGGTCCTTTGACTTAACTGCCGTTAAACGGACTCCG
The DNA here is from genome assembly GCA_910596185.1 of Chrysanthemum makinoi. NCBI lineage: Eukaryota > Viridiplantae > Streptophyta > Magnoliopsida > Asterales > Asteraceae > Chrysanthemum > Chrysanthemum makinoi. The sequence continues at coordinate 124,132,623 of OU343225.1, forward strand.
TTAAATAAACAGTACGGACGAAATCTGCAATTTGGCTAAACCACGAGGACTATTTTTGCAATTTACTCTTGAATGATATAATAAAAAGATGGCGGAATTTCATGCGCTCTTCTATTTACATCATCTACAATAGCTGCATTGTTGATCATTATGTCCAACTTACCATGTTTAGCAAGCGTTGTGTTAATTGCATTTTCAACATCTGATTCGATCGTCACGTCACAATGGACAAATGAAGCGTTATCAAGACCGATGTCTTAACACACATGTTGACCTAACTCGTCTTGGATATCAGCAATGACGACTTTGGCTCCATGTTTGACGAATAGCCTCGCTGTTGTCTCTCCCCGCCAGTGATTATTGCAACTTTCATTGTCAACCTAACAACAAGCAAGCTAGGTTATAGAACTTTAGGAATTTAAATTACCATTTTTAATTCATCATTCATAATTTATGAGTCGTATAATAATATTTGTTTCCTTCTTTTTAGCGAGTAAAATATTATTTAATAAAAATGTAACTTGAAGAATGAAAATGTCCAATGCAAAAAACAGTCGCACCTACTTGTTGTAAAACATAACATTTTGCCTATAAAAAATGAGAAGTCTAATCTTTTACAATATCTCCTTTCGCATAGTAAAAACTTTGTATTCACCGTAGATTACGTTAGTTCGTAACTAGGTCCAAAGAAGTTTATAATTTATAATGGTAGTACATACAAAGTTAAAGGTTACCTCGGGACAACTTTAGACATATTTGGCATGGAGTAGAACTTTAAATGCTTGCAATCAAGTCGTTGATGATGCTTATTGCAAGAAAATCATGAATTATACAAGCGCAAAGGTGAGTTTAAATAGAAGAGCGCATGAAATACCGCCATCTTTTTATTATATCATTCAAGAGTAAATTGCAAAAATCGTCCTCGTGGTTTAGCCAAATTGCAGATTTTGTCCGTACTGTTCATTTAACGGAGTCCGTTTAACGCGTTAAGTCAAAGGACCAAAAGCGGACGAAACAGTGCAGTCAACGGACTGTTTTTGCACTTAATGAACAGTAAGGACGAAATCTGCAATTTGGCTAAACCACGAGGACGATTTTTGCAATTTACTCTTGTCATTTTATATATAGAGTAAATTACACTGTTCGTCCCTTTGGTTTGCTCCAAATCACACCGGTAGTCCCTGTTCTTTTTTTTTTGCTTTTCTGCTCCCTGTGGTTTACATATTGCACGTGTTAGTCCTTATCGCTAATGCCGTTATCTTTTCGTTATCTCAATGGCATCGTTAGTCCTAACCAAGCGATCACTTGCAGCGTTAGTCCTTTATACTAACGACCGTTAATAACTCCTAAATTTTATTAAAAATCTTTTACGCGGTTTTTATCGTTTTGGCCCGTTTTCTTACGTTTTCATGCGTTTTTGTCCGTTTATATACGTTTTAGTCTAATTTTTTGCGTTTTCTTACGTTTTGTACGTTTTATCGTTTTCCTTACTTTTTACGCTTTGTCCGTTTTTCTTAAGTTTTTATCGTTTTCCTTCGTTGTTTTACGCTTTTGTCCGTTTTCTTACGTTTTGTCTTTATACGTTTTCCTTCGTTTTTACGCTTTTGTCCGTTTTTCTTACGTTTTTGTCCGTTTTTATACGGTGTAATTTAAAAAAAAATGACGTTGTTTTTAATCTGATTTTTTTTTTTTCCGATTAAAAATCGTTTTTTTAAAATACGTCATTTTTTAAAAAAATCGTCATTTTTTTTCGATTTAAAAAAATACGTCATTTTTAAAAAAAAAAATACGTTTTTTTTTTTTAAAAAAAATACGTCATTTTAAAAAATACATCATTTTCTTTCCGATTTAAAAAAATCGTCATTTTTTTCGATTTAAAAAATCGTCATTTTTTTTAAAAATATTTTTCCGATTTAAAAAAAATACGTTTTTTTTATAAAAAAAATACGTCATTTTTTTTGAAAAAAATAAGTCATTTTTTTCGATTTAAAAAATACGTCATTTTAAAAATACGTTTTTTCCGATTTAAAAATATTTTTTTTTTAAATACGTCATTTTTATAAATAAAAAATACGTCATTTTTTTTTCCGATTTAAAAAAAAATACGTCATTTTTTTTAAATTACACCGTATATAGACGGACAAAAACGTAAGAAAACGGACGCGTAAAAACAAAGGAAAACGTATAAAACGGACAAAAACGTAAAAACAGACAAAAGCGTAAAAACGAAGGAAACGTTCAAAAACGTAGAAAACGGACAAAAGCGTAAAACTAAGGAAAACGTTTAAAACGGTCAAAAACGTAGAAAAACATAGAAAAGTAGACGAAAACGTATATAAGGACAAAAACGCATGAACGTAAGAAAAGCGTAACGATTAAAACGCGTTGAAAGATTTTTTTTAATAAATTTTGGAGTTATTAACGGTTAGTATAAAGGACTAACGTGCAATGATTGGTTAGGACTAACGTGCCTTGAGATAACGAAAAATAACGGCAGTTAGCGATAAGGACTAACAGCGTGCAATATGTAAACCACAGGAAGCAAAAAAGCAAAAAAAAAAAGAACAGGGACTACCGGTGTGATTTGGAGCAAACCACAGGGACGAACGGTGTAATTTACTCTTATATATATTTTAATAGTATTAACTTGTGAGCAGATTTGTGAAAATCTAGAGATACAACAATGCAACAATGCATTTTATGATTCTATCATTCTATGATTGACCCCATAAATATCAAATACGCGAATCCATAAACATTTGTCTAAAGGTAACCAACTTTAATCGCTACTCTGTTGTGGATATCTGATTATTTATTTGTTATCCATATTAGCAAGTTTATCGAAGTTGGTTACTCTTCTATGCAATCAACACAAGTTACAGTAAGCTATTTCCTTCTTAGAGGAAAGACTACAGATAGACCAACAGTTACCCCGAAAAGTAGTATTAGTAATCCTATGAAGTTGATCACAAGCGCTTCTTGACCTTTCCCCAAGTGTTGAAACATGAGTTTCTCTGTTATTCCAGTCTCAACACTCACTATCGCCATAAAAAATACGATCACCCCAAATAAAATGTGCCACGGAGCGACTCTTGCCCTTGTTGCTGGCTCAGCACCAGGGAACAAAAAAGTGGTCAATCCTACTATAAACTAGCATTTGTAAACTTGTGTTAGTACAAGGTTGTTTATAATGAATGATTTTAGGACTAAAGTATAGAAAGTTTACTTGAAGGCCAAATAAGCAAATGGTAGACAAACCGATCCACGAATGTAAAGTGTACATATGTGAGATATGTATTTCATCATGAAACTTGAAGACTGCATAAATGCCCAAAATACCAGTGACAAGCGCAATCGTATGGTATACTAGGTGAATTATTTTGAGGGATGGTCTTGTTACAGGGATCGCCTTGTAAGTGAGTATTGCTGATTCAAAATAGTACGCATTAGCTCGTAAATTTTACCTAGAACTCAATTTGGTTTGAAATTTACTTTTTCTAAAGAGCCTAATATTTTAGTGATGACAGTATCAACTTCTTTTAGAAGTACGGAGATATAAATTATGAACATGTCTTATGTCTTAACCACTTAAAAGTTCTAAATCGACGATATTGTGTTAATCTATTTTTACCTTCCCCTGAAAAAATAACGAATCCAAGCACAGTAAGAAGTGGATGCAACTGCAAATCAAAACAACAAAAGCTACTTAAACTAAACAAAATTAAAACACATCTAAAGACAGACATCAAGTTCAATATGTTTTATCATGTAAGATAAAAAGTAGTATTATGTAACACACATTTTCTCCTAGTGATAATTCCAATGTAGCAATAAACTTATCCATAGGACTTACATTGAAAATCTTGATTTTCATTTGTGATGTGAAAGCAAAGCCTTCCCTGAACTTTATGAGCCAGATAAGCAGAAGGGTAGCAATGGATACCACTAACAAATGTCCAAAAGTGGTCACTGGAAATGCAGACATCCGATAACTGGATCGCTCACCCGCCATGACAAAAGATAGAAACTGAGAGATTTGTGAGTTGTAAAGGCCTTGAAAATTAAGCCTTGGAAACTCAGATTTATACAGATGTCTTGGTTTTGAATGAAGGATATATGTAATATTATGTGAATAGTTTATAAATATTGTGTGCATACAGTATTATACCATATTACATTATAATTATGCCATAGTAATTATTATATCATAACAAAAATGATATTAAGTATATTTCCTTAAAGTTGCAAATTAAATGCTTTTATTTTGTTTCCACATGAGCAATGTATCTTTCGATTCAGAGATCATGCATATCAAATATTTAAATACATTAACATCTATTTGAATGAAATGAAACTGTGACACTAGTGACAATGTTTCTATTTCCTTCTTAGAGGAAGAACAACGGTAAGGCCAACAACTATTGCGAAAAGTAGTACTAACAGTCCTATAAAGTTAACCACGAGCGCTTCGTGACCTTCTTGCAATTTTTGAAAAATGAATTTTTCTGTTAATCCAGTCTCAGCACTCAGTATCGCCATGGAAAATATGACCACGCCAAAGGAAACATGCCATGGAGCAATTCTTTCCCGTGTTGTTGACTCAGCACCTGGGAACAAAAATGTGGCAATACCCACTAGCATCTAGCATTTGTGAAGTTATGTTAGCATATATGAACAAGTTTGTAAACTATGGAAAAATATGAAAGATCATACAGAGTGGCATTAAAAAAATACCTGAATGCCGAATAAGCATATTGTAGACAAGCCTATCCATGAATGTAAAGTGTACATATGTGGGATACTGCGTTCATTATGATACTTGAAGACCGCATAAACGCCCAAAATTCCAGAAGCAAGCGCAATCGTATGACATATTAGGTGAATTATTTTTAATGTTGGTCTCGTTGCAGGGATCGCCTTATATGTGATCATTGCTGAGTCAAAATAGTGGTACTCGTTAGCTTGTATTGGATCATGGTATGTTTTTGCTAGAACTCAAAGAAAGGCCGTCACTGAATTTGTTCATATGTTTTCTAAATTTCTGGTTAATTTATCGTCTTTTCATGATCTCATATTGCACATATGAAATGTAAGATCATGAAAAGATGATACAGCAATTATGTTTGAAATGATGAAACTTTTGTTGCCTGATTACTGACATACCATTAGTAGTTCAGAGATAAGTCCGATAATCGATTTAAACTCTTTAAAGTTTCGATTGTAATACGTTTCTTACCTTCCCCTGAAAAAACAATGAATCCAACCAGCATGAGAAGTGGATGTAACTGCAAGTCAAAAAAATACAAACTGCAATTAAACTAGTGCAACAACCAATCAAAACCTTGAACACATCAACTCAAACCTATAAATATAGATCAATTTCAACGTAAAACATTACAAAAACATATGATGTAAAACACGATTCAACGTATTCCTGTTAACATTGCTTGTTGTCCAGCAATACGTTCAATGGTGACATTTAAAGGGAAACTTACATTGAAGATCTTCATTTTATCATCTGATGTTAACGCAAAACCGCCTCTGAGCTTAATGAGCCAATACAACAGAAGGGTAGTGATTGTTATTACTATTAATTGTGTAAATATGGTCACCGTGATCTGATTTTTAGCCATGACACAAACGTAAAACGTGAGGTTTCTGAACCACAACTCGCCTTGTAAAATATGTCTTGAATACCCACATACAAAATACAAATAATGAAAAATATATTGCTTTCGTCTATCAGAAACGGAGAGTGAAAGGAACAAGAGGACCATGCGATTTCGAGAAAGCTTGTGAAGATTGGCTTATCTTTAAGGTTTGGTATGTAGCATGAAGATAGATTGTTGGAAGTTTTGTTTTGTCAGGATTATGTTTATATTTAGCAAGGTAACAAGCCTATGAAATAATAGTAAATACTACGTACTAGATATGGTATAATTTGGAAATAACAAGCTTTCGACATTTATTTGTAACAAATTTGACAAATCATAATGGGAAGTGGCATTTAGATGGATAGAATAAAGAAACCAAAATTTAATTTTTAACCAAGTTGCATTTTTCTGGTTTCTTTTCGTACTTCTTGTCTTTAACTTGTTACAAAAATAAGAACAAAAAGTTGATCAGCAATGTAAACATCTCATGAGAATTAGTCTAAGAAACATACAATATAAGAGAAAGATAATGCTAATTAAGATTCAGGAGCAAGAACAAACAATTTAAATTTCATTTAGTTGATAATAATCATCACAAGATGCTCACAGCAATATGTTAGGTCGAAACCAAACCTACTGTGGTACCGTCTACAAAATTTGTAAGCTACAATAATGAGCATTATATCCCCGAATTGAATGTTAGGTTGAAACCAAACCTACGCTACCAAAGTAACCAACACCGAACCAACATCATGACCCCCGAAACAAATCTACCATCTATAAAATGCAAAATAACCCAATTATAACTTAAATAAAGACACTCTATGCCGGTCATTAGAATTGGATTTGATGACTGACCGGGGACATTTAATATCTACAGATCTAGAACTTAATACAACTGAATAATTCTAAACTAAGATTCTTGGGGAAAACAACCAATGTGATAAGCTGGTATATCATTGATGCTTTGATCCTTAGCTGACAAATTATGTGACAAATGTTTACTGAACGAGAAGTTTCGATATGGACGCTGTACAGGAGGTAAAAGCAAAGCTGATTCTTTGTCCATTGACAGTAGCTTCCCGCATTTACTGCAGCAATAATGTATTTAAAAATCCATCTTCATCCCAAATCATACAAGTAATAATTTAATGTATATATGTTTTACTACTGAAATAAATCATATACCTGCAAACTTTTGTGAATAGAGTTTGATAGCTGCAGATCCAATGCTGCAACAATTATCAAACAATTAAGAACAAACACACTTGCTGCAATGTATATATAATTATATGTATCCCTAAGATGACTAAAGATGATACCAGTAGAGAATATAGTGCTGTCTCAGCATTGACACCAATAAAATGTTGTGGAGCCATGGCAGCATGTTCCTGCAATCGGCAACGCAGAAACATGTACAAATTAGGTGAACGGTCAGAAAGGGAAGTTTATAAAAGTAACAATTCTTTTTTATTTAGCGACACCTGGCTAAAGTGCGCAAATATTCCAAAATCTCTTACCGTGATGTTCCTGAAGACGTTAAAAGCTGAAACCCCCCTTGCATGTACGTAGCTGCCACCCTTTGAAGAAAGTTTAAAAGGACCATCAGCAATTGTTACTAGTAGAGGACCCAAAAGAAATTTACATAAAATTTAGCTCTTTACGTGACAAGTTTGTAAGAAATGTTGTACTAGTACAGTGGATTTGTTCTAGGATGGTACTCTGGATAACTGTGCAATGATAATGTGTTCATGTTGAAAGTTCAGAACTTCAGATGTTATACTTTAGTAAGTTTTATAATAACATGAATAAGTGTCTTCATATCAGAATTTGTGTTGTAAAGAATAATAGGAGCCTAATGCAATTCTACTGGCAAATGGCAAAAATTGAAGCAAGCGCACACCATAATCAAGTAAGCGTTTCAAAGCAACATTGTTTATGACATTGATAACTAATTTCACCGACATATTTTCAAAAAGCTAAGCATGCGAATGAGTATTTATGGTGGTAGTATCATAGTAGAAATACCTCATCCGGTGAAAAAAAAGCTACTGCATCAGGATCAAGCGAACCAGTTGGATGTAACGATATCACTGCTCTAAACACAGTGGGGAGCAATAACTCAATCACAGCAATCTGATCAGCCGCAACTGCACCCCCTGATCCTGATCGGATATCCCTGGAACTGTGAAAACCATGATCTTTGGGTGGCTCATCCAATGTCTCACTGGAAGAACTAGCAAGTAATGAGGCTCGCTTCGACCAATCCAAGCGTTCATAAGTAAAAGTTTTGACATCTGGAACTTCTTTCTCCAGTTCTGTTAGAACATCTAACACGGTTCTTAATTCACTGAAATCTTCTTGCTGACTTGCAGTAGAGGTTTCGGTGCCACGATGCTTTTTCGCGCTTGGCTCATCTCCAGAATCCTCATCAAGATGAGGAAAAAACCTTCGCTTCTGATCAGTAAATGCCTTCAGAGCCAACCTGCACAATTAGAGAAACAGCTCATTATGTACAAAGTATATTAATAATTTTCTGTCCAATATAAATTCCATGATAATTACGCATGTAAAGCATCAGTGAGATTTAATTGAACAGTCTAACAACACTACATGATCATCTCTGTCTCCCAACATTAAGATAAGTTAATTAAGAAAAAAAGATGAGAATAAACTGTTTTGAGGATAATTGAGACGGTAAAACTGCAAAGAAGCAACAGGAAACTAAAAACCAGAAAGCACAAACAATATCTAAGAAGCTAAGGCACACCTGGTTCTGTCAACAGCAGATGCTCCAGCCTGACCAGCAAGCTGTCGTTTCCATGCATACGCAACAACGGCGCCATCAGGACATACTAAAGGCATGTGAAGGCCCCAAGAATTACTTCTCGATCTAAGCGATTCGTTGAGAACTCCAGAATCTTCCAATTGCCTGCCTGACAAAGGTAAAGAGATTGAGAAATCACATTCAACACTCAGCTAATAAAATCAAAATTGTCCCTAAATAGTAGTGTATGCTTCCTGTTTCATAAAGAAGTTATAAAATTTGTCCATGTAAAGGGTTGAATTTGAAACAGAACACAGATCACTACTAAACAAAACTAATGCCACTTTAAGAGGGTGTTTGGATTGGTTTTTTTTTTTTTTTCTTTCCCTGCTCAGCTGCTTAGTTTTACGCAGATAAAGCAGGTTGAGGTGTTTGGGTCATCATTTTGGGGAAAACTAAGCAGTTCTCAGCAAGCAGGTTACGACATGCTTACTTGAAGTGAAACTATAATTACTTTTCTACCATCCTATCTAACCTTAAACCCATCCTCCCTTATATACTTATCTGGTAATCAAAAATCAATAACGTAAATACTTTGAAAACATACCAGAAGTACTGATAATTAGTGTCAACTTTTTGGAAACATAGTAAGTGAACCCGTTAATAATATACTTTGTTTTATACGCTCAATGTATGGCCATATTTATGTACCAAATACAGAATACTTTGTATCTAAAATTCTAAATGGCTAACTAAAATAAAGGAGTGAGCAAACTAACTTATGTACTAAAAAGCTTATTCATATATTTTTAACCTGGCAAAAAAATTATCACACCGCAACGCGTGGACAAAACACTACCTTGTTACAATCAATTTACATTATAACAAAATTGCATAAAACAACATTTTTTTATCCAATTGCATTTTTTTATAGTAAATCCAATCATCATTTCCTAAAATGGTGATTATTTATAGGCACAAGCATAATAAGCAATAGTAAACACCCCCTAAGTTTACATTACGACTCCCTATACACCAAAGAAGATGGCACTTAAAACGACAATTCCAATATCCAACAATCAAAGCCATGTTCTACGATTCTCGATATCAAACCTACCAACCCATAATTCAAGCCTGCTGTAACCTTCATTACAACTATAATACCAACATCACCTCATAGCATCGGTACAAAGCTTAATCGCAATTTCAAACTTTCTGCACACAAATTATAACATCTTATCCGCGTTCATCTTAAAACTTGCTCTAATCACCTAAATCCTCATATGCCTCAATGTTTCTCTGTTAAAATTTATTTTCTTCACATATTCTTTACAGTAAGTACACTAAGGCTGTGTTTACTTTTTGGCAACGAGTTTGTTTGGATCATTTACCATTTAGAATATAATGCTTGTTTGACAACGAACGTTTAGTTAGAGGAAAACACCCATGTTTCCCACAAAATGTTTTGTACAAAAAAAAGAAAACAGAAATCGCATTCAAATTGCTTTATTTCCAAAAAATTCTCCACAAAACAAAAATTCCCTATTTCCTATCTTAACAAGGAAAACTACAAAACAATTTTTTGTTCTTTCCTTGTTTCCTTTGTAACCCAAACCCCTCCCTTCCCTTCCTGAAAATACAAAGTACAAACATCAACTAAACGTGTTTTCTATATTTTCAAGTGTTTTGTAGAGATAAATTTTCCTTCCAAATTTTTACAAAACTAGAGATAGAAAATAAGAGAAGTTTTTCTCCAACTAAAGGCATCCTTAGCTTTTACATTTTGTAACAACACTCCTATATAAGTCATTTTACACTTTTTAATTACAGCAACAACTACATTATTAAACGCTTTAATAAAACAACCAGCTACTACAGTAGCTAGTGCTAACAAATACTGCTAGTTTTAAAAACCAACGTTTAGCTTTCAGATTATATTAAACACTCCTATTTGAAACTTTAATAAAAAGAAGCATTAGCGTTTAGCTTTTCATGTCATTATACACTTTTTAATTACATATACATCTACCACTACTATATTGTTACTGTTTGTAGCTACTGCTAACAGCTACAGCTAGTTTTGAAAAAAATAGCCTATATATAATTATCTAATCTATTAATCTAGTAAAATTGAAATTAAAACCCTAGAAAATTTAAACCACTAATATCCTTTAGATCTAATCTATCTTTTAACATTCCTATTCAACGGAATATATATTTTATCTTTTAAGATCATTTTACACTTTATAATTACCAAACACTTTTACATAAAAATATAAAAATAATTACCAATAGCTCTTAAATCATGCAAATACTGCCTCATACAAGCCCCTTCTTGAACAATCATATTCAACGGCTTATTCGTACTACCGGGAGAAGGCTGTTGTCCGGCGATAAAAAGAGCTTCTAAAAGACGATCAGCGCCGAGTCTAATATCGGCGATGAGACGAGCAGCTTGAGCTAATCTATCCATGGCTAATGCCACTTGTTTAGGTGGGGCTACTGATGATGGGGATGTTAGGGTTCCGGTGAGATGTGGTTGTTGGTGTGTGTTTGGTTGGTGGTGCTGCATTTTGTGTGTTTGGGGGTGTTTGGTTTGTCTGTGGTTAAAGTTTGGGTGCCACGTTGCACTTTAAAATCAGATTAATTTGTGGGCCCGAGTTTTTTTATTTCCACTAGTTTGGATTTTTTTGTCTTAACAAACTTTTTTTTTTATTCATCTTTACTACATAAAATAGAAAAATGGTCAAAGGTGAAAGTGAAAATTGAAAATTGAAAGTTGAAAGTCAAAGGTGAGATAAGTGTATAATGTAATTAATACTCTTATTAAAACACTCCATTACTTAAAAGTACATTGATTTATTCATATTGTACAACCAACTAAAAGCATATCCACCAAATTAAATACAAACAATTAAAACACCCCATACTAAAAAGTACAATAAAATTTTCACAATATACAATTTAAACAAGTTTCAACAAAATCCAGAATATAAAATAATTACACACACTAATTTGTTATTTTTAAAACACTATAAAATGGAAAGTACATGCTATTATACACATTATACAAATTAATAAAACACATAAAGTTTCATACAAGCTAACAAGTTGATGGTACATATAATTTTGAAAACTGGACCAGACTGGACCAACGGGTTCAATCGGGAATCGGTTTCGCCACTGGTTCGACTAACCGATAAAAGTCATCCGAAAATGAACCAGAGAGGACCCGTTGAAACCGATACAAACGGGTAAATCAGACCTCATCGAAATCTGTTTCTCCAGTTAATCGTCACAGGGTACCCGCGTATACTATATATAAAGGAAAACACAAAAAGTGAAATGTTGAAACTAAAAATAGAAACTTTGAAAACATATATTTCAAAAGTAAACTATTAATACACATCGAAAACCGGGTTAACACGGAACGCTTCAAACCCGACGGGTTGACCCCGTTTAATTTCACCGTGTTCAACCAAACCCGTCGGGTTGACCCGGTTTAAATCGATCTGTTTTTCGACCAAAACGGTTCAACCAGTTGAACCACCCGGTCGACCCGGGTTTCAGAACATTATGTTTAATACCCAAATCTTCAAACTTTTATTATTTTTCGTTTATAACCATAAACATTTTTTATCACTAAACGATATGTCGCTATAAAATCTCGTTGCTATACACGGGTACTCGTCTTTAACTATATGTATATATAATTACCATTAAAAATTCAAACTAATATTAAATGAAAACTGATTTGGCATATTCAATGTTGGAAAGTCAATACAAGTTTTTTTTTTTTTTTTTTTTTTATTATACATACAAAGCATGTATCCATGTTTTTGAAACTTAAAAAGTGAGTAATGTTAAATTTCTAAAATTTCTTTAAAACTAAAATTTCTACATAAAAATTCAAAGAATTTGCCCTTAATGAAATAGCTACCATAACAATTCACACCTAAAATTTGAAAGAAATGTATGACAACTTTTACTATTGTAATTTTCCCAAAAAAAAGTATATATTTTTTAATTTATTTAATCTTAACACTAATAATTTCTAAAAGTTTATCAATATCTTTTATTTTATAAGGCACCATATTAATACTTATTATTTATTGTTATGTTACTTTATAGTGTGTGTATCATATGCGATCTCAGTTATTAAATATTGAAATGTGTGCAATGACCATATGATTTTTAAAATATTGTTTTGACATTTATATATAGTTGAAATTGCAGAGATATTGTTGTGAATAACTTGAATGTTTACAATCACAAAACATTGTATCGATTTATTATATAGTCACGGGGTTCATTTTTTTTGTTCTCGTTCTTGCGCATTAAATACGTTAAATACAAATTTGTGTTCCAAATATTGCTATAATGATGGTGATTGATTGGTGCTTTAATCGTTGATTGTTCCGGCGCATTAATTTCAAAGGTATACAAAGTTTTCTGAAATAATTTGGTCAAAATACATTATACAACCGGTTTATATATTTTTGTTAAGTTTCTTAGGTTTGATTGGGTCAAATATCATGTCTTGATGGATGATAACTACAAAGTGAAGCCAATCAAAGAGTTCGGTCAAAGAGGATTCAACGCCTCATATGCCGTGTAATAAGAAATTTTACATGACGAGTAACGTGCATTGTTAGTTATCTCATAATTGATGTAATGTTTCATTTTCAGTTTCAATAAATACTTTTATTTGTTCTTTGATACATGTTAATAATTTTTTCTTCAGTTGAATTATCGCATGTTACGAAACACTTACCACAATATCGCAATTGTTAATTATCTACCGCTAGGCGCGGGTACTCGTCTAGTTTAGTTAAACACTCTCTTGATTAAATTACTTTTTTTTTGAACCATTGATTAAATTACTTTCGAACACGTTCGTAATTTATCTCATATAATGTTTTAAAAATCGGTTCTGTAATTGACCCGGTCACGATTCAATCGGTTTAACTAGCTGCTTAATCGAGTTTTTCGCTCAAAACCACCTTTTGTTCACCCGATCGATTCATTGTTAAACCGGCGGGCTCAACCCGGGTTCCAAAACACTGGTCTCATATTCTTTGACCATCTCATTTACCCACCAAGGGCGGAGCTTCAAATCTTATCGTGGGATGCCCAAAAGCGTAATTCTCATAGAATGATTAAAATGTAATTTTTTTTATTATTAAAGAAAAATACGCTATAAGAAAAAATTGTGAGAGGGGCAACCCGACTTGTCTTCACATAGCTCCGCCTATGCCACAACATACTTCAACCACTCATCACAAAATCAATTCCAACACCACAAAATACCAAAAACTCGTCGCAAAATACCAAACTGCATCACTATAAAATCAATTCTAACCACCCAAAAATACGTAAACCCATTATCATCTTCTTACCACTTCCGTCACCATCATCCATCGAATTTGTGATGAGCAACTTTGTTCACAGCCATCTAATGGATCTCTTGTCTTCGGATATCTAACCACCACCATTCGTTATCTCCACCACAACCATTTGCTACATCCACCATCATCTGCGATCTTCATCGCCACCGGCACCTCCACATCCGCCAATTAACATGGTGGGCGGATTTGTAGTGGCTAGATCCGGTGTTTGGGAGTGATTTTATCTTACGGGTGCTTGAGTTTTAGCAAATAATGGAAATAACGGAAAAAATATTGCATCGCTCGTCCCTAAGGATGTAATGTCTATGATCATCTTATTTTTAAGTTATAGTTATCATGTAATTTAGAGTTTTAAAATTACATTAAATAGTTATTTGAATACATATGAAAATTTCAAAGTTTACGAATGACATATATGCAATTATAAGTTTAGATTATTTATATATATATATATATATATATATATATATATATATATATATATATATATATATAGTGAGGATCAGGTGCGGATTTTTTTTAATTCGTGCGGATGTGCGGATAGATCTGGACCGCCCATTCCAGATCTGATCTTGACTTTTTGTAAAAAAAGTCAAGATCTGCCTAATTTCCACGGTAGCAATTGACCATGTAAACGATTTTTTTTTAATTTTTTCCTTTTGAGGGATCGTTACTATTGTTATCTTCTTTCATTTTTTAATTTTTTCAGATTTTTTGAGCAATTTTTGTTTTTTTGATTATAAGTTCTATCGTGATATTAACGATATTATGAGTCTCTTGTGATATTAGCAATTTTACTTAATATCACTGCCTTTTTTATTACGATATTAAGAAAACTTACGGTGATATTAAAAAAAATTAACTTTGATATTAAGAAAACATGTAAAAAGTAACTTGGATATTAACAATTTTACTTAAAAAGTTACTTTGATATTAGAAAAAACTTAATATCACTGCTAGTTTAGAAACTACTGCTAGCCTTAGTGAAACTACTTTGCTAGCCTTGGTGAAAACCTCTTCTTTGCTAGCCTTAGTGAAACCTCTTTGCTAGCCTTAGTTAGTAGTGATATTAAGAAAGCTTGATAATTACGGTGATATTAACAAAATTCATATTATCATTGTACCTTTTAACCATGAAAATGATTTTTTTTCTGAATTTTTTCACCATTCTTAATAAATTGTTGTCCTCTTTCTTTTTAATTTTTTCAGATTTTTTGAATTAATTTTTTTTAATGTTACTGTGATATTATCCGCACCATCCCTACTTAAAATGTAATCCGCACCCGATCCCTTCCCTATATATATATATATATATATATATATATATATATATATATATATATATATATATATATATATATATATATATATATATATATATATATATATATATATACATTATATATAACAGAGTATGAAGTAGATTAATCAACATATGTCCACCTCATTGCCATGTAATTATTTTTAGGGAAAATTAGTTAAATAGACCGCGCGCCCTGAGGCTTATCGGTCCATGGACCACGCCCTTTTAAAATTTGAAAATAGACCCAGGTTGCCCATCGATTTTCTTGGACCCAACCAGGGCACCATGTGTCCGACAACTTAAGACACAAGTACGTATTTTGAAGGTATATGTCATGTATTGTAACGTATTGTTTTTTGGCAACTTGTATTGTTATTTGGGCATCTTTATGTTTTTTGGGCAACTTGTATTTATACACGAGGATAGTTTTGTCATTTCACATTTAAAATAAATAAATAAATAAATAAAAAATAAAAAAATCAAACGGCCACACAAAACACAGATTCACACAGTCACACACCTCTTGTCCTCCACATAAACCATCACAACTAACAGCACTACAACCACCCAACAACCCTACGCTACCACCATCCTGCCGCACCTCCACACACGCCACCACCATCCGGCGGCACCACCACACAACTGAACCTTCTTCTGGAACCACAAGGTTGAATACACAAATTGATAGCCGTCTTTCAAGGTACGATCCTTAATGTCCGTTTGACCCATAATTATTGTCAAATGTTCACTTGTGAAGTCTTTTTCTTTCAACTTTTACTATATGTATTTTTACTTGTGTTATATATTTGTCAATTGTTATAAAAAAAATTTAAATCAACGACATTTCTTTTGTAAATACCCGTGCACATATACAAAAACGGCTATGGTTTGCCTACCACTTCTATATTGGTTATGTATACTTTATTAATATTTGCTATATAGCAGAATATAATATTTGGTTGCCCAAAAGTACATCACGATACATGTCCTTTAATGTCTTATGTTCCCAATCACTTTCTTCAATACAATTTGTTTAACAAAATCTTTCTTTCTTCTTTTGGTCTATTGACTTCATATCCTTATCCCAATCATTCTGCTTTTGTGTAGAAAAACATAATAAGCATAAACCAAACACTTTTATATAACTTTAAACAAATCAAAGTTCAACAGCGGAATAATAACAACCATAAAAGATCACCACAGCTATTCTGGTATGATCATATTATCTAACTTGATAATAGATTTACAAGATATAAGAGCAATAATAAAGGATAGATATGATCTTGAGACAAAGTCACAAGATCTGTACAAAATGAGAGAGATATTTTGGGAGCGGCTCACAACAACCAACACACTAATCTAACCCTAGAAAATGAGAAAAGAAGCTCATATATACTAGGGACATCCAAACGGTCACAAGAGCACTGGGCTTGAGACTTGAATAGATGGGCTTGAGAGAGGGATCTTGGGCTTGGGCCAAACCTGAAACAAAAGACAACAAACAAACCAAAGAGGGATATCGGGTTATATATTTTAACATCCCCCCTTAATCCGATATTCCAAAGAGGTCAATCATTCCAAGTTTTTCTACAAGAGAATGATGCTGAGAAATGTCTTACCCTTTGGTAAAGATATCAGCAATTTGATTTGCTGAATCTACTTTGACAGTTCTAACAACACCATTTAGAATTTTTTCTCTCACAAAATGGAGATCAATCTCAAGGTGTTTAGTCCTCTCATGAAATACAGGGTTAGCAGCTATTTTGATAGCTGAATTATCATGATCAAGTGAATCTACAGGCAAAAGATTTATACATTGCAAATCCTTAAGAATTTTCAAAATCCAAATGATCTCACTGGTTAAAGATGCTAGGGCTCTATACTCAGCCTCAGCATAAGATTTTGAGAGAGTATTTTTTTTCTTACTTTTCCAAGAAATGAGGTTCTCATTCATAAAAACACAATAACCAGTAATAGACTTCCTAGTGACAATGCATTTGGCCCAATCAGCATCTGAGTATCCTTTAAGAGACACACCAGAATCCTTTGCAATATGAATGCCCAGACCAGGTGATCCTTTAAGGTATCTGTTGGAATCACTCTTAAACCTTATTCAAGTGTTAGTTACTCATATGTAATAGTTAGCTTAGTATGGCCTTTATGTTTGTTATTAGCCTTAAGCTTATGTAGAAGGCCCATGAGCTTAGGCCCAAGCCCATAGGAGAAAGGGAAGGAGTAGGTGTGTTGCCCTAGCTCCTTGCCTATAAATACCTTATGTAAACCTTCATTTGAAGGTTGGTTGTTCAAGTTATTCCTTTCACATATGCTCTACGCATAACCGTGTTCACTATATCGTGTGTGTGTGTTTGGTATCTTGTTCAATCGCCTCTCTATCTCTCTTATAAGCTTGTGTGGTAAACCTTGTGACCTAACTTGATGGTATCAATCGCCAAATAGTTGGGTGAACAAGTTTGTTTTGAAGATTTTTTCTTGGTCTTACTGGCGTAAAGTTACGTATTCTTTGGTTAAGCTTAAAACTTGTTTTTACACTTTTTAATCAAGATTCTTGTACTTTCAACGTTTTAAGGTGTTAAAATACTTGTTTTTGGCAAAACATTTCAAACTTTATGCGTGGATCATTGTTTTTGAGCTAGTTTTTATTAGGTGGGTGTAGTTCTACGCATAACCGTTTTAGAGGTTTTGGTTCATCAAGTTTCACACTTTTGTGTCTTTTGGTGTTATTGAAGCTATTTTATCACACAAAACTGGTTTAGAAACACTTTTGGCAAAATCAAAATTACGAGTAAACCTACGCGTAGTAAAACCCTAAAACTACGCGTAAGTGCCTCCTTGGTTTGATCTTCATTTACGTGGTTTATTCCGTGTTTTCTTACTTGGATAAGTCGAAAATCGTCGACTTTGGATATCTTTTGCCTTTGTGATAGTGTAAAAGATCATTTGGGCAAAAAACCTAAAATTACGCATAAGCATAAGCTTACGCGTAGAAATCCTACGCCTAAGATCCTTCTTACGCCTAAGCCTAGTCTTACGCATAAGAAAATCCTACGCCTAACTTTCTACGCCTAACTTTTGTCTACGCCTAACTTTAGTGTTTTTCCTACTTACGCGTAAGCTAAATCCTACGCGTAACTCATTATTGTTATGCGTAACTTTGGTGTTTTTACGCATAAGTGCTACTTGGTTCTTGTTTTTTCTCGCCTAAGGATACTTCATCAACAAAGGTTCATTCGACTACAAAGATCCATTTTACCAACACAAGTTTATCAACATGTCACAACCACCATACTCTAACTATTTCCCTTACACTTATCCTCATCCTCAGCGTCAACAACAACTAACTCCACAACATCAACAATGGAATCAACAACAAGCAATTTATCAACAACAATTTAACCAACAACATACTCCACAACTTGCTGCAAATCCACAACCTCAAATGGTTCAACCACCACCAAGTCTTCAAGTTCAACCGTACACAAATGACTTTAATCAACATCCATCAAGGATCACTATGAGGGAACCCACTTGGTTTGCAAAGATGTTTGAAACTTTAAGCGGCCAACAATCAATTCATGAGGGTGGATCACTTGATAGACCTCCAATGCTCACTCCAGGAAACTACGATCAATGGGTGATAAGGTTCTTTAGGTTTTGTGATCTAAAGAAGCCACATGGAAAGTTCTTAAAGAAGGTTATCTTGGAAGGTCCATTTGAGATGCCTATTGTCATTGTACCAGGAGATCCAAATGCCATTCCACCAAGAGATGAACAAACGAACATTGCTCTTGTTGCAGACTTGAATCCTCAAGAACTTCTACACTATGAAGCGGATGAGCTTGCAATGGAATATATCCTCCTAGGATTACCAAACCTAATTCTTCGTAGTGTTGATGCTCAAAAGGCTGCAAAGAAAATGTGGGATCATATTCGTCTTCTTATGGAAGGATCTGTACTCAATCGGGAAGATTTGGAATCCAAAATTTACTTGGCTTATGAACACTTCATGATTGAACACGGAGAGACACTTTCGAGTCCTATCATCACCGATTTTCAGACATCATCAATGATTTGGATAAACACAACATCAATATGCCAATAATTGCGGTGAATACTAAGTTCCTGAGTAGTCTTGGTCTGAATGGGAGAAGTATGTCATTTTTCTCCGTCAAGCGAAAAACATGCATCAATCTACATACGGATTGTTGTACGATTACTTGAAGCCTCATGAAAAGGAAGTTGATAGGGAAAGGATTCTCCGTGCTCAAATTGCTCCACCGACACATCAGGAAAATCAACAACTTGCCTTATATGCTCAAAATAGTTATTCTCCTCAACCGGCAACTCAACCAAGCTGCTACAATCACACCACATGATCCTTCACAACCTCCATCTCAACAAACTCAATTGGTTCCATACAACAACAACAATGCTCAATCTGAAGCTAATGAGGAATCGATCCGTTCAAAGCATTGCAACAAGGATTTGCTATGATTGCTAATGCCTTTAGCCGTTATACCAACAAATCCAACAACCGTATTAGTTCCTCATCTAATACAAGGAATCAAGCATTTGTGAACAATGGGCGAGTTGAAGTTGAGAATCGTGGTTATGGTGCGTCGGATGGGCGGTGGTCAAGGGTTTAATCTTTGTGGGTAGGAATAACAATCGAGCTCAAGTGGTGGAGCAAGGAAATGCTCGAGAATGGGTTGAATGGTCTTGATGCTACAAGCTGCAATGAGAAGGGACACCTGGCTAATGCATGCCCAAAGCCAAGGACTAGGGGCCGTGCTTATTTCAAAGAGGCTCTTCTTTTGGCTCTTAAGGATGAAGCTGGTGGATCTCTCACGGACAAAGAACAGAGTTTTATGGCAAATCTTGATTTCGGATGATGATATGGAGGACTTGCGGGCCAATGCATTTGTTATGTTGATGGCTAATATGCATGAGTTACACATGAGTGACACAGGCCCGTGTATGACACTGATGGCTTGTCTCAGTACCGAACAAACCATATTTATCTCGATCTCTATCTCGCCAACATCGAATCCGGCAAGGCTCGGAATGTTCAAAATGAGCCATCCACATCTCATTCCGACGATTTTCAACTAGACCCCGTAGTTATATTTGGCGATCAAGATGACCAAACGGTTTCCCTTGATAATCAAATTGACTCGTGGTTATACTTGAGATCTCGTAATGATCATGTTGAGACTCGCGTTGAACACGCCGAACTTTGCCTCATCAGATTTTGCTCGTTTAATACAAGACCAACAAACCATAGTGGAAAAATGTCATGCCATTAATCGGGACTTGAAATGCAAAAATGCCTTTGTTAACCAAGGATTTTGAATGTTTACAAAAGCAACTCAACTTTTTCAAAACTCAAGAAAAGCGTGAAAGCGGTTTTGAAGCGACCTTTGCCAAATCTTATCAAAGCGAAAAATATTTAGAAAGGCAGATCGTGATCTAGCAGCGAAGAATGCTTTGTTGTGCGAAATAGAACAAGCTGAAACATGAACATAAAAAGCAAATTAGCGCTCTCACCTTGGAAAATCAAAAAGCTAAGGCTGAGTTGTTAACTTGTCAAAAGCAGTTCTCTGCATACAAAAAGCATTCAACGAAGCGAATAGATGATCATCTTGAAGAAATCATCGGCTTGCAAAACAAACTTAAAGAGTTTAAAAGCATTGTTTACAAACATGGCGAGTCGGTCACAACCATTGAAAAGTTTACTTTAAAACCCAATCCAAATGGATATGGACCGAATCTTGCTGATTACAAACCTAAGCTTTCAATCAAATCATTCAAACCAAATCGAAGTTTCGGTCGCGAGAATATAAAGTTGATAATTACATTTATGAATGTTGTTGAATATCATCGTCAAGAGGAATTAGATGCAGAAGGCGAGAGTCGATCAAAATTAGAAAAAGTTGTTTACAACAAACCTTTTAACTATTCAAAAGCGGTCACTTTCGTCACACCAGCGGATTCTTCTAACACACCAAGGGTTATCATCAAAACACCTGAGTCTTCTAATGTTAATCCCCAAACAGATTATGCACAAACTTATGGTCCTTTACCTTCCATCAGTGAAGTAAATTCAAAACCCGAAAATCGAAAAATTCTTAGATATTTTGACATCTTCATGGCTGACCTCAAAATTTTACAACATGAGATAGAATATCGTTATGAAATCAAAATTGATCACTTTCAATGCGCCTCTGGCGAGAACAAAGAGACATTTTTCAGAAAAATCTTTTACCTAATGTTAAAAATTTGAAAAATTGTGCATTAGCTTGGGAAAAGGATTTTCATAAGGAACTTGGATTGATGAAGGTCGTTTTAGAAAAGCGAAACATCTATTTCTAATACTAAGCGTAAAAAGCTGTTGAGAAAAGATGTTGATCGACTCTTGGAAGATGTCATCTGTGCTGATGTCCATAATGTTGTGCTAGAGAATTCTTTGTCATATGCATGTGATCATACCTCTGCGATCTTGTTGAACTGTGATAAATGTTGAGAACACGATAATGTGCTTGGTCGAGTCCTTAAAAGTTGAAAACAAACGATTGTCAAGCGAACTTTCAAATGCAATTCGTCGTCTTAATTGGTGTCAAAAAGATATTCACGATCAACAACTTGCTTTTCAACACAAAATCGCAGTTGCGTGCAAAATCTTACGATCCTAAAATTGAGCAACTGGATGATCAAAGCGTGTCTTTTAAGTGTCAAATCTCAAAATATGAACAAGAACTTGTAAAAGTTAAAAGGAATATGGTGTCATATTTGATTTACTCAAAAAGACTCGTGATGAAGCATCAAATGAACTTGATAATTATCTTGCACACACTAAGGAAGTTATGCATTTTCTTTGGAAATGTTAGGTCACGAAAATCAAGATCGATTCACACTATCCTCAAGTTAAGAGAAATGTTAGGAAAGTATGAACAACTTCCGCCAACCATCATTAAGAGATTAGCCCAGTAACACTTAGTACTCATGAACCTAGAATCTCTACTGCCAAATCACAAGTAGCTAGCGTGCTTCCTTCTCTTGAAACGAGGAATAGTTGAGCCTTTTCCAAAGCGTCCGCACTTCACGGCCTAGGAGCACTCAATCGAAGAATAGGAAGTTGCGACCTAAGAAAAGATCAATCAAGAATGCTAAAGTAGAAGAACACCCTAGGACTATGAATAAGACTCACGTTGCCTCCACTATAGATATTGCGTTCGGCAAATGTAATAGAAATAGTGATGTAACGAATGCTAAACCGTTAAGTACTTTTGATATTGATCGATGCACCTTGTGTTATTTGTGGTAAAAGTATGAATTCCGATTGCCATGATAAATGTGTTGCTAAAGCTATCATCTCTCGTTTAAGGAATCCTAAGAACGAGAATACCTCTAGGCCCACTAATCTTTCTAAGTGCATTGCTTGGTAGACCGCCATCTTTAGATTCTAAAAAGCGCATTCTTTGTCCCTGTAGCTCTGTTTCACCTCCTAGGAATGTAGTACCACCTAGTGCATTCACTAAGACTAAAGCAAATACTAGTTGGAGATGGGAGAAATGGATATATAACACACTAGGATTTAAGTGGATACCTAAAGCTATTGATGTGTGTATATCTACTATAAGTGCTACGGAACCCTCTAACATTTGGGTTCCAAATCTACTTCTATTCCATCATTATTAGATGCGTATTGTAATGCGGTGTCTGAGATCATTCTCTGGATTGTTGATAGCGGATGTTCCCGACACATGACGGGCAATCTTAAACTGTTATCAAACTTTATTGCAAAGTTCATTGGCCTTTGTCGAGGTTAGGGAATGATCACTTAGCAGCTATCATGGGCTACGGAGACTATGTCAATGGGAACATCGAAATTAGCGGGGTTTACTATGTGGAAGGCCTCGGTCATAATCTGTTTTGATGGTAGGTCGGTTTTGTGATGGAGATTTGGAGGTTGCTTTCCGGGAGAAAACTTGTTTCATTAGTGATCTACAAGGAAATGACCTTATATGCGGATCGCGTAATTCTAGTCTCTACACTATCTCTATGAAAGACATGGTTGCTTCATCTCCCATATGTTTACTTTCAAAGGCAACATCAACAAAATCATGGCTATGGCACGTCGTCTCTCACATCTAAACTTTCAAACCATCACCAACCTTGCTCGACACAAACTAGTTGAAGGACTTCCACGGTTTTGGTATTCTAAAGATCACCTTTGCTCGGCTTGTGAACAAGGCAAAAGCACTCGTGCTCATTTTCCTTCAAAGGTGGAACCGACTCTCGGCATGTGCTTCATCTTCTTCACATGGATTTGTGTGGCCCGATCTTGGCGTGCAAGCGATCAATGGCAAGCGCTACATCTTAGTAATTGTTGATGACTATTCACGCTGGACTTGGGTCTACTTTCTTTGAAGCAAAGATCAAGCTCCACAAATGATCATCACCTTTCTCATGAAAATACAAGTTCACTCACGAAACACCGTTCGACTAATCGAGAACGAGATAAAGGCTGAATTTGTTAATCAAACTCTTCGTGAATTCTATGAGAAAGTGGGAATTGACATCGGACATCTATTGCGCGTACACGAGAACAAAGCGGGTTGTCGAAAGCGAAACCGAGCGTTAGTGGAAGCTGCAAGAACAATGTTAATTAATGCTAAACTTCCAGATTACTTATGGGGGCGTATCTCTGCATGCTATACTCAAAACCGTTCTATGATTACAAAGCATACAACAAAACACCTTTCGAGCTTCGTCCATAGAAAACCGAATCTAAAACACTTTCATGTATTTGGATCTCTTTGCTATCCGAATAATGATCGTGATGACTTTGGAAAGCTCAAAGCCAAAGCTGACATTGGAGTCTTTATCGGATGTGATAATTCCAAAGGTTTCGAATCGGAATCGTCGTACAAAGCGGTGATGGAAGCGATTCATGCTCATTTTGATGAACTTACGGAAATGGCTTACGAGTATAACTGACTTAGAACCGGTCACAACCGCTTAAACTTCCCCAAACCCCATCATCGGTGAACAAAGCCCCCGCTTACTCGTCAACAAATGGAAAGGTTATTTGCTCCATTTGTTCGGTGGCGATATTGATGAGCGTGCTCGGGTGTATCCATTTGTTTCATTTGCTCAACGATAATACTCTTATACGATACACTGCTACAACAACTACATTGCGAAGATGCACCTACACCGATTGACTCCACCACAGCAGTTGAACAAACCGCTTCCAACAATGATGAAGGCTGCGATGATATTACGAATGTAGTACCCCCACTGCGATTTTGATCCAAATCGTTCTTCAACCCGTTTGCTAATGAGGCTGCGCACCGGATGTCGCGGAATCTTCAACAAACCATTTGAATCCTCAGAATCGCACAATGTATACCAACATCAACCCTCCACACATAGATGGACGAAAGACCATCCTCCGGAAAACATTATTGGCAACCCGAATCAACCAGTCGTTACGAGACAACGTCTTCACACAGGCGGTGAACATTGCATTTATGCACTCACTGTCTGCCAATCTGAACCTAAAAACATCAAAGGCGCAATGACAAAAGACAACTGGATTGAATCCATGCAAGAAGAACTCAACCAATTCATACGTCTTGAAGTATGGGAGGCTGGTTGAAAGACCAGCGAGGGTCTCGTCATTGGTCTCAAATGGATTTGGAAAAACAAATTGGATCTTTGAAGGAAATGTTATCGAAATAAGTCACGCGTCGGTGGCTAAGGGTTATCGTCGGGAAGAGGGTATTGACTTTGAAGAATCTTTTGCTCCGGTTGCTCGTCTTGAAACAGGCTGTTCGGATATTTCTAGCGTTCGCGGCTCATATGAATATGACGGTCTATCGGATGGATGTCAAAACTGCGTTTCTCAATGGACAACTTAAAAAGCGGTTTATGTCGACCAACCGGATGGATTCGTTGATCACGAGTTTCGAATCCGTCTACAAAGCTGAACAAAGCTCGTATGGTCTCAAACAAGCTCCTCGGGCATGATACGATAAGCTATCATCCTTCCTCATTGCTAATAATTTCACCAAAGGTTTGGTTGACCCAACTCTTTTTATACAATATCACGGGGAACATATCTTAATTGTTCAAATTTACGTGGATGACATCATTTTGGGTCTACACATAAAAAGTTTTCAATCGCTTTTGCAAAACTAATGAAGAAAAATTTTGAAATGTCCATGATGGGTGAACTCACGTTCTTTCTTGGACTGCAAGTTCATCAATCACCCGTGGTATTTTCTTGAGTCAGTCCAAATATGCCCTTGAATTGTTAAACAAATTTGGAATGAAAAACTGTGACACCTATGCCACACCAATGGCTCATACCAAGAAGCTAGAGGCTGATTTACATGGGAAATTGGTGGACCCTACAAAATACCGTAGTATTATTGGATCTCTCATGTATCTAACGACTAGCGGACACGATATTGTCTTTGCCGTATATCTTTGCTCTCGTTATCAGTCGCGACCAACTGAAACCCACCTCTCCGAGGCTAAAAGAATCCTCCGATACATAAAGGGAACCATTAACTTGGGGATCGGTATCCAGAAGGATTACGGTTTTGAACTAATCGCTTTTGGGGCCGACCACGCGGGATGCTTAGACTCACGGAAAAGTACTTGGGGAGCTTTACAATTTCTTGGTGATAAAGCTGGTGTCATGGCAATCGAAGAAGCGAGGATTGTACATCGTTGTCCTCAACGAAGCGAGAATATGTAGCCATGTCCTCATGTTGTGCTCAAGTCATATGGATGAGAACACAACTCAAAGACTATGGTTACGTATTTGTGAGAATCGATGTCTGCGACAATCGAGTGCCATTGCAATCTCGTGCAACTTCGATTCGGCACTTTCGAAATCAAAGCACATCGATCTTCGATATCATTTCATCAAGGACCACGTGGAGCAGTGCTTGTTGAATTATATTTTGTGGAGTGAGAATACCAATTGGCAGATCTTCTCACCAAAGCCTTGCCTCCCGCTAGGTTTAATGAGTTGGTCCAACGGATTGGTATGAGGTGTTTGACTCAAGAGGAATTGGATGACCTCCTAAAAGCAGTCTTAAAACACTGTCAAACACCAAAATCTCTTTTGTAAATAATTGTTTCAAAAACAAAATACAAAAGTATAAAACACGATAAAACAACAAAAATATTCTTCTATCTATTTTCTTTCAACATTGCAAGTACGTTTCTTCCGTCAACACTATAATCTTTCAAAATTCAATATTTTTTCGATCAAGTGTTGAGGGGAGAAAATTAATACTTAACCGTTTCAAATCATCCGTGTACTTGCATGTTATCTTATCTCGGTTGTTTCTTTTATCATTGGTGGTAAACTTTTACGGTTAATGACACTCCTCGGACTAAATTTATAACCTTTCATTATTTCTTAAGTCGAGGGGAGTGTCGTCAAAGTTTCTTTCTTAAAATCTTTGTTTGGTAACCAAAATGGAAGTTAAAAGGCTTTGTATGAAAAAGGAAAAGGTGGAGGGACCAAAACTGTCAAAATGTTAAAGTTATTTTTAATAAAACACCTCCCACCTACTTTTTACTTCACATTTAATACACACAACCATACTCATCCTACGCCTAAGATTGAACCAAGAAATCCGTTGTTTTGATCATCATTTTGTAAGTGGTTTTATGATCTTAACATGTTTTTAAGCTAAGGTTTTTAATTTCATGCAAATCTTACGGCTAAAAATTGAGTTCTGGCGTGATTATGTGTTCTACGCATAAGCGTATGAACACATAATCATTATGTGTGTGTTTTTGGTTATATGGATAGTGTCAAAATGCTTCTAATACATCAAGGATATCATTTTAACCATTAAAACCCACCCAGAAACACTTATTAATGATTTTTGAAAATTAGGGTTTATGAGTCGATTTGGGTTTTTTCAAATGTGAAGTGTTTTGGTCTAAAAGATTGTTGGGTTATGGTCATATAAGGTTGAATTGATGATTTCCATGGTTGTTAACCACCCAGAAACATTAACTGTTTGTCAATTTGAATTAGGGTTTAATGTTCATAACTTTGGGTAATTTTGATTCTAGCGAGTTAGATGTTATAACTTGGTTTATAGACTCTCAACACATCTTAGAACTACTAGAATTTATTTGGTGCAATTCCCATGGCTAGAAATTATACTGCGTAAATCTTAACCCTTAGGGTTTTGACCTACGCGTATGACTTTCTACGCGTAACTATGTTATGAATGTTCATGCCATAACTTGTTGATAAAATGATGTTTTGTGTTAATTTTGATGATTTGATGAACTTATTTCAGGCTTTGCTACGCTTAATATTCAGAATCAAGGTCATTTGCAACTCTACGCATAAGGATTACCCTACGCGTAGTCAAGTTATGCGTAAGAATAATTCTACGCATAAATATTATGCGTAAGGTTCTACAATGGGACTACTGGCGTATCTGTGAAGGATATGCGTAAAGCGATGACCTCTACGCGCATAAGGTCTACTCTTACGAGTAAGCCTTACGGCGTAAGGTATTATATCGCCCTGGCGTAAGCTCTACGCATAAGGTCCCCTTTTCCTACGGCGTAACATTTCTTACAGCGTAAGTTAGGATCCTACGCGTAAGCTTTAGATCTCTGGCGTATATCATCACTGCTTACGCTTAACTTTGCCAAAACTACGCTTAAGACTGGATTGACCTTCATAATGAATTGTTACGTGTACAAACTTGTAAATAAACTAATCATAGCGTCACGAATCCAATAATGTCACTAATAAACTTAAGCGTTTGATATGTTGTGAACAATAAGTGATAACATAAACTTTAAAACTTAAAGTTAACTAACTCACGAAAACATTTCGCGACGTCATTGGACTATTGAACAAACAAGTGACTTAGGACTCGTAACAATCATTGACCCTGTACATTCAATAACTAGACAATAAGACCTTCCGTTGACTAACACTATGTCTTTCGATATGTTGGTTCTTTTGGCTAATGTTATTTGAGATCACGACATGGCTGAACAAATGAATGTGGATGCATCGAAGTTCTTACAATTCTTGATATCTTTCCGAGGGTTATCAGAAAGATTGGAAAGAACAACCTTAGGGTTAACTTTGATACCCTCACTTGCTCAGAATCTTCTTGCTTGATTCTTTGTGGATATTCTCGGGAATCATCCCTACGAGAACATGCTCTCACACTCTGCCCGCAGTTCGAGAGGTCTACATTCAACAATTACGGGATTCTATGCGAGAGGATCAGCGGTCAAAGTGCGATGAATGTGACACTTAATCACAAACAAGTCATTATCACTCCTTCTGACTTACGGGCTGTTCTCATCATTCCTGACATCGCTCCAACCGACTTCTTTGCTACCCCTCTTGAAGAGCGATCACGAAATTCTTGATAGATATTGGTTATGATGAAGCTAAAGGAATCATTACTAATCACTCTCACGTGGAGTGAAGAATATTCCTCAACCATGGAGAACACTCTACATGATCATCACCAAATCGGTCTCACAGTGCGTGGCGGTGGCTATGAGCATCCCAAGCTCATGGAACTACAAATTTTACGGTGGTTGATCAACAAGAAGGACATTGAAATCGAAGCAGCGATATGGGAGGACATGATGGTATTTCACAAGAAGCTTGGCTCCAAGATTCCCTATGTCGGATACACCAAAGCTGTTGATCGAGAGCACTTGGACTTCATCCTGACATCCCCATGAGGCTCAATAACCTAGATAATCACGACATATTGGTGAACCCATACTATCTGTCGAGAATCAAAGAATCGTCAACAAAGAAAGCAGGGTTGGTTTTGCACGATCACCTTCTAACCACGAAATCAAAAAGCTTGAAACATATAAAAGGTATGGGTTAGCCGTAAAGAAGGCAAAGTTGGTCATCTTGATGAAAAATCTTACGGTACACCTACTCGAAGGACCGAAGAAAGGCGATCTTTGGAAGTGTTACAAGTCTGAGATATTTATAGGAAGCTTCCCAAAAGGAATCCTCCTCGTAAAAGGATTGTTCCTGTAAAGGAAGCTGAACCTATTCCCACACCTGAACCGCAAAGAAAGCTTGTGGGCGAAAGCTCGAAGATGCTTGACACGGATGAAGAGATTACCTACTCACGAATCGCAAGCGTAACACCTCCTTGTAGCTAAACCTCCAAGTCCACCGGTGACAAAGAAAGGGAAGACTCACTGTACTTGTACCGTATGATGAAAGCTCGGATGAAGAAGAAGAGCAACTGGATATATCATACAGGAAGAAGTTTAATATCGTTAGACACCTTCAAAAGGCTGAAGAATTTGCTATAGACCAAATGGGTGGTCAGGAGGATCAAGTGGTCTTTGCCCACTCTGAACCATCTCGATGCGGTTAATCAACCCGATAAAGGCTGGTGCCACCACTCTTATGCAACAACAAAAGCTTGTGGAGGATACTATCGACTATGAGTTTGAGGAACGGAAGCGAGAAGTCGAAAAGATCAAGATGTTGATTATGATACGTTTCTTCTAGATAGTCATGCACGATCAAAGGAAGAAACCTCTGAACCTCGAAGGATCGAGTCTCCTCATATCTCTTCATCATCAGATTCGTCTTCTCACTCCTCGCCACCACCATCAAAGAAGTCAACCAAATCATCATCCAAATCCGTGAAGAAACCATCTAAATCTTGGATTTCTCAAGCTCATGAGCGGATTACCAAAGGCGTCAAACAAGTCGAGAAAGAAAAGCGTGCTCAACAAAAGCTAAATTTCTTTCTTTGATCACATACGACATATGTATGGCGAGCATGAAAAGATAAAAGGAGAAAGGAAGTTTGTTGAGAATTCATGAAAAATCACCGTCAAGAGGCTGAGCGAAATGATGAAGGCTACGAAAAAGTACCTTAAGATGCGTTCCTAAAGTCACAAAGGAGTTGTTCACCAAACAACTTTATCCAAATCTTATGCAGGTCGCCAAGCAAACTATTCGATCAACGCCCTTAACCGTCACAATCAATCCAACCGATCCGATAGTTTTCTCGGATAATGAATTGGTGGCCAAGCTTGTTACACAAATGTGCGCACGATCAGGACATTTACTTCGATGAAGGAAAGTTGTTTCAAGCATTCTTTGGACTACCAACTTCAAGAAGCTTGTAGATTTGGTGAAAAGTCTAAGCGTCCTAGAGGCGATGAAGACAAGGATAAGGATAAAGACTCGCACCTAAGCGTCGAGAAGCGATGCGGTGAATCTTCTTTGATGCAACCTCCTCCACAGCGGGCTCCTGTTCAACAAAAATCTCCTCCTCGTTCTTCTCTTGAAAAACCTCGGGGCGATTCGAGTTACCACCCCGACTTCAGAAAACCGATGATCACTTTGAGTATACGGGTGGTGGCGATGAAGAGGTCCTTGAGCCCCTACAACAACCCACCTCTCCCAAACAAGTTCAGAAACCTGAATCATCATCTAGGCCTTGAAAAGAAGAAGAAGAAGGCGCCTCAAGCGGCGTCGTATCATGGCTAGATGACGATAAAACAGAGGAATTTGAATGGTTTGCTAATCTTGTAAACAACACTCCCTACCACGAAGAAGGTCGAATTTGGTAGGCGGTTCTACATTGGAGCATGCAAAAATTACGCAAGAAAAGTTCCATGTGAAGAAAATGGCGAAATCGGTTGGCGAATCAAAAATGAAGCATTTCAACTTCTAAAAGACAGACTCGAAAGTGCCCTCGAGGTCGAATATCACCTTGAAAACATTGCTCGAGCTATGTCTAACAACATGGATTGGCTCAAACCGGAAGCAAACATTGACTTCACACAAAGGGACAACCCTCCATACTACACCGATTGGACCAAACCTATACCAACACTTGGCCAACAATTTGAACCAAGGATTCCTTTCGGATACTTCTTCAACAAAGACACGGATTTTCTTCTACGGTGGCGATGATTCAAGAAAATATGCTACATCGCTGACACTTCCATTCCCAGCATTTGTCTACTCAAACTGCATAGCCATTGAGGAACGTGCCAATCACTTGTTCTCCAACCCAGTGGAGGCATACGCCCGAGATGCATTGTATGGGATTCATCAGCGGCGAGCGCCGAATCTACTATAGAAGGCTGTCGGGTTGAAGTCTCAACATGCGTGCATAGTTCTAAAGATATCGTTGCCATCATACACGTTGACCTTTAGTCTAAGTGGGACTACACATTCCTAAAGAAGATCGTAGTCAAACGACAAGATGAACTGGACTATGCTTTCTCGAGGTGACTTTGAGAATTTGTCTCTCAATGACATCGAAGACATGTACCTTGCCAAAGTGCGGTGCATGAGACAATTCTCAAGCTGCGATTACAAGCGTGAATTTATCAAGTCACTTCTCATCTTCATAGGACGCATTGTCATCAAGGAACGTGTAGAAGATCTCGGTGGTTGAATCTTATCGGGCGCGTGTCAACTTCACTCCTCCAAAGCTTGATCTTCCCGATATCAACCAGCTATCTCAATATACACTCATCGGCAAACCTTTGGCGTTGTTTACCGTAGTGAACTTCAAAGCGCTTAATGGCGTGTAGCGAACTCCACAAGTTAGGGATCATACTTTGAAGCTGGTTAGGGATGGATTGGCATACAGGTTGAAGGATATACGCCAGAAAATTGGGTCTCCTAAGCTGGAATTCTCGGGAAAGGAGGGATGTGAGGCGGATCATCACAATGATTGATGAGCGGTTGTTTGAAGGGATCGATTCAGGCGATTGGAGAGTTATGTCGGTGGTCGACCGGGAGAAACATAACCGGATTTCAGCATACATGCACACTCACAGGAACATCACGCACTTCACGGTACCCCTTGAATTGTTTTCTTCATATCATTTTGGATGTTTGATTAATTATGTCAATGGATTGTGCACACATTACGATTGTACAACCCGTACTTGTAAATAAAGGACCACGTAGTGCGGCTTGATTGCCACAATCCTTATAAAAGGGCGAAAGCTTCTTACTTTTGAGTAAAACCTATCAAACCTTTCACTTTTCAAGGTTTTGCTCAAAAGAACAAGTACTTTCCTTATGATTTTCAAAACCTCAACCGTTTATATCACTTGTTGAGGGGAGTACTTGAATTAAAACTTTGTTCAAAAATTGTTCTCAGTGGTCATTCTTCCCGTAACACTCGAAATGGTCATATTTATTCTCAAACGTTTCAAAAATAACACTTTAATATGCCATTTTTGAGGGGAGAAAATGTGTGATAAGAAATATGTTATGTAAAATGCAAATGAATCTTGTGCTTAGACTTAACCAGCGAATTGTGATGCTTAAGCTGTTAGTAACTTCGAAAAGACTTGTCTGGGCGGGTAATAATTTCAAGCTAGTTAAGCTAGTGATGTAAGCGTGTCTCGCAAAGGACTTATGCGAGTAGAATGTACCATTAGAAACTCTTGATAAACATGAACTCGGCGGGTTTGACGACCTTTGAGGATTGTCTACACCTTCAAGGTAGTTATTAGAGCTAGTTGTCACCTAAAAGCTGACAATGCAACTCTTTAACTATGCCACGTAACCGTGTCTCGCGGGGATTGTCTATCTTGAGTGAATCAATTCAAAATGTGTGCGCTCTTTCCTCAATGTGCATTTTAACCGTTAAAACTCTTAAGCACATGTGGAGGGGGAGTATTTATGCAAAATCTTATCTCAACGGTGGTACTAAAATGTTTTTCATTCACAAACACTTTGAGAGATTTTTTCATCGATGGTTTTATGGCAACATAGGTTAGTCATGGAGTTATAAGGTGACTAAGGTTAGGAATAACCGTCCTATGATCCGCCAGAGCCGGAGGGATCTACCCGAGGACACCACAAATAGTTAGTATTTAGAAGTCCTTAGGTATGATTGTAAAAAGGAGAAAATGAGAATCGGAGAAAGAAGGAGTTGAAGAATTAAAAGAAATGCAAAGAAAAGGGTGAAAAGAAATAGCCCTCCAGATTATTCAACTTAGAGGCGGAACAGGGTTCAATTCATATACTCTTGGTTGTCACTTAGTGACGCCGGTATTGAAGATTAAAAGTCGTCATGGACCCAGTGGCGCATGCACTAAACCTTCTTAGCCACTCAAGTTTTTCTCAACAGAAGCTTGTTTCATTCTCACGGGAACCCTCGTAAACTATCGGCTTTCTCTTAGAGATTTTTGGTATTGAAGAAGGAGACCCTCTCCCTAGTCTCTTCGGGGAAAACCAAAAGCACTATTGAGTCTAGAGCCACGAGATTCATCAAAAGATCTCTTAGGTACACTTGACATTTAATCACTTGATGATCAACAATAAGGTTATCAGTGGTTCATATCGAGTCCTTCACGGATCTTAGCAATCTGTCGAGAACATTTATGAGAGGTTCACATTTGTGATCCTCAGTGATTGAATGGAAACTCCTGCCGGGGTCAACATCAAAGCCACGGCGGCGGGTAAACCCGGCAACTCCCGTGGATTGCGCTTAGTGGTCTCAAGCGGTCTACGATCGTGAGGTGATGCTTGGTGTACCTCGTGACTCATCGAATCGTAGGTGTACCGTACATCGTGTTATCTCACTTGTGGGACTCCGATTCAGGAGCGGCCTTTGTAAGAATTAGAGTTGTGTTTTCACACTATTTTGTTAACACTCTCGAAGTTCAAACTTGTAAGTGCGGAATCCGCTTATTACTAACCGTTTAAATGTTTTCTTCTTATGGAAGCTCCGGGGCGGAATGATCGTGCTGATTCTTCTCATGCTCATGCCAACATCATCACTAATGGAAGTTCTATCAAAAAGCAACACAACGATCGAATGATTCTTCGTCAATCAGAGAATCTACAAAGTTAAAGACTTAAAGAACTCCATCGATCTTGAATTCCAGCGTCAAAGGCGTGTGAGCATGTTGAAGAATGGCGTGGAACACTGTAGCGTGAAGCGGCACTGAGGCGGACTTGATGCGGAACAACAACATACTATCACTTTCACCACAAAGAACAATGATCAAAGAACAAAGTTAAAGATGGCGTCAAAGCATAACCGTTCAAAGTAAACTATCTCTCTACCTTTGGGGAGATTGTTCAAATCAAGGCAATTCTTCTCACAAGAAAGAAGAATGTCGGAAGACGTCAGAACTACTATTACATCAAGCGCCTTCACGTTTTCATCACCAACACTTGAGTGTTTGTTACTCATATGTAATAACACTTGAGGGGAGATTGTTGGAATCACTCCTAAACCTTATTCAAGTGTTAGTTACTCATATGTAATAGTTAGCTTATTATGGCCTTTATGTTTGTTATTAGCCTTAAGCTTATGTAGAAGGCCCATGAGCTTAGGCCCAAGCCCATAGGAGAAAGGGAAGGAGTAGGAGTGTTGCCCTAGCTCCTTGCCTATAAATACCTTATGTAAACCTTCATTTGAAGGTTGGTTGTTCAAGTTATTCCTTTCACATATTCTCTACGCATAACCGTATTCACTATATGGTGTGTGTGTGTTTGGTATACTTGTTCAATAAGCCTCTCTATCTTTCTTATAAGCTTGTGTGGTAAACCTTGTGACCTAACATTGGGCAAACTCTATATAAAGGAGGCATGAATTGACTAAGACGGTGCAATGAACATATCAAATCTGGTATTGGTTAAATACACAGCTTTCCCATGCTTTTGATAATCAAGAATACCATAAGAGAGGATCGAATGGGAATATTAGATATCAGTTTAGCCATTAGTCTTACTCAAAACAAGCATACCATATCCGGACAACAAGTCAAGCACATATTGATTCAGGAAAATTCCATTATTAGAATCAACCACTTCTATACTGTATTTAATTCAAAATCTTGAATTTACTTTTACATTTTAAACTTCTCCAACTTCTCACACCAAGATTATTCCAGTCACAATTATATCATCAACATAAACAAGGAGAGCAAGAAACACACCATTATCAAATTTAGTATACATCGATTTACTTTGGATTTTCAATAAGCACAGTGAGTTTAGCATTCCATTGTCTAGGGCCTGTTTAAGCCATAGATAGATTTTTTAAGTTTGCAAACAAAATGAGATTCTTACCACCAACATAAAACGGTGGTCTAAGTGTATTGTTATAGCTCACCAAGGCATTATTAACATCAAGTTGAAAAATGGGGAATTCTAACAAAGAATATTAGGCACATATCTCATAGTAACCATTTTAACAAGCGGTGAGAATGTTTCCTCATAATCAATTTGAGCACACAGCCCATGGCAACAAGTCTAGCCTTGTACCTCTCAATTTCACCATTAGATTTATATTTAAGTTTCCACTGCCATTTGTGTTCAAGGTTTTTCTGCCTATGGGTAATTCAACAACATCCCAAGTGTCATTTTCAAGAAGGGCAAAGGTGCATCAACCCATAATTGAGATGCTTCAAAGAAGACTGGTTCACAGTTCTTATTCAGTTTCACAAAACACAAGTTTTCACCATTTAATTTAGAGTATAACATATTTTTTCAATCCCATATTTGACATTAGTTTTAACAACAAAGTCATTATAATTTTGGGGAAAAACAAGTTCTAGAAGATCTTCTTAAGGTTTGAGTACTTTTATGTTGAGATCAACATTTCCTTTAAAAGCAGATTTTAAGCGTGGCGCCTCACCATCATGCAACGGCATCAATGTTATTTGGAATCGGTTGGAGAATCACCGAGGTGCACATTGTCACCTAGATTTGCAGAGGGGCTACCTTCACTTAGTGACTCATGGTCACTATTATGTCTTACAACTCTCGATCATCATTAGGCTCAGCTTCGGGTTATTTAGTGTTATTTTTGAAAGACATCATTCAATATGCTTATTCTTAATACCATTTGATATAGATTCCTTCCTTAAAGGAAATATGGACTCAAAGAATTTAACATCTCTAGACACAAAGAATTGACATCTATCAAGACTATAGAGCACTGTATCCTTTTTTGAGAGCTAGAATAACCATCATAACACATCCGGTGGTAATATCATGACTATTAAGAATAGTAGCAAAACAAAGACAACCAAACATTAAATTGAGAGAGACTACTCATATGGTTTTTCCATTTAGCACCGAGAAGATGGCAACTGTTAATAAGATAAGTAGCATTAGCACACATTATCAAAATCTTACAGGGTATGAAACATAAGACATCTGGCCACATTTAGAGATGTCTATGTTTCTTTCAACCACCCCATTTTTGGTTGTAAAAGGGGTGTAAGCTGAACGTAATCCCCATGTTATCACAAAACTTGTTAAAGGTTTGATTTTGAAATTTAGTTCCATTGTCACTTTTAAACCTACTTCTTTGAATTGATTTAATCAAATTGATTTTTTAATCAAATTGTAAAATATTAATAGACTTATGCCTTGGATTTTGTACACCCTTTGACTCTAGTATTGATACACATTCTTAATGGCAAAGTGATGAAAACCCATCAAGATGAACAACATCACCAAGCATTTTAGATTTATGAGAGAAGTCTGTTTATGGCAGTCATACAATTTTCATTAGAACATAGTCCTTAGGGATCAAACTGGTGCAAACATACACAGACCTGAGACAAGGAACACTTGTAATCAATATTATATTATCACATTTAGTACCTTTAGTATCTAAATAGTATAAACCACCACATTGTTTACCAATCCCCATAATGTTTTACTAGATTCAAATCTGATTCACAAAGAAACATTTACTTTCATCAAACACAACTAAGATTTTATTATCTTTAGCAAGTTTATGAACTCAAGGTCACACAATGTCAGGAATGAACAAGCACATCAAACAGGACAAGACCATTTCCAAGTTTAAGATTTCCAATTTTAGAAATGATGGCATTAGTGCCATTTGGGTGAGAAACTTTGATATTAAGATGAGATATATCATACACATTTTCTAACTCTTTCTCACTATTGGTCATGTTGATTAGTCTAATATAACAACATAATCATTTTTGTAGAAAAACTTTATCAAAATTTTCATTGAACAGCTTGCTAGAATAAAGTATGATGCAACTTGGACATTTTGTTATCGGACATTTTTTCTCCTTTAAGGGAGAGTAAAGTGGCATAGTTGCTCATCATGAACCAGTGAATGAGAGGGACTATCAGACCCAAAAACAGAATTGTATGCAACATTTTTTCCTACCAGTTCCTTTCTTTTTCCAAGATATACTTGATTTTATCGATGATCATTAAACAATGCTCACACACACTTGAGTTAGCAGGCAATTATTACTGGGTTTAGGGCCACGGGTTGGTGAAGCTTGTTGTGTTGGGGAGTGGTGTTATGTCTAAATTGGTCTGATTTTATTTGAAATAGACCAGCGGCTAAGAAAATCGAGGTTTGATCCTTTGAAAGAGGGCCCAGAGTTAGTTCCAGATGCCACTATGAGATCACTAGAGATAATGGCGCCCCTTTAAAATTCTAGATAAAATAGACAGGTCATCAAGCCCATCAGAAATTGCATAAGTTTCAACAGTTGGACTAGAGGTAGTGCAACACACCGGAGGTGCCATGTGTCCACAAAGCATTCAACTTATGATAATACACAGATTAGAGCCATTTTGTACTAAATGGTTGAATATGAACCATCAACTTTATGATATGTTTCCTTTAACTCATTAACGTAGCCTTTTGAAAAATTTGACCAAGGAATTTGACCAAGGAAATTCAAATCCACCTAAAACAACGGCATTAACTTAAAACAACAGCATTAACTATATCCCATTGCTTAGCCAAACCTAGCCAAAACCTCGTAAGCATGGCAGGTGCCATCAATAAAACCAATTTTATTTTTTCTGGGCATTAGCCCAAACTTGATAATTTCAGTCCCTCTAAGTTTGACAGAGATGACAGAGATTGAGCAGTGAGAATCATTAGGGTGCAAATGTAAGGGATTACTAACATCAAGCTTACCAATAAGAGTGATAGGATCAGCGATACTCTCATTGTTCGGAATCACCATGTTCAGACATTATAACAAATAATAACAAATAATCAAAGAGGCACACAAAACAAAATCAAAAAATAGTCATAAATGTCCCTCAACCTATACTCCGGCATTTAAAAAGGACATAAATAAAAAAAACAGAGGTGTTACAACGCCAGCACAAAACTGTTTCTCCTAGATTCACTTAGTCTCACAGGGAGGCAGGAACCTCCAAACCACGAACCATGTCTAGATTCACTCTAGGAGGCAACAAAGCCTTCAACACCAACAACCAATCAACACCAACAACCAATCAACGATAACCACGGATAACCACCAGATCCAAGATCCCAGTCTTCTGTCCCCAATAAACCAAACACTTTTTATATAACTTTTCTTCAACAAATGAATAATAACAACCATAACAACCAAAAGATCACCCACAGCTATTCATCCTATTATCTAACTTGATAATAGTTTTACAAGATATAAGAGCAATAATAAAGGATATATATGATTTCTTCAAGATCTTACAAAATAAGAGAGATATTTGGGAGCGGCTCACAACAACCAACACACTCATCTAACCCTAGAAAATGAGATAAGAAGCTCATATATACTAGGGACTTTCAAACGGTAACAAGAAGCACTGGGCTTGAGACTTGAATAGATGGGCTTGAGAGAGAGATCTTGGGCTTGGACCAACCAGAAACAAAAGACAACAAACAAACCAAAGAGGTATATCGGGTTATATATT
The DNA here is from genome assembly GCA_910596185.1 of Chrysanthemum makinoi. Classification (NCBI taxonomy): domain Eukaryota; kingdom Viridiplantae; phylum Streptophyta; class Magnoliopsida; order Asterales; family Asteraceae; genus Chrysanthemum; species Chrysanthemum makinoi. The sequence continues at coordinate 124,171,531 of OU343225.1, forward strand.
TTAACATTTTGTTTAGAAAATATGTCTGACAATATCCCACTGGATGTTCAACTAGATATCATCCGTAAGCTACCTCCTAAGTCTATACTCCAGCAACGTAGTGTTTGCAAGTTATGGAAGGCTAGTATAGATTGTGGAAGCTTCATCTTTAATTGCGGTGTTCGTCGTAATGATGAGTGTTTATTTACGCTAACATTCGATATGGGTGACCAAGGTTTTGTGTTAGCTTTAGATGAACAGCTAATCGCTACGCCACTTAATACAGATTTAATGCTTTCATCTATGATTACAGTTGGCAATTCTAATGGTCTTTGGTGTTTTGTCTATGGTTCTAATCTAATGACTGTTATTTGGAACCCGGCAATCAAAAAATCACTTGCAGTATTTGTCCGGTTTACACGCATCAAATCGAACGTCAAAAGATTTGTTTTGGTTTTGCCGTCCGGTCCAGGACACTCTTGACCGACGATCGTGAAGGTCTCCTATCCTGTTTTCGAAAGTGGTTTCTGGTATGTATCTGTCTTTTCTTTGAACTCGTTAAGGTGGACAATCCTTGAAAATTTCCACCCCCTCGTGAAACTATCAAATTGAAACGTAAAAGTCATGCAGTTGTAGGTCGTTTTATCTATTAGAATAGGAGTGAAAAGTTAACTAACTTGAGGGACGGTGTTATTTACAAGATTTATATGTTGATTTCTTTTGATTTGGTAACCAACCAATTTAAAGTTATAGACCTATCGCGATTTTAAAAATGAACTCCCAGTTCCATTCAATGTTTTCGATCTTGGAACCTCTCTAGTGATTTCGGAGCGATCATTGGTGAAGATATTCCATTGTTTTGCGGATGGTTGTTGGACGTCAATGGTTCTTCCATAACATCATTTAGAAGCCTATTCGCCATCCCTACCGTATATTCGGTTCGTTTGCTTGGGTTTACAAAGGATCAAGCTCAATAGTGGAAGCGCATAACAATCATTTGGGTAAGTCGGTATTTGTGTACAACAAAGAACTTGAATTATTTGTCTGCATGGGAATGTTAGGAGATGCGGAATCTTTCTACATCGCCCCATACAAAGAATCTCTTCTTTTGTTAAATCAGCCGGACCATGCTGTTTATAGTATGTTTTATTTTTAACTTACCATTCTATTAATGTTTTATTTTTAACTTACACCATTATATTCATGTTCAACAGGTTTGTTCGGCAGAAGTTAGGGATCATGCTTAATGGGAATGAAGCTTTGTGGTTTTAGTACGATGTTTGTATGTGAAGGAAGCATGGAGTGGTTAGCTTTTTCTGCGTACTTGGTGAATTTTATAAATCAAGTGGTTATATATTATGTAACCATTAAACTCGTAATTATGTAGCAATCGTAATATGTAGTAGGTTGTGTGTATGAAACGTTGTATGTCAACGTATTTACTATTTCCTATGTTCTTTAATCCCATTATACATCTTTGTTTAATCTAGGGAACTAGCAGTTGTTTCCAATAAACAATGTGGCAACGGGCAACTTCTTTTCCCT
>OU343225.1:124173154-124256637 GCA_910596185.1 Chrysanthemum makinoi
AATACTCTGAATAGTATTAGCGATTACAACCTTGAAGTGTATCGACTCTAAATATGTCGAAAAGTTATATCAAACTCTAGCCTAGGACCTCCTTTTATAGGCTAAGAAGTCCTTTACAATATAAGTATATACTCTACGATAATTATACTTATACTTATCTAATACAAACATCCTACCCGGTTCTAGAATGTTACATATTAAACCGAGCCAATCATACTAGCAGTGAAAAAGTACATTAGCAGTGGTACGCGACTTCACGGTGAGGGTGGATTCCTTCTTGTTTGCTATCATTTTTTTGAAGGATTTCTCGTGGCTTGCTTCCTCGTGGGCCGACCGTATTTTCCTATGGGATTCCCTGAGAAGTTCGATAGGCTTCTCAACGGGTTTCCGTGTAAATCGCCCCTGCTTTGATCTTGGAAGAGCTTTTAGTGGGGTTGCTTTTCCATCCGCGCAACTTTTATTTTAGAGCAATGGTAGAACCACATAAAGAATTCACAAAAAGCATCCACATGGCGTGATAGGTTTGAATTGGGTGAGGGAGAGAACGTCACAAAATACACAATCATCCCTACACGATAGCAGGATTTTTGTGAATTCTTTATGTAGTTTGCTCTAAATTTAATCCGGCGCCCGCAAACTCGTCATTTTTACCTTTAACTTGATCTATCCACCCGATCACGCCAGTTGGTAGACGTACACTTGCTTCGGGGCGCAATCAACAGTGAGACGAGAAATTTCACCCGTGTTGTTTGCCTCTCTTTGCACATTCGATCACTCCTTCGACCCAATACCCATGATATACATCCTTCTTCGCTCGGGAAGAAGCGAGTTAAGAAGCTTTACTGAACTTTGAACATCCCAAATGGCTAATGAGAGTCTAATCGGTTTAAACTCCCACCTTTGGTACGCCATATGGTTAGGGCAGGCTTCCACAAACCTCAAAGGACCGGGGGTTTGGTTGAAGGAATGTTTGAATGGCGAGAGATGGGTCAATTTAGTCGTCTTAAGCGACTATTGTATTAGTAGTCATTTAGAACATGTTTAGTTGTCATGACATACGCTTGCGCTTATGTTTTGTTTTTGGGGGTAAAGGTTTAGGCTATGTAGGCTTTTGGAACCGACGGTGCGTGGAGCAGGGTTGTTAATATCTTCACTTCTCTTTGGTGTTTTTGTTGGTGGAGGAATGGTTGTTTTTTTTATGTGCTTTCCCTTTATTTACCTCACATATTTAAGCGAGGATTTTCTTGTTCTTGCACGCGGTATCATTAATTTTCCATTTTACTTTGTGGGTAGGCACGTTCTAGGCTCCTGGCATCTATTTTTCTGCTGGATTTGTCATAAAATTTCTAGAAGGAACGTGAATATTTACTTGATTTTTTCTCCTTTTTGGTATTCTTTGGATAAGCCTTATCCGTAATTACAAACCGTTTGAATTTATCGGTTTATTATCCTTTTATGAAAGTTTGCTATATGCGTATATACTTATTTTTTTGGTAAAATGTAGCTTCCACAGCTGTTGTTGGTTTTGGAAATGTTGCTTATGCACGTTTGACAAAATGAAGTAAATCATTCATATCGGCGCTTTAAATTTCACTTTTAAAATTTGAACTTCAACTAGTCATTTGGAAACTTGATAACAAAGTTGATATTTGCTTCGACACTAGCGGTGGTTTTAGCGACACTAGGTGGTTGGGTACGATTTAGCATTATTCACATATGCACATAATTGAGCATTTGTTCAAACCACGTAGCCACCTTTGGTTTTCAAAAGCAACCATGTTGTGAGTTGCATTAGAAGAGTTGGGCACCATTGATGTTTATTTGAAATTGATTTACCAGATTGTTAGGTGTTGAGAATTATGATGTGTGTGGGTCTAAACTATGTTTTGCCCTAGCAGTTGTAACTCTTTATTTTTTTTATCCCCAATAGAATCAAAATTAATTTGTACTTTCAAAACAACTGTTTTAACTCTTGTAGTAGTTGTTAGTATTTTAGGGCGTATTTATCCCCAATTGTGCTATTCTAATGACAAGCATGGCAGATTATCGTCATCTACTATCTAGACACGAAAATTCTGACAATCAAGTTTATGTTATTGGGCAATTTCATTTGAACCTCAGGCCACCGTCAATTTGCAATCGGGCAACTTAATGCCATAATTGGGCAATACTTGTTGTACGATCGGGGCAACCATAATTCTTAACCATATGATCATAAAGGATAGACTTAACAGCATAAACCTAACGACACTAAGTTTGGCATAGAAGCACTATTGCATGGTTGGCAGCATAAACTCATAATTATTTTTTAAAGGCAACAAACATTCATAACAGGTGGAACCATTCCTTGTGCACTAGCCCTTTTTTTCTATGATCTCAAACCCTCTTTCAGTTTTAAATGATAGAAACAGCTGTTAGCTTCCTTCTTTTGAAAGGTGTTGCACTCCGCTTTTAGCATGCCAGCGTCATCTTCTGCCATACCATGTTTTTGAAATAAAATTGTGACAAGCACGTAGCTTGTGCACAATGTAGACGTCCATGGATCCATTCTCATCTGCAAGGTCATACATTCGTCGAACGTCATTGTCTGTGTACAACAATGTTAAACCATCTTCTAGTGCCTTATTTGGTGCAGCATAAAATAAAGCCATTTTTCCTCAATACCATTCAAAACATGATCAAGCACCCAGTAAATGCAACCTCGGTGGAGCTAAAACACGGACATCAGCAAGGCGACGCCTACATAGCAGTGGCTGGAATTCAAATTTCCGTTGTGGTTGAACTTAAATATGACTTCTTTGGTTTCCGCCATGTCCTATTAAACATAAACCCTAATAACAATTAGAATCAACCACTAGCCTTTAAGGGGTGTAGTGACCATACCTATAAAACATAAACCCTAATAACAATTTCAATAACTTTTAATTAAATAAATATTTAATAATATAATATAAAATATAAAGCTGCCGCAGTTATTTATATTCATGTGCTCTATAAATATATGAACGAATAAGGTAACAAAGTACATACGGGGGAGTACAACAAACCTGGATTTGTTTATAAAAAAGAAAAGGACGATTTTTATTTGGATTCTTCAATGAAAGTCAGCCAGGGTAAGCATCCGCAATGGCAACGTGATGAAAGACTTTTTACTATTCTAATAAGATATTCAAATGACTTGTTCAATTGTGGCAATAACTTTGAAGAAGACTTTTTACAAAAACACTTGTAAGACTTCAAGCGTTTGAAGCTATTGTCAAAAAACTTTTGTATTTATTAAATTTCATTTTTCACCCAACATTAAATATGCAGTGGAGTAGTTGGTTTTGCAAAAGCTTTTTACCTCAACCATTTAATTGTATTCAATGCATCAAGTCTTTTATGACTTGATGCATTGGTAATGCTCGAGGAATGTGTGGATGTTGATTGTTGAAGATTATTAAATTGATTTAAAAATACAAAAACCATTTCCCAAAAAGCAAGTGACATCCTTTCTTGTAAACAGGTGAAAACAAAATAGCCAAATGCTAGAGTTCACAAAAAAGTAAAATCTAAAATGGAGGCCACGATACTCTAACTCTTAGTGACCACAAAAAACCCATTTGCAAACACCAATTCTTTCAGTTACTTTGGATTATTCACACTATACACCAATTCAAATTGTCAATAAATAATACATCTGTCTACACAAAAACTAAAAACACCTTTTCATTTTGTGAATTTACTTTCACTTCTAACTGTGATATTTTAGTCAATTAACATTTAGATCAATTAGATTATCAATCATCACAATCATTTACGAAATATCGTGTTCTTTGTGTCAAGATGGTACATGCACTCCGAATTGTACTAATTTGCACGATTCTTTATTTAAAGACATGATAGACCGTTTCAAGAGAATGACAATTGCTTGTGAGCGAAAGACTTTCCAATAGAAGGAAATTTTAAAGAAACAAGAGCGATTGATAAGAGGAAGGAATGATTGAACAACTTCAGTATGAATGTGAGTATGAAGATATGGCCGTTTCAAAGAGGATGAAGATGATAATGCTAATTTGGAAGCAACGTGTGAAGGCGATAGTGATTTTAAGATTTACAAAGATTATAATCGATCTTTGAAGCGAAGTATGAAGAGATGAAAACAGTTTAAGAATTTGAAAGATCATAATGCTGTTGTCAAAGCTAAGTATCAAGAGATGGTTGAAAGTGCCAAAAAGCTTATCAACATACTCAAAGAAGTTGCGATTGTGATGATTTTTAGGATTATGAATGTGTTATGTATATGTTTAAGAATGTGCTATTCGGTTATTTGGTATGTAAGGTAATAAGTATTTATCTAATTAACAAGGTACTAGATTACTGCATCAAATTTTATGTTATGACTTTATGATATCATTTGGCATAAATAATCAAAATAATAGCTAATCTCGATATTCTTCACATGCGAATATACTCTAACTAGACTTAATTACAATACTAAACTCAAAATTCCATTAGTTATTGATATTATTCACTAGGAAACATAAATTTTCCAAACCTCAAGATGATTCTTTAAAGGCTGCAGTTGAAGAAAAGGATAATGAAAGTCTGAGGCAACCTTTGCCGTATTCTTGCATCACTTGCTAGTATTGGAGTAACCACTGTTGCTATTATTATACCTTTGCCAGTTCAGACGTTTCCCCGCATAGGCAACCATTGCTACAATTATAACCACAACAATAACACCAACACCAAAACCAAAACCAAAAGAGGCTGACAATGAGATTGCCATACAATTGGTCAACCAAAAGTAATCTCACCCTATCCAGCACCTAGACCTATGCTAAGAGTCTAAACATTGGTGAACCAATGCGAGAAATATGTAGTTATTGAAACTGATATTGGAAAGGGTAAAGGGATTGCAGATCCAACTTTGGTGTTTTCAAAGTCAGAGGAGCATATAGCTTTTGATGAAAAAATTGCTAAAAGATTACATATGGAAGTAAATGCTAAAAGAAATTGCTGAAAGGAAAGGGCAAAGCATGAAGAAGCCTCTAAACAAGCTGTAGAAGAGCGGTAAATGGAACAGATGTATTTTACCCTACATAATTCAAAAGTAGTTCAGTTTACTCGTAATGATTAACTTAGCTTCATAGTCCTAAAAGGGTCAACAAAAACCATAAATAATTCAGGCCATAGAAGGAATCTATACCAACGTCGTAAACAATTGCATAGATGATGCATATAAACCACTCCTTATTAGTCTACAAACCGCCACTAAATTTTTAATAAACCAAGTAATGTTACATACTTAACTAACGACATCTAGGTATCATCCTACATAATTACGAATCAGATACACATAAAAAAGAGCAATGGATTATAAAATGAAATTAACACTTATCTAACATAGGTATTCGAATAACAAAACGATTTATTATAACACCAAACCAATTGGAAATAATCATATGTAATAAACAACGAGAAGAATATTTACATACCATATTTGGGAACATTTTTTTAAAACTTGATCAATCGAATGTGGTTTGAAATAAACACTGAAGCTTTAAAGATGGTGATATAACTGACATTACAAGAAGGAAAGGCAATGTGAAGAAGGCGGTTTGATTTGTGAAAATAGTCTTGTAAGTAAGAATGCTTTTGTGCGAGAAGCAAAAACAGAGAAAAACGATAACTATGGATGCTTTTTTGGTAAGTGACTTTTGGATTTTGAATATAAATCCTTTGTACTTTACTATTCAAATGTGTACTTTTGTCTTCGTATTAAAATGACGATAAAACCCTTTTTAAAATTATACGGTTGCCCAAGCTTTTAGTTGCCCAAAAACAATACCTTACACATACGGGACACTTGTCACAATGTCGATGAGTTGCTTGACAAGCGGTTGCCCTCGGTCCTCTCAAATGAAAAATAAAAGTGGTCAGGAAAGTGATAAGCCCGAGTATGATACTATTTGCATCATTTTCCCTTATTTTTTATGCCATGTCATCATTCAATATGTCACCTAAGCAAATTAATTGATAATTTCGGATTAATAAATGTAAAAAATGTAGTTGCCAAGATTCGAACTTGGGATGGTAGGCACAAATAAACAACACCTCAACCGCTAGAGCAACACATTTTTTTGATTATATCTTGCATATCCAAATCTATAAACCTCTGGAACCAATTATTGTCAATTTTATACATATTTTTTTCTTAAATATAGTTTCACAATATACGATATTTTATTTATTCATCACACAAAAACCTAATTCTTCTTCTTTCATCTTCCCTAATGATCGATACTTTTATTATGCTTCTTTATTTCTTTATTATGTTCATAACATGTATGAATCTTTGTATCACGTTTTATGTTTTTATTTATTTATTTATTTTTTACGGATCACAGGAAAAAGGTATGCCTTGTCTTTGCAGGTCAGTCGTCTTCTTTGTTCATAACAAGTATGAATATTTGTTCATAACAGGTATGAATGTATGTTATTCGTCTTCTTTAAACACATGTTGATTTATGTGCATGCAAGCTAATATTAAATGTTTTATAAAATTTGGCGTCTGCATATCATTTGTCTATGCTTTGACATTATTCTTATATTCATGTGTATCAGCAAGCGATGGGATTCAAAGTAATTGGTACATGTGATTAGCTTTTTGTTAGTGACTTTAAACTCATTTTAATGTTTAATGCAGACAATAGCAATTTTTTTAGCCAGATTATGACATGATAAGCCATAAAAATATGGGCTTCTGAAATATAAGCCAAAATTATATAAGCTCATAAGCACATACTAGGTTGGTTAGGTCTTTTGCTTGCTTACTTTTATTGCCAGCTAGCTCTTTCTTATTTTTCAGATATTGAGTTTTTAAGTCAATATGCTAATGCGGGCTCTATAACTTTGTGTCAAAGCATTAAGCTTTTCCATCTGTTTGACCTGAAAACGTCATACATCTATTTCTTAAAGCAAGAGAGTGTTCTGTAATGGTATCTAATGGTGTGCATATGTATTGTTAACATACATTGTCCTTTGTTTACATTGTCACTTGATCATATATATGAGCTCTTCGGTTGTCTAATATTATAAATAGGGTTCAACTTGTGAATTTGTGGAAGCTATTCATGCCTATCAACGTTATTTTTGGGACTCAGGAGGATCCCGTGGTCAAACTCGTGCATGATCAGACCACAAGGTATTAGTGTGCCTCTTTGTTAATTCTCCCATAGCACCACTATCTACTTATAGCTGTTGTTAACCTCATTGACATTTGTTTTAATATGAACTTTGAAGCTGCCAACCAACAGATAGAGAATTAGATATCTTCGGCAAAGCTATCAAATCGACTCCGTACGTAACATTCTTACTAATGCTATCATCTCAAGTAATTTTAACAGTTATCGTACATTTTAAAATTGTAGGCCGGGAAATCAGTTGACGCCAGGACATCGAATTTCAACGAGGAGCTTGGTCAGGTTGAGATGATTTTGACTGATAAAACGGGGACTTTGACTTGTAATCAAATGGAGTTTAGGAAATGCTCGATTGAAGTGCTGGTAACTAATATGCAGTAGTATCAGAAGACTAGCTTAACACACAACTGATTCTGATTTTATAGTTTTGCGCTTATGATGGTTTGATATTTTTGTCTTTGGTAATGTGCCTGAGTCATAGTAACAATAAGTCTTCTCTGATGCCGTAGTATGTTGAAGTGATCCCTCATATGCAGAAGCAGAGACGTGTGGAGGAGATTCTCGGATCGGAAGAACGGGGTTCCAAAATTATTATTTTACGTTCAACTAAAAGTTATTTGATCGTACACGGTATAGGTCATAATTTTGGGGCGATTTGAACCATTCATGGAGACAAATCTCGAAGAGAGAGGCTGGTTACGAATCAATTTCGTTGAAGTCCCAATATTAGTTGCTACATATGTTCTTTGCCGAGGCCTCGATGTGAAGGATGTAAGGTCAGACTGGTTCTTATTCCTTGAAAAATATACTAAAAAAGAAAACACACGCTCTTGTCAGAGGTCTTTGTGGAAGGAGTCCCTTTACCCTCGGGGTAGGGGTGTGTGTGACTGTCTACATTCCCATACCCCGCTCTGGTGGGATTAGGTATTGTTGCTGCGAGTTCTAAGTAAAAATTTGGTGTTTGCAGGGTAGTGATCAATTGTGATTTCCCAAATGGTGTGGAAGACTATGTCCATCGAATTGGTGACTGGAAGGAAAGGGGCAAAAGGGTAGCATACACTTTCTTTTAGAGCAGGCTGGAAACAAGCAGGTGATCTTATTAAAGTTCTTGAGGGAGCTAATCAGCCTGTACCCAATGAGGTGCGGGAGATTGCCACACGTGGTGGGCCTGGTTTTGGTAGGGACAGGAGTGGAATGAGCCATTTTGATTCTTATAACAACTCGTAAATTTCCCTACCGATTTTTCGCGACTATATTTTTTTTTATTATTTCTTTTCTTTTTTTTACTATAATCACGACCGATTCTGGTAAAAATATAAAAAGAACTATCAATACCAACGACATATTTTTATATCAGTTTTTCGAGCGCTTTCAAAAATATAATTTTTATATTTTTCGGACACCGGAAGTGCGTTTATGCGGAGACCAGACAACATACGCAGTACAACTTATACGATATTAATAACTAAACAAATAAATAAAACTACCCACGCACACCCTTTCTTTTGTTTTAAATCTTTCCTCAGGTTAGCGCCCACAACTTGCAACCCTTCCTCAATTAAGCTCTCTCTTGACCCTACCTCCACCATACTGACTTCACTCTTTCCCCAAAATAACTAACCTTTCAAACAACCTTCTCACCTCTAAGGACAACCATAAACGAAAATGAATCACTCTCTTGGCTTTTCCCATGAAGATGTCGACAAAAGAATCAAGGTCCCCTCCTTTTTCTTGTCTCTATATCGCTTGTTGAAGACGAAGCGAGAAGCACGTGAAGGCTTTACTTCGTGGGGTAGACTACTCAAAGAGGCTCCTTATCATCTTCAAGACCAAAAGTGGTGGTACAAGCACTCCTCCATTTCATCTATTTATAGCTACGAGGTTTCACAACTTCATCACTTCATCTCACAAACCAATTCGAAAATTAGGGTTCATAGAATCAAAGGGGTTTTTAAAATTAACTTAGGGGTTTTGTTATTGGATGCATAAGGAAGCTACTCCAGAAGTTAATTGTTCCAATTCACCAGTCTCCTCCATTTGGTTAAATTAGTTTTTGGTATTCATCTATTTTGTAAGAACATAATTATTGTTATTTATCTTTTTTTGAATCCATTGAGTTTTTAATGTCTTTGGTCTAATTTGAAATTATATTTTTCTTGTTCATACCGAAAATTATAAATAAATTAGAAGTGATATTGGTTAATGTTAATGTTGATTTAATTAAGTTAAATGGTAAGATAAATTGTTGTTGTTGTGCGGTAAAAAGGCAAGAAGAGAAAACATAAAACTAGATTTGAGACTTATGAGTATCGGCTTATTTTTGTGGCGTATTTGACCTTGTTCAAAACAGTAGGTACCCTTTTCTCCCTTTGTTCCATATGTAAAACATTAATAAGTTACCTTTGTTGAAGAAAAAATAGGATAGCACATTTGTTAAACTTGCTTTGAATTGGGATGGCTGGTGTCGGAAATCGAACTCCAACATGGGTATCGAATTATTTTTATCTTGGTTCACCATTTGAAAAATTAGTAAATGTCATGTACTTTGGTTGTTGGAAATTAGAGTTCATTTGGTCCTTTTCTTTTCTCTCTGCTTGTGGAATGCTACAAAACAAAAATGAAATTGGGCTATATGCCTATATTGGTCTAGTACGCAAGTTACACTTTTCAAACAAAGATAAAAAATATGTTCTGAGAAATTTGTACATTTGGTATGACATAATTTTTAAGTTGATACAAATAAAGTGCATGATGTTTACAAAGATCTCCTTGCATCCAGTTAGTATCATGCACTTTTGTGTTCAATTTGTATTGCAGAATAGGATGACAACTCTTTGCAAAGAAAGGTCTTAACCATTGTTTGTGAAATCTATTTTTGTCATTAAGCTAATTTTAAAATCAGTAAAAGTAGAAGGTAAATATTTTTGTGTGTGTTTGTGGTTATGGTACTGGGCCAAGAGAAATGGAACAAGACAATGGGTCAAGCAGCTCTAAACACATGTTTGCGCCATATTGTGTTTTCTTGGTGTGTCGGGCCGAAGCCCATACCGAGTCCAACTAATATTCGAATTTACTTAATTGACCTCGACTTAATTTTCCGACAATGTTTAAGTCCATATAACGCATTATAAGCGGATTCTAAAATATAACTTATTTTGAAATTTAATCTTCATCTTTAAAACTATAAGTTTAAGATATAAATCAAACTAAACTAAAATATAAGTTTAACTTATTTGATTTTTGTACTTATTTGTTTTATGAAAACTATCTAAATTAATAGCGATATATAGTGTTTACCATTCAAATATGGAAATAGCAACACTTAGCTATTCGAAAACAATATAAAAGTATATACATGTTATGCCCGATTTTGACCAGAATATATATACATTTAGCTTATTTGATAATAACCCACAATTAGGAGTTTCATACATCACTTACATTCATATAAAAGTATTAAGTAAAGCTATTACTTGAACTTTTTGAATATTTTTATTTTAACTAACACATATGATATATAGAGATATATATACATGTATAAACACTTAGTTAAATATATACCTTTGTCAATAATGTTCACAAAATCTATTAATGTCTAAAATCATATGTAATTATTTCGTACATAAGTCATTCGGTTATCATCAAACCGAAGTCTTGTTCATCCTTGATATCTTTTCTGCGTGTATCCTTCCAAGTATTATCATTTGGTCATCATTAAATCAAGGTCATAATTCATTTTTTTCAAGATTCCTTCCATGTCTTGCTCTCATAAGCCGAAATCCACCCAAATCTTTGTAAATTGTTTTAAAATAAATAATGCCACATCAAAAACAACAACAACAACAACAAAACATTTTTAAAATTTATAAGTTAGTTAAACTTTATCGAGTCTTAAACATAAATAAAGACTAAATTGCCGTACTAATTTAGGTTGCGTGTTGGAGCCACTCGTTACTCGAATCTCTTTGTGCTTTGTTCATCGAACTGCTAAGGTGAGTTTATAGCCCCACTTTTACTCTTATTACTTGCTTTATAAAACTTTGGGGTGAGAAACATGCAAAACTCTTTTCGGACTGGCGAAAACACTATTACGTGAAACAACCTTGAAACCCAACTATGCTACGTTAGTTCCCTTTGGGGAATGATTGTTATGAATAGATCTATGGGGATGACACCCCGTTCGAGTTTGACGGATAGGCAAACGTCGAGGCGTATATCATATCGTATTGATTGAGTGTCTTTGGAAATACACTTCGGGCTTTTATTTATCATGCTTCTAGATGCATGCACACGTCGTAGTTTGATTAGCATGAACTTGGTACTAGCGTAATAGCCTTTTGCATATAGTGTCATTCACGGAGATGCTATATGTGCAACTGTGGTCCAACTTGATTTTCGAAACTTAAACCTATGAACTCACCAACCTTTGTGTTGACATTTTAGCATGTTTTTCAGGGTTTACTTGGCGTGGGCAATGGCAAAGGCATTAGTTGAAGACGGCATCCGAAGTGTTTCCAAACATTTTAATACAACTTTAATGGGACAACATATATTTTTATGGGCTTTACTTCAGCACTTTGAAACAATGATGTAAAACTATTTCTTAAATAAATATATATTTTGAAAATGGAATAAATTTCCATTCTTTATTACCTTGTGTTGTGTATATTGATTTAGTAGCACCCCATGACCCGAACGCTTCCGCTGTGAAATTTTGGGGGTGTTACAATTCTGGAGGTGTGGGTGGCCGTTGGGATTCTGGTGGACGTGGCTAGAGGGATGGTGTTTTTGGAGGCCGTGGGATGGCAGCTTTGGGGGTCGTGGCAATCTCAGGGATGGCGGTTTTGGTGGCCCGAGGGATGGTGAGTTTGGAGGACGTGGTGGCCCGAGGGATGATGGGTTTGGAGGACGTGGTGGCCCAAGAGATGGCGGGTTTGGAGGTCATTGGCCCTGTCAGGATGGTGGTTTAGGTGGCGTGTAGTGGTATGAGAGACGGTGGTGATTTTGGTGGTCGTAGTGGGGGGAGGGATGGCAACTTTGGTGGTCATTGGTTTGTCCTAGGCTATTGGTTTGGTGGTCGAGATGGTGGTATAGAAGGAATGATAGATTCATGGATTCCGTGGCGGGGTCGTGGCGGCGGTTTGATAATAGAAGAGATGGTGACCATGCTTGGGGAAAGCTATAGCGAAGCCGTAGCGTAGTAGGCGAGAAGCAGTGTAGGATCGTAATATTTATTGTGTTGATGATTCGGGTGGTCTTGGATGATGGAAATACATGTTTGCCATAAATAGAGAGAGAAAGTAGAGAGATGGGTGTTCTAGTTAGAGACTTGCTTTGCAAATAATGAAAGGTTAGATTGAGAAGCACCACCCATTCCATGGATGGAAGGGGTATTTATAGTTACAAAGTAAATGACCTCTGACGGCACGTGGTCGGGTATCACGATGGGTAAGACCGTCCTTCCTCACGGTGTTTACACTAAACTATTCTACGCTACAAACTAACTAATTAACTACTAAATAACGTAACAAACGACATGTCCACGAGCTAACTTATGCTAGACCATAATTGGGGTGACCGACACTTTAACATGGAATTTCCAATTCCTAACAATCTCCCCCTAAGGGAGGTCACCCCATGAAATACAGTTTGCATCCTAGCATTCTAATTTATCTTACATTGCGAGCTCGTAGACTTCAATTCTTCAATGTCCACATTCTTTTTGCTTTTGTAGTGACTCTTCATTGTCTGATTATTTTGTACTTTCAGTGGAGGTCTTTGAACTGATCCACATCTTTGATGATCTTCGAGCTTTCAATGAGATCATCAACCACAGTAAATCTCTAGATCACCCTTTTGTTGTGTTGCCATCATGTGAAGTTGTGACTTCGGACGACATGCTCACACTTGGGATCATGACATCTTTCCATCATAGTAGCGGAGCTTTCTTTGGTTTATGATATTTCGCGGCAGCGTAGAGAAGCATAGTATAAAAATATCAGAGCCAGGGTTCTGTAGATATGCACCGGTCATGATTTCTTCAATTAAGTGTGGATCTTTGTGAGCATGCGGCTTTGGATTGACTCCTCAATCGGATCATTTGCAACCGTCAAATGTACTGCAAACAACAGTTAGCAATAAAATCACACGAAAGTGTCTTTGATCACTTTCATTGAATTGAGGATACCGCGGCCCGGTTCCCGTTGATCGATACAAATCTTTTGTGATCGGTAAATTCGAAGAATCTCCTTGGGGGTTTTAGCAGTTTGCTCTAGGTGTTCTCAAACGGGCGTCTCAAAGGACAACACGGGTGAGTGAACCAGGCGAATTGAGATTCAGCGATTGATGAAAAATTGATTTGAAAAACAATCGCGTATTGCTTAGAAGAAAGAGTTTTGCAATACGTGAAGGTTTTATGAGAAAGATCAATTTTCAATCAAAAAATACTTTTGTATTGATAAGAGTACACATTCGGCGTGTTAGAGAAAAGAAGATTTGCATCGAACGTTTTTCCAAAAAGTATTTTTCAATGAGAGATACTTTTTGTGTTTGAAAACATAAGTACACATTAGGCGTGCTAGAAAAGAAGGTTTGCACATCGAACGGTTTTCCAAAGTATTCATCAATTCAATCACGGACCAAGGGTTGATTCACGAGTGAATCGCCCCATTGTTTCTATCCAGTTGTCACAAGTTAGATCTTTAGAAAAGACCTCACATGTCACCCACCAAGAGCTTGTTTGATGTTGGCTCTAGAAGGATTTCCATCTTCATCGTGAATATTTAACATATCACTCGGATGTTCTGGCAATACCACAAGGATAATGCGTAGGACTCTTAAAATATATTCTTACTTTCCACATTGTGTGAAACAGCAAGTCTTCATTAATTTAGTGTCCTAATGAGATATTGTGGATGATCTCTTGGCTCTAGACTCAATCGTGCACATTTGGTTCCTATGCCGGAGACTAGGGAGAGGGTCCCCTTCTTCAATATCAACAATCTCTAAGAAAAAGTCGATAGATTATGTAGGTTCCCTGTAACATATTTGATTTCATAAACACATACACAATCACATAAAGTAAAAGTTTAGGGTTTTAGAGAGAAAGTAGGATGGGAGCCTTTCTAGAGAGAGAAAGTGAAAGAAACATGGAAGGTTAGATTAGAATGAAAGGTCCACCCCTTCCATGGATGGAAGGGGTATTTATAATTCTGAGACATAACGACCTCTGACATTTTGTGGATCCCGGCTATCACATTGGGTAAAGACCGAGCCTTCCTCCACGGTTGTTACACTAAACTATTCTACGCTACTAACTAACTAATAAACTAATAAATAACGTAAATAACTATAAGTCTACGAGCTAAAATATGCTAGACCATAATTGGGGTGACCGACACGTAAATAACTAATAAATAACGTAAATAACTCTGAAACTGATTGATTTTCAAGCAACTCATTTACCACCACTTTTTGAAAAACAACAAATATTTTTCTGAAGAATTTTAGACGGAAAAACATTTGTGTAGGTACAGTAGTCCTTCGACATACTTTCCTCAAATATTTTTAGGATAAGTGCAAGAAATATTTGACAAATTGTTTTAGCGCAGCACTTTCTTTTCTTGAAGAACGGGTTGCTATCTGAAATAATAGCAAACCATAGTTTAAGCACGGGTTCTGATCACGAAATGCTGTAAGCCATAGTTTGAGACATGTTTTGGAAAAGAATATTTACACCTCTGCTCGAACATCTATGGTCCGGTGCCATTGTTGAATGACAATTGTAAGACCGCAGAGATGTTATCGATACGGAAGACATGTCTAGAAAACATATTTTTGGTATTTTTGAAATTTTCTCATTTTTATGGATTTTGATGATTTTATATTTTTCATTTTTTTCTTTTATGGTTTTATATTTTGTATTTGGTTTTTTGATAAATATATACAAAGATAGATAAGATGATATAGTTAAAGAAGATGATGATCACGATGAAAATAGATAAGGATATCGAGTAGCCCATTGCTGTATAAGATAGAAATGACAATCTCTTAAACTTCCACCACCAAAGCTTCCTAGGCTCCAGAATAGAAGATAGAACATGAGCCTTTGAGAAAGAGAGACTTTGGTAGCTTCCCCAAACCGAAAATCCATTAGATGAGAAGATTCGAAGCTCTATTTCAAGCTTTCCTTAGCCAGGTGCACAGAGAAGCACACCACTATCATAAATCCATTTGCTCCTTTAAGAGTATAATCGAGATTCTTCGCTCGGTTATATCATCAACAAGAACAACAACGTATCATCCCACACATAAATAACTTTCTCAAATTTCATAACCATCAAGTCCGATGCAATCCATTCCAAAGGTGTCAAGAGACCACTTCCCCCGAGTAGTTGAAATGATGCAGCCCGTCTCTTAGTATAGAGCTCAAGAACTATCCCGAATACACATCATTCCTGAAGAAAACACTTCCCAATGTTTGTGGTAAACAATGGCTTTCTTCCCGATGATCGTATGAAGCTCAAGAACCCGTATACACATTCCCAAAGAGAACAACCGATAACATTGAAGAAGCATGCCGAATCATCGATTATCTATGCGGATGACAATCTCTGCGGATGTCAACTCCGGAATAAGTGATTATATCTCTGAATCATCGATTAAGCCCTCGCGTGACAGCTGAGCGCCCCAATGAACACATACAATTCTCTCCTCCCTGATGATTAGCGATAACATCGAGATCATCACACACTAGTGTACTCTCTTTTATCTCTAAACTTTCTCTTACATCACTTCCCCACTCGCCGTTTGGAATAATAACACAAAAAGCCTTGATGAGTAAAACCTTGATTTTCTCTGCGGTCATGACATTTGTCTTTTCGGGATATCTTCAATCACTTAGAAGTATTAAGTTCATCAAGTTTACTCGCTTTGTGTTTAGATGTGAGTCTCCTTCCCCCTATTTGGTTTTGACACTTGAGAATCGGCAACATATTATAAGCCCAAATACTTGAAATCTGTTGAGAAGATGCGACTCTTTGTGAGAATCAACTTCTGAAGAATAGTGTGAGCAAATCTAATCGGGGATTAAATCAAACATTTCACCCTCCCCAATTAGTGCTCTCCCTAAACCGACAATCTTTTGATAAATGCCATGAATAAGAAAAGTCTTTAGATCGTTAAATGCAACTCGTCTTTAGTCTTCTAACATGCATCATAAAATGTAGAACCGATCATGGGACTCGACCTTCTTCAAGATTGTCCATTGGGATTAGATAGTTAACATCTTTTCTCACCAAATGCGCCCAATTACCTTATATGTAGCAAATCTCCTTAACTAAAATCCCTCCCAATCAAACAAGAACAGAAAGATGTTCATCAAAGAAATCAGCCCAGCAACTAGAAGAACTTTGTCATTTAATCATATCAGCCCAAAGAACTAGAAGCACTTTGTCATTTAATCATATCAGCCCATGTGAAGATGTCAACCAACGGCTCATAGAAGAAACTCCATGTAAAGATGACCCGATAAGAAGAAGCTCGGTTCTTACATGAGTTAGGAGCCGTATGACAATATATTCTCATATGTCAATTAACCATCGAGTAATTATCACATTTCTTCTCCCCTCAAGAATTGCATACGGAGATGCCATTCTTGATTAAGTAAGTGAAATCATCCAAATGTAGTCTATTCACACTTCTCCCCCGTAAAATTAGCATATGATGTCGCCTTATATCGATCATTATAAAGAGCAAGTGGAATAAGAGTAATTATCAGTAGTCCGGTTCACTTGATGACTGAAGCGCATGGAAAAAGCATGAAGTATGTTGATGAGAATGGTCATAATAAGAAGATTTCTCTTCTTCCGAAGATAATGCACACTGAAGCGTACACATTTCTTTTCTTTAGAGAACGAGGCATGAACTGTTGTGTTCATACGTCATATTGTTGAAGTACGAGGCACGAACCGATGTGAACAGACGTCATAATCTCTCTCTTTTCAGCTCTCTTGGCAAAACTTGTAATCAACCCCATTATCATTCAGTAGGCTCTTTGTCGTGACAACTGATGAGGAAAACCAAATATGATGAATTTGATCCTGAAGTAAACTAACCCGAACTCGTGACTTAAACTTGCATATATGTAACAAAGAGCGGTGTCGAGACTTCATCCTCATTTGAATCTCTAAGTACTCTATACTCTTCAACCAACCAACCATCAAGCATAAGACGTACATCACCTATTGAAGATCCACAATTGAATGTCGAGCACTACAACGTAACTCCTTAAAGTGATAGTTATTTTGTGTGGTAAGAGCCCACCCCCAAGTGGTAAAGAAAAGGTAAAAGACACCCAACAATAACTAGATTTCCAAGTCTTCATTTTTTGATAATAAGCTCGAACAAGGATCATGAAGAATCTTCATCCAACCATCCCAGATACCTTCAGATACTAAGTACACTTGCCCGTGTCATTTCACTTCAACCTCAAATAAATAATATCGAATTAACGTTTGTCACATCTGGCGATTACAAGCTCAAATCTAGCCTCCTTTGACGCGTTTTAAATGAACTATGATAATGGTTTCATCCCAACCATGATTAAAGCACATAACCCGTAAAACCATGTAATAACCAAACTACCATGAAGAATATCTAAACAAATCCAATTCATGAAGTACACCCTTATATCCCTTCTTCGAAGCGAAACGTAGCACCAAAGATCGATAAGATCCGAAATACACTTTCCTCTCTCGGTGATGGTTCCATCATCACAGGATTTTACAATTCTATGGTCTAAACCGAGAAATAGTTTCTTTCGCGGGATTTTACAAGACCAAGAATAAATCGTAAGATAGATCCGAAAATGAACTTTACTAATACCAGGATATTTCCATTGTTACGGGATTTTACAAGTCTATGATTTAAACCGAGAAATAGATTCTTTCGCGGGATTTTACAAAATCAAGACAAAACCGTAAGCAATGTCAGTTTGAATGTGTAATGACAATTTAGGTTTTGGTGAATTTCTGTTTTAGGGGAACATGCAGCGGTTCATCAACGGTTCATTATCCAACATCAACAATATCATCAACCATCCAATAAACACTTTGGTAAACCCATCATTCACGCATTCTGACGGCTATTGCTGTGACTACTTGGTGAAGTAAACCCGATATACCAAACTTGATCATGAAGTAGGATTCCCCAGATTTGTTACTTAATCTTGTACTAATCATTGTAAAAAAGAAACGGTGTACCCAATGTACAAAACCTCTTGACGTATCCTCAACTGCGTGAGACACCAAAGTGATAGTTACGTTGTGGGTAAGCGAGAACGAATCACAAACGTAACTAAATTAGCCAAGTCTTTATCACACTCAATAAATGCCCAAACAAGTCATCTTCGAGGAAAGGTAGAAAGAAAGAAGACGAAATAAGTAAACGCGTCCGGAAAAACCTCACTTCAAATCCAAATAAGAGATACCGTCTAAACAACCCCGTAGGTAACATTTTCCAATAGCACTTCAAGCCGCGACATAATAATCTTCGTGAAAATGTATACATCAAATTGCCAACTCTCATAACATGACGAATCTCATCATCTCATCAACTCACATCATCAAATCTCATTAGCACAAGTCATCGCCAAATCACTTCAACAGATTTCGTTATCAAATCACATAACCCTTGAGACACCCATTCACTCAATCATGTGAGCGACCTAAACTTGGCTACTAGCAATAATCTATGCCCGATCTATATCCGTGTCTCAAACAAATCATTAAGTCCGTCCAACATAGTCACCTATTTCACCAATTTTTTCACATGAAGCCCATCAAAATTAGAAGTAGCACTTGAAATCCACTCAAACCATCAAAAATAATATCACATATCACAAATAACTTCTTATATCCGTATTAACTTGTTTTGACGTAATAATCTAAAGTTACATTTGAAATCAACGCAACCTTATCTCATGAAAACAACTCACATTATTCGAACCAATAAGGTGTAAAGTCAGCATGTGGCCCAAGTTGAGATAATGCAATTGCAAGCCTAGTTACCATAATTGAGTGTAGAGGACCACGACTCATTCTTCAAGTGATTATGCACTACTTGTAATTGTTACATGCCTGTAACTTGTAACGAGCCCACAACAATTCATCCCCAAATGAAACAGGCCCATGAGTTAAGTGAAAAACACGATCCAGGTAAGTAAGGTAACTAGTCCTACCATAATATCACGTGTATAAAAATGCCACTAATCACACTTGATACCCTAATCCTTTAAAATATCCGCCCCCATCCAAACATATTATTCTTTCTCCCAAATACAGATTGCAAATAAAGCGCCTCTCACCTAACGTTTAATCTCACAAAAACATATCCAAATCTCATCTCATTATACATCATAAGAATCAAAGCAACCACAAACATATAACTGTACCATGAAGTATACGTTTACAATACAAGCCGAATCAAAAAGTGTTCTTCAAGATCCGTTTGTGGGTCTCGGGTAGGTATGATTATTAGTTGTGTTGTTTTATAACGAACCCAAGAAAAGAGATTAACGAAATTGTTATTTCTCTTATTCTTTTAAGTTCGAATAGCAATTAAAGTTGTGTCTTCAAATACATTTGATCGATGATGTTAATCGTTTTTCGAGAGACCTTTAAAGTCTTGATATACGATTATATTATTCGAAAGGAAAATAGACTGAGATTAGATATTGTGAGGGTTCTTTGATGATTCTAGGTCAAGGATTAGTTTTGGTTTGATTCGGATATGATTCTTTGCCAATCTTTCTTTCCTGACTTCATTGACTTCAGCTTGGTTTTGTTTCAGAAAATCATTCAGTTGATCAAAGTTCACCTGATGAAGGTCTTTTGTTTGGTTGACAATAGTTACATATCGTCCCCATTCTTCCGGAAGATTGTTCGATAACTTGATGTTTTGAAATCGATAGTTCAGGTGTCACTTGTTTTTATAAGCTCATTCATCAAAGTGCAAAACCTTTATCGCGAGAAAGAGCTTAGGCGTAAAGCGGTTACGAAGTAGACGAGGCTTAGGTGAGAGTTGTTGCTTATCGCGTAGGATCTTAGGATCGCCTTAGGCGTAGGATCTTAGCGTTATATCGCGTAATCGGCTTAGTAGGAATCCTTACGTGCGATCTATGGCTGTAACCTTAAGCTTATAAGTGAACAAGAAAGTTACTAAACCGTAAACCTACGCGTAATTGTGAAGTTGGTGCGTAGAGTTCGTAAGCTTTTAGCTTATGCGTAAACTATGGTTAAGAACCAAAAATCCTTTACACCACAAGTAAGGGATATCCACAAGTCGAAGTGTTCCACACACTTATCTAAGTGAGGAAGCACCCGAGTAACCGCTATAGCTCGAAGATTCTTCACCAAAATGTTATGCGTAGAAAACTAGGGATTTGACTTTTTGACTTCTCTGCGTAAAAGAAATTTCCAACGATTCAAATGATTTCTTTTGCCTGCACGAGATAGCCTTAAAACACTCGAATAACCCAAAAATGTTGACCTTTTTCACCCAAAGTGCTTAGAAAAGTTATGAGTAGAAATGACTAACTAACCAAATAATGAGTTCAAAATGAAGAAAACACCGTAAAGCTTCGAACTTTTGCAAAACTGAAACTTTAGCACCAAATAAACCTTAAACCACAAGAATCTTGAATTTTTAAGTGCAAAAATTAAAGCTTTAAGCGTTTCAAATATGTAAAACTAGAGCTTTTACGCGTAACCCTTCAAAACAAACACAAACACTCCTAAACCATTGTTAGGCGATTGATACCAATTGTGGGACCTTACTTTTACACCAACCTTACGCTGCACACCTTATCACAAGATGAACACGTTAAACCAAACACTTATGCGTATAAGAAGATGAAATAAAGAAAGGAAGATGGTGACTTGAATGATATGAAATCCGTGTATGTGATAGGATAAAGATAAACACAATATGTTGTATATTCCAAAGAAAACACATACACACACACACTTTCAAGCACACCCCTCAAATGACCATT
The DNA here is from genome assembly GCA_910596185.1 of Chrysanthemum makinoi. NCBI lineage: Eukaryota > Viridiplantae > Streptophyta > Magnoliopsida > Asterales > Asteraceae > Chrysanthemum > Chrysanthemum makinoi. Next base: position 124,194,395 of record OU343225.1, read on the forward strand.
TGAGGGTATTTATAGTACAAGTAACTTAAAACCCTAAAAGGCTTTGCTTGGGCTTTTCGTGGGTTGGACATGGATTGGGCTTTGGATACTTAAGCTTCAAACGGCTAGCATAATCATAACGCCTAGCCATTTAGCTTAGTCCAATCCACGAGCCCGTTGACTATTCTATCACGATATCTAACACACGTTACAAAGTTCCTAATCGTGAATGACCATCACTTCTAATAAAACTATTAAGGCTAACAAAGTGAAATGCAATGTTTTTCAAGATTTGAGAATTTGTTTGAAAGTTCATCAAAAGCCTTTTTATCAACCATATTAGCTGTTTTGAAATTATTAATCTCAGCCTCAACCAATGAACATTTATCAGAATCATGTTCAAGATTAAGATCGGTTTGTTTAGGTACATTTTCGGATGCACTATGTGAATGAATAGCTTAAGGGTACCTCATTACATGACACAGTCAATTGTCGGTCTAATATCTCAGATCCACATCATGTGTAACAAGAGTCACGGACCTGGCCGTGGCTTTGTAATCAAGCTTATTTATCTCTCGAGCCTTTGTATTCGGTCATCCGATCCATCATCTCGTGCATTATCCAACTCAACACTACAATCTTCGATTGTGCCCGACATTCATTCCCTTTATGATTACAAAGATCTACTTCTTGCCAATGTAAAGTAGGAGTAACAAGGCTGGTTACATCATTAATTATTGTCTCGATTTTCTGCATTCTTAAAACAACCGATCTTTCACTTGAGATACATTACCCGACTCATCACAACTATCACTCCAATTGCACCGGACTCTCATCTACTTTTTCATCTTTTTTAGTAACTTCCTCAATATACTTCTCCACATTATCCATGAGATGGATAAGTGTCTCGTGGAACACGCTAATTTCCATTCCCGGTGTGTTCTTGAAGGACATTTCAGTCATGTCTTGATCATAATCGATGTGAATTCTTTCTAATGAATGACCGAAAGTGTTTGTAGATCACTTGAAGTGCGAGACTAGAACTATCCTTTTGAACATTCTCTTTGTCAGTTGTAGCTCCAATTGCTCTAGGTTTAACAAGAAAGTTCCTGTTAATGTGGATAAGTCTGACGGAGGAAGAGGGCAATACATGTTCGCTCCATTGATGTGGGTAGAAGTAACATGAGATGAGTGAAGTTGTTGATAAGGTTCAATCTTTGCTTTCCTTTTGCATGGCATTCACTGAGCCTGAACAGGTGCAAATCTTTCTCATTGAACTCATGGTTGTCTGGGATCATACAGTTTGAGTACTTCAAATCATCAATCGAGTGCAAGACATGATGTTGATGAATCCACGGGATTTTACAAGTCTATGATTTAAACCGAGAAATAGAATCTTTCGCGGGATTTTACTAAAATCAAGACCAAACCGTTAAGCAATGACTAATGGAATGTGTTAAGATGACTGATGGATTGTCACAATGATAGACAATTGTGTGTTAGGACTTAGGATTGTTTGTAGGATTAGTAGAGATGTTGTTTGGTTGAGATTTGGATTGGTTTATGCTCGTTTTTATGGAGAAATTTAGGTCTAAAATCATAAAAGCCTCAATAACTTCTGTTCAGAACGGATTTAGGCCTCGCTCTCACGGCCGCTTTGATGGGTAGAACGGTAACGGAGTTACGGATCAAAAGTTATAGCCGCTTGAAATTTTGTGGGGAAAATTCAACAAAACGACCGATGAAATGGTCAAACCGCTTCTAACAATCCTCTACGAAGACAACTCGCTAGTTACAAGTCGCTAGATGCTCAAGTCGCTAGAGATAACTCGCTATGAACCAAGTAAAACACACAAGTAAGCTATGAACCAAATTAAGCTAAACACAAGTCGCTATGACCCAAGTCATTTGGCCGACACAAGTCGCTAAAGCACCGCCCAAGTTTAACAGTCAAGTCGCTAAAGAGAAACTCGCTAAGGTCCAAGTCGCTAACACCAAGTCGCTAAGAATATTAAGTACAAGTCGCTAACAAAATTGAAAGCAAGTCGCTAACTTCACCAAGTCAAGCTAGGTAGTGGAGAATCCACTAAGTTGTATTGTTTGTCGGCTTGTCTCAATAGACAAGTCGCTAGGACCAAATCGCTAACAATTAACACTATAACTTGCTACCTTTAATCAAGCAAGTCGCTACGATGGAAAACACTACGAGAACCAAGTCGCTAGCAAGAAAAACTTCAAAAACACACTTTTCAATCCAAAACAAACTCAACCACAGTGATTCAAGCTTACCAAATCAAAACCCAAGCACTTACAATGGTTCTAAACACAAAAGTACACCCAAAATTCAAACTTTAACACTAGAAATGATCCAAATGATGCAAAAACCACTAAACGTTTTCAAACTAAAAAACCATCTAAAACCACTAGAAATCCAAGGATATGTAAGAGAGATGATCAAACCATGGCTCTTGATACCATTTGTAACATATTGGATTTCATAAACACATACACAATCACAATAAGGGGCGTAAAGTTTAGAGGTTTTAGAGAGAGAAAGTAGGATGGGAGCCTTTCTAGAGAGAGAAAGTGAAAACATGGAAGGTTAGATTAGAATGAAAGGTCCACCCCTTCCATGGATGGAAGGGGTATTTATAGTTATAGATATAACGACCTCCTGACGGCACGTGGACTGGTGTATACGGGGTAAAGCAGTCCTTCCTCCACGGTGTTACACTAAACTATTCTACGCTACTAACTAACTAATAAACTAATAAGTAACGTAAATAACTATAAGTCTACGAGCTAAAATATGCTAGACCATAATTGGGGTGACCGACACTTTAATATGAAATTTCCAATTCCTAACATTCCCCGTGAGAATGAAACAAGCCTTTTTAAGAGGAACTTGAGTAGCTTGGGAAGTTTAGTGCAGTGCGTCACTAGGTCTATGACGTCTTGTCTTCAATACCGGTGTTACCTTAGTAACCACCTGTAGCATATGTATTGAACCCGGTTTTCCTGCCTCTAAGGTTGAATTATTGGAGGGCTATTTCTTTTCACCCTTTTCACATTCATTTCTTTTCATTCTTCAACCCCTTCAGTGCTTACCAAGACTTCATAACCAGAACTTTGTTGGGTTTATTCGATTACTAGCTGCCTCACCGCACTCTTCCCATATCTCACTTTTCTCCTTTTTCATCATACCTAAGGACTCTACACTATCTAGTGGATTGTCCCTGGGTAGATCCCTCCGGCTCTGGTGGGGATCGTGGGAACGAATACCTAACCTAACCATCCTTATAACACCATGCATAAAGTAAATTGGTCGGTCTTTTGGTCATGTTCTTTCCTTCATGAAACCAATTGTAAAATCATTTGGAAAAATCAATCAAGGTACTTGTGATATAAAATCAAAACATTTTGTACCTTAATTGTTTTGATCATTTAGAAATGCTCCCCCTCAACATGTGCGTATGATATTGAAATTGTTTAGCACATGGAGGCAAGAGTTCTTTGAAATAAATTCTTGATCACAATTTCCATAGAAAAGCCATTTGATTTTCTTTGGTAAATTCTCCCCCTCAATATGTGCGTTTGATATTTGAAATCATTTTATCACATAGAGGAAAGAGTTCTTTTGAAGCACATTTACGATCGCCAATAAAAAACCATTCGCTCCCCCCCTCAATATGTGCATCGATATACGAAAGAGTTTGGCACATATTAGAGAGAACTTTGCACTTTGAATCAAAACGATCATCTTTATATCAAGTTTCATTATGAAATCACACATTCTCCCCGATCAAAAATATCAAACCCTTTGAGATTTTGGATCTCAAGTGATTTAATCAGGTTTAGAAAACATGGGAGAAAATGTGGCCTGGTTTAAATACTCATCTTGTTTTTGGATAAATGCTCCTCCTCAACATGTGCATCGTGTATTTGAAATTGTTTGGCACATGGAGGCAGGAGTGCCTTTAAAGGACTAAAACCAATTCCATTTAAACAAATTTGAGATTTAAATCACGATCTCTCCCCCGATTAAAAATTTCAAACCAATTGAGATTTTGGATCTCGATTGATTTAAATCATTTAGAAAATTTTGGGGAAAGACGTGGTAACATTTAATTATGAAATTGACAGATAAGGAACAGATTTAGACATTAAAGATTGTTAGTGTCAGGTATGATAGTTTTAAGAGATCTTTAAGTAAAATAAAACAATTTCACAAATAAACAATAATGTAAAAATTTCATTTTGAAAGACCTTGATTCAAAAGAAAAATCATACCATGACATAACATTAAATCTTTAGATCACCACTTATTATTGTACAACCGGACCTTTTATGAAGAAATATCGATTGAAAATATTTTATTTTAAATCACTCTCCCCCTCAATCGATGACCGTAGTCGATGATTGAGTGACTTAAGCTTTGATAAAATGAAGTCCGGTGATTTTCAAAAATTAGTCCAATTTATTTTCAAAACAATATTTTTCCATTTTTCAAAACAATATTATTTGAAAATTGTTTAAAAAATGGTATCATGCACAAAGATACGTTAGGTGGTTGAGAAGCTTCTGTTGATGTTGTAGGGCTTGGAAGAAAACCGTCACTGTGATGCAAGAGACTTCATCACGTAGCATTTTAATGCCAACCGAGGTCAAATAAAGCCCGCTTTCTTCATTTGTCGATGAAGAAAACCATCTGTGATCGCGATGCAAAGAGACCTCTTACGCTGCATTTTTTCATGCCAACTCTCCATAGAAGTCCAATTAAGCTCCGTTTCTTCATTTGTCAACCCAAGATATAGTTACCCTTTCCTTACGGCATCCAATCATCTTCATTTGTGGGATCCGGATCGGGAACATTCTTATATACCAATATACGCATACGCTAGTGAACACACATACATATATATGGTGGTCGACAACACCCAAACAACAATCGACTAATAAAAGTCATTCCAACATAACAATCAATTCATATAAGGTATGGGATTTATGTGTTTATCAAACTCAATCATCTAATCCTAACAATCATATCCTAAATTCCTATTCCTTCGACATAGGCAAATATCATTTTTAATTAAGTACGTAGGATAATAAAGAAAGCCCGTTAGATGATATAAATTTGAAAACATTCTCCCCCTCAATCAATGACTCATTTTATAAAAAGTTTAAACGCGCTGAAGTCATTGATTGAGTTTTCAATTTTTTCAAAACTCAAATGATTGATTTTCAAGCAACTCATTTACCACCACTTTTTGAAAACAACAAATATTTTTCTGAAGAATTTTAGACGAAAAAACATTTGTGTAGGAACAGTAGTCCTTCGACATACTTTCCTCAAATAGTTTTAGGATAAGTGCAAGAAATATTTGACAAATTGTTTTAGCGCAGCACTTTCTTTTCTTGAAGAACGGGTTGCTATCTGAAATAATAGCAAGCCATAGTTTAAGCACGGGTTACAGTCTGAAGTAACTGTAAGCCATAGTTTGAGACATGTTTTGGAAAAGAATATTTGCACCTCCTGCTCGAACTTCATCTATGGTCCCGTGCCATTGTTGAATGACATTTTTAAGACCGCATATGTTATCGATACCAGAAGACATGTCTAGAGAAAACATATTTTTGGTATTTTTGAAATTTTCTGATTTTTATGGATTTTTGATGATTTTATATTTTTCTATTTTCTTTTTCTGGTTTTATATTTTTGTATTTGGTTTTTTTGATAAATATTTACAAAGATAGAGAAGATGATATAGTTAAAGAAGATGATGATACGAGTACCGAGATAAGGATATCGAGTAGCCCCGTTGTATAAGATAGAAATGACCATCTCTTAAACTTCCACCACCAAAGCTTCCTAGGCTCCAGAATAGAAGATAGAACATGAGCCTTTGAGAAAGAGAGACTTTGGTAGCTTCCCCCAAACTGAAAATCCATTAGATGAGCAGATTCGAAGCTCTATTTCAAGCTTTCCTTAGCCAGGTGCACAGAGAAGCACACCACTATCATAAATCCCGCTGCTCCTTTTAAGAGCGATAATCGAGATTCTTCGTTCGGGGTTATATCATCAACAAGAACAACAACGTATCATCCCACACATAAATAACTCTTCTCAAATTTCATAACCACTGAAGTCTGATGCAATCCATTCCAAAAGGTGTCAAGAGACCACTTCCCCCGAGTAGTTGAAATGATGCAGCCCGTCTCTTAGTATAGAGCTCAAGAACTATCCCGAATACACATCATTCAGGAAGAAAACACCTCCCCAATGTTTGTGGTAAACAATGGCTTTCTTCCCCGATGATCGTGTATGAAGCTCAAGAACCCAAGTATACACATTCCCCAAGAGAGAACAACCGATAACATTGAAGCATGCGAATCATCGATTATCTCTGCTGATGACAATCTCTGGGATGTCAACTCGAATAAGTGATTATATCTCTCAATCATCGATTAAGCCCTCAAGTGAGACAGTTGAGCCCCCAATGAACATAATTTCTATCCCCGATGATTGCGATAACATCGAGATCATCACACACTAGTGTATTACCCTCTTTTATCTCCGTAAACTTTCTCTTACATCACTTCCCCACGTCGTTGGAATAATAACACAAAAAGCCTTGATGAGTAAAACCTTGAGTTTCTCTGCGGTCATGACATTTGTTTTCCGGGATATCTTCAATCACTTAGAAGAATTAAGTTCATCAAGTTTACTCGCTTTTGTGTTTAGATGTGAGTCTCCTTCCCCCTAACGGTTTTGACACTTCAGAGTGACGAACATATTATAAGCCCAAATACTTGAAATCTGTTGAGAAGATTGCTTGAAGTCTTTGTGAGAATCAACTTGTCAAGAATAGTGTGAGCAAATCTAATTGGGGATTAAATCAAACATTTCACCCTCCCCCAATTAGTGCTCTCCCCTAAACCGACAATCTTTTTGATAAATGCCATGAATAAGAAAAAGTCTTTAGATCGTTAAATGCAACTCGTCTTTAGTCTTCTAACATGTAGCGGAAAATGTAGAACCGATCAGACTCGACCTTCTTCAAGATTGTCCAGTTGGGGATTAGATAGTTAACATCTTTTTCTCACCAAATCGCTCCAATTACCTTATATGTAGCAAATCTCCTTAACTAAAATCCCTCCCAATCAAACAAGAAAGATGTTCATCAAAGAAATCATTGACAAAGAACTAGAAGAACTTTGTCATTTAATCATATCACCAAGAACTAGAAGCACTTTGTCATTTAATCATATCACCATGAAGATGTCAACCAACGGCTCATAGAAGAAACTCCATGTAAAGATGACCCGATAAGAAGAAGCTCGGTTCGTACATGAGTTAGGAGCGATGACAATATATTCTCATATGTCAATTAACCATGCGAATTATCACATTTCTTCTCCCCTCAAGAATTGCATACGGAGATGCCATTCTTGATTAAGTAAGTGAAATCATCTAAATGTAGTCTATTCACTTCTCCCCGTAAAATTAGCATATGATGTCGCCATCGTCATTATAAAAGATCAAGTGGAATAAGAGTAATTATCGATAGTCCGGTTCACTTGATGGTGAATGGGCGCATGGAAAAAGCATGAAGTATGTTGATGAGAATGGTCATAATAAGAAGATTTTCTTCTTCCAAGATAATGCGCCTTGGCATACATTTCTTTTCTTTAGAGAACGAGGCATGAACTTTTGTGTTCATACGTCATAATGTTGAAGTACGAGGCCTGAACTGATGTGAACAGACGTCATAATCTCTCTCTTTTCAGCTCTCTTGGCAAAACTTGTAATCAACCCCATTATCATTCAGTAGGCTCTTTGTCGTGACAACTGATGAGGAAAACCAAATATGATGAATTTGATCCTAAAGTAAACTAACCCGAACTCGTGACTTAAACTTGCACATATGTAACAAAGAGCGGTGTCGAGACTTCATCCTCATTTGAATCTCTAAGTACTCTATACACTTCAACCAACCAACCATCAAGCATAAGACGTACATCACCTATTGAAGATCCACAATTGAATGTGACACTGAACACTACAACGTAACTCCTTAAAGTGATAGTTATTTTGTGGTGGTAAGAGCCCAATTCCCCCAAGTGGTAAAGAAAAGGTAAAAGACACCCAACAATAACTAGATTTCCAAGTCTTCATTTTTTGATAATAAGCTCGAACAAGGATCATGAAGAATCTTCATCCAACCATCCCGATACCTTCAGATACTAAGTACACTTGCCCGTGTCATTTCACTTCAACCTCAAATAAATAATACTGAATTAACGCCGTTGTCACATCTTCTGATTACAAGCTCAAATCTAGCCTCCTTTGACGTTTTAAGTGAACTATGATAATGGTTTCATCCCAACCATGATTAAAAGCACATAACCCCGTAAAACCATGTAATAACCAAACTACCATGAAGAATATCCAAACACATCCAATTCATGAAGTACACCCTTATATCCCTTCTTCGAAGCAGAAACCGTAGCACCATTATCAGATAACATCCAGAAATACACTTTCCTCTCTCCAGGATGGTTCCATCATCACGGGATTTTACAATTCTATGGTCTAAACCAAGAAATAGTTTCTTTCAAGGATTTTACAAGACCAAGAATAAACCGTAAGATAGATCCGGAAATGCACTTTACTAATACCAGGATATTTCCATTGTCACGGGATTTTACAAGTCTATGATTTAAACCGAGAAATAGATTCTTTCGCGGGATTTTACAAAATCAAGACAAAACCGTAAGCAATGTCAGTTTGAACGTGTAATGACAATTTAGGTTTTGGTGAATTTTGCTTTTAGGGGAACATGTAGTGGTTCATCAACGGTTCATTATCCAACATCAACAATATCATCAACCATCCAATAAACACTTTGGTAAACCCATCATTCACGCATTCTGACGGCTATTGCTGTGACTACTTGGTGAAGTAAACCCGATATACCAAACTTGATCATGAAGTAGGATTCCCCAGATTTGTTACTTAATCTTGTACTAATCATTGTAAAAAAGAAACGGTGTACCCAATGTACAAAACCTCTTGACGTATCCTCAACTGCGTGAGACACCAAAGTGATAGTTACGTTGTGGGTAAGCGAGAACGAATCACAAACGTAACTAAATTAGCCAAGTCTTTATCACACTCAATAAATGCCCAAACAAGTCATCTTCGCGGAAGGATAGAAAGAAAGAAGACTAAATAAGTAAACGCTGTCCGAAAAACCTCACTTCAAATCCAAATAAGAGATACCGCCTAAACAACCCCAGAGGTAACATTTTCCAATAGCACTTCAAGCGCAGACATAATAATATTATCGTGAAAATGTGTACATCAAATTGCCAACTCTCATAACATAGCTCGAATCTCATCATCTCATCAACTCACATCATCAAATCTCATTAGCACAAGTCATCGCCAAATCACTTCAAGTGATTTCGTATCAAATCACATAACCCTTGAGACGCATCCGACTAATCATGTGAACGACCCAAACTTGGCTACTAGCAATAATCTATGCCCGATCTATATCCGTGTCTCAAACAAATCATTAAGTCCGTCAACATAGTCAACCAATATCACTCAATTTTTCACATGAAGCCCATCAAAATAAGAAGTAGCACTTGAAATCCACTCAAACCATTAAAAATAATAACTCATATCACCAATAACTTCTTATATCTCATTACACTTGTTTTGACGTAATAATCTAAAGTTACATTTGAAATCAACGCAACCTTATCTCATGAAAACAACTCACATTATTCGAACCAATAAGGTGTAAAGTCAAAGATGTGGCCCAAGTTGAGATAATGCAATTGCAAGCCTAGTTACCATAATTGAGAGTGAGAGGACCACGACTCATTCTTCAAGTGATTATGCACTACTTGTAATTGTTACATGCCTCAGAACTTGTAACGAGCCCCAACAATTCATCCCCAAATGAAACAGCCCATGAGTTAAGTGAAAAACACGATCCGTAAGTAAGGTAACTAGTCCTACCATAATATCACGCGGTATAAAAATGCCACTAATCACACTTGATACCCTAATCCTTTAAAATATCCGCCCCCATCCAAACATATTATTCTTTCTCCCAAATACATATTGCAAATAAAGCGCCTCACCTAACGCTTAATCTCACAAAACATATCCAAATCTCATCTCATTATACATCATAAGAATCAAAGCAACCACAAACATATAACCTGCACCATGAAGTATATTACAATAACAAGTCAATCAAAAGTGTTCTTCAAGATCCGCAGTGGGTCTCGGGTAGGTATGATTATTAGTTGTGTTGTTTTATAACGAACCCAAGAAAAGAGATTAACGAAATTGTTATTGCTCTTATTCTTTTAAGTTCGAATAGCAATTAAAGTTGTGTCTTCAAATACATTTGATCGATGATGTTAATCGTTTTTCGAGAGACCTTTAAAGTCTTGATATACGATTATATTATTCAAAGGAAAATAGACCGATTAGATATTGTGAGGGTTCTTTGATGAGTCTAGGTCAAGGATTAGTTTTGGTTTGATTCGGATCTGATTATATTGCTTCGAGTGTTTATATTTTTGAAAATCATGGATCAATGATGGTTATTTGCTTGAATTTATATTTTCGATTCTTGGTCAAGAGTTGGTTAAGGTCACAAGTTGCTAGATTAATTTCTTGACATAAGTCGCTAAACGGTTTTGAAAAGTTGCAACATCATTAAACACAACAAGTCGCTAACTTTATTTTTCTCAAGTTGCTAACATTTCAGTTTGACTCAAAAGTCAAACCGCCACCAAGTCACTACCATTAACAACTCGCTACTTGTTAAATAACAAGTCGCTACCAAAAAAAGGGGACAAGTCGTTACGTAGATTCATAGTATCTGGACATAATGGACAACTCGCTATAAATTTATCTTTGACATTTTCCGGCGAGTTATTCCGACCAAAAAACCGTTCATATTCATAGTTACCTAGAAAAATAGTTTTGACCCAGTTTTGACCAAGAAAAAGTGACCATTTGACCACAAAGATATCACAGATATGACTCAAAAAACATGTCTAAAAGATGATAAAATATGTTTGAACAAGATTTATAACACAAAGCAGATATACTGACATGACTTTTTGGACCAACAGAAAGGATAGGATATATGTTTAAAACTGTTATCTCGAAAAAGTAGGAAAGCAATTTTTTCCGACCAACAAAAGTACTAAAAACAGTTTAAAAACATGATACAAACCCCAATGAATCATCAAAACACAAAAACCTTGGCTCTGGTACCATTTGTAGGATCGTAATATTTATTGTGTTGATGATTTGGGTGGTCTTGGATGATGGAAATACATGTTTGCCATTTAGAGAGAGAAAGTAGAGAGATGGGTGTTCTAGTTAGAGACTTGCTTTGCAAATAATGAAAGGTTAGATTGAGAAGCACCACCCATTCCATGGATGGAAGGGGTATTTATAGTTACAAAGTAAACGACCTCCTGACGGCCTGTGGATCAGGTATACAGTGGGTAAAGACCCGTCCTTCCTCCACGGTGTTACACTAAACTATTCTACGCTATAAACTAACTAATTAACTACTAAATAACGTAACAACGACATGTCTACGAGCTAAATTATGCTAGACCATAATTGGGGTGACCGACACTTTAACATTGAATTTCCAATTCCTAACACGGAGTAGGAGCTGGAGTAGAAGCAGGAGCAGGAGCCGTAGCTGGTCACGCAGCAGTTGCCCAAGGCGGAGCAGAAGTCAAAGTCGTGAGCTAGCCGTACCGCATCTTAAGAGCGTGAAAGGCGGCGTGTGTCAATGTTTGATCAAAAGTAGCGCATTTCGTTGTTATTCCTTTGGTAAACCCTGAACAAGTCAACCACCAAGACATTGCCTTTTCAGGAGCAGTGGCTCCATCTCAAATATCAATCCCGAAGAGTAATATTGATCATACGCTTTTGATTCATGTGTGATTCCTTAATTGACATTTTTCTTTTTCTGATTCCAGTCATCAGCTAGGGAAGTGGATCTTCTATCGAAGGAGGGAATGTCAGGAATCTTGTCACTGAGTCATCATTTTCAACTCGACAAAATGGGGATAACAACTCAATGATTCAATACCAGGACAGGGTTGACAGCAATGTAAACTTCCATTTACTGATGGATTCGTCCGTTGCAAGGTCAAGCAGTGTACATGGTTGTTCTGAACTGCTGAATCAGTCATTGTTGCAGATTACTCAAGGTAAATCAGTACCTCCTCTTGCTTCATTCAATTTTAGAAAACCATAAAATTAACAAATATAGTCTCTTCATCTTAGTTTCATAGTTTTTGCATAGGTAATGACATGTATTTCTTGTGAGGTCATATATGTGGTTTTATTTTCATGTCTTACGTGAACTATTCACAGACCTGTAGCATAATCCTGATATATATTTCAATGGTTAGCAAAGATCCTCACATTATTAATTTCAAATTATAGTTTTTAAGGAGCAAACTATGACACTGAAGCTTATGAAATTGTTGGTCTACAAAAGTGGAGACCCGAGGGCAAAGTAAATCTGAAATAACTTATATGCATAATGATATGGGTTAAAATTGGGTGAGTCATGTACGTTGAGTCATGGGATATGTTGTGTTGGAATTCTTGATGCATCAGGCAAGACCCGATAACCTGTTGACAAGATCAGGTTGGGTCGGAAACATGTACTTTCATTATGCATTCATATCAAAATATTATTAGACTCATTACATGGCAATGCAATCATGTACTGTAGTTCTTTCTTCACATTCCGTTGCTCTAAATATCTTATGAATTGTATTCATTTGTTCACAAACAGAATGGCTTTGCCTCTCTTCATTATAAGCTGGATTGGGTCAATGTCGCTGCCAAACTTTTTTGTGAAAGAGGCATTCTTGATCTATCTATGTTTGTCAGGGACAAATAACGAGCTACATAATTTCTTATTGATGATAATGGAAAGTTATAGTAATTTGGGGATTGATCTACATCCATTCTTCAGTTGTAAATTCATTATGGGCCTTGCTACTTTTGATTATGCTTCGCTCATAAGAAAATAAGTTAAATTGGGTTTTTTACTTGCTTGACAGAGGTATCACCCTATTCAAATGGGATGCATAGGTCGGGGTTTTACATAGTTGATTAGTCATGTAATATCATTCAATGATTTAGACCTCCTTGATATTAATGGAAAACCATGTTAGAAGCTTCATTGCTAATTTCATCAAAAGTGTTAGGCTTCAAGGGTGGTTGGACTATCTTGCTAATGCATTTGGTGGTGTTTAATTCATGTCGTTAAATATCTTTTTATTTGTTTCCTTAACCGATATTAAGTTGTAGCCATGCTCTATTTGTTAACATTAACCTTGAAACTCAAACATTAAAGTATCCTTAAATGAATTTATCTTCAAGTTTTTAACTCCTTTTCTATTGTAACTTATAAGTTTTCAAGATCTTGACTTTGTGCAATTTCATTCTTATATATAGTGTTTGGGTATCTAATTAATGAAGCTGGTGAGTTGTCATTCTTATTCTAAAAAACCAAAGCATCTTGAATAAACCGTTTTGTTTTCAAGATACATGACCAAGGAAATTCGTGAAGTCAGGATGTAGGTATGTCTCATGACCCATTTGTTCTCGATTTTCATGTCCTTCACTATGAACTCTTGAATTACACATGTTCCTTGATCAAACCAAATAAGATAATCATGTTTAGCTGTAATTACAAAATAACTAATAATGGTGATGTTTATCTACAACATTTTCATGATATTAATAGACGGAAAATGGGAAGCATTTTGTACTTGGATGGTCATAGTTCGGTTGAACAGCCGATGGATTGTCAGATGGTGCATGGTGCATCTGGTTATGGTTCTCATAAGCACTGAATGATTTTGGCAGAATGGATACTGGTACTGATGATGATATATCAGACAAAGGCGGCGCTTTATTACTTATGTTCATGTCATCACGTGATTCTGTACGTTCAGATTAGTTCTTGAAGAGGTCAACCTAGAGTTATTGGCATTTTTTGAAGAAACCAGAAGGGCACACATTACTAATGTTACTCAACTATTGAATTAATTAGGTGTAAGGTTTTGTCATATGGGTCAAAATAGCTACTGCAATGGCACAACCATTTATTAAAAACAATATGTAGAAGCTTATGTTATAGTTTTTTAGAGGGGTGTTTGGTTTTGCATTACGATGAGAAAGAACCTAATAGTTGCATAAAAGGTTTTAATAGATTTAAATATATATTAGCAGATTGGAATGCCAAATCCATAAAGTAAAAATGAACTAAACGCCTTCTATTACTAATCAATAATACTACGTTATAAACTATATAAGCTAAATAGACATCCAATAGACCGTAGATATCCATTAAACTATATCACGAAAAACCAAATGCGATACATCTTCAATAAAGTGTAGTTTCACCTTGGCAATCACTGGTGGTAAGATCCTCTTTTTTTCTCACATACCGAGTGTTGCGTGTTCTGTTGCGGATTGTTTGTTTTAAAAGACACTACATGCCGGTTTGTGAACAATGCAAATAACGAGGTATTTAGATACTCGAGTCGCTTTTGACGATTATCACCTTTGAAACCACTTATATATTTTCATATACTCCGTAACTTTTAATTACTTTTAATTAATTTTTAGTATATATTTGATACACAAAATCATAAAAATAATAACCACAAGTCATACCCGTCCATCGGACGGGTTTTGACACTAGTATATATATATATATATATACTAGTGTAAAAACCCGTCTGATGGACGGGTATGACTTGTGGTTTTTATTATTAGGTTTTAGTAGTACAAATATATACTAAAAATTAATTAAAAGTTAAATTAAACAATTTACAACTATAATGTAACTATCTTATTTAAAAGCAAAGATTAATGTAACAATTCAAAAGGATAATATGCATTGTATACTTGACATAACAAAATCAAAATATAAAAGTGAAACATTCGTATGTGCTCCAGAATGTCGCTTCTTACTATGAACTGACTTGTTCGACAATTTTATTCCTTCTCTCTTGGCCAACAATAGTAGAAGTGTTGCCATTCTAATCTCTCTTGGAATCTGTAATCTTTCGATCATTTACTTGAAAATTTGTTAAACCAAAAGAGGGTGTATCATAATTTTATAATTTAGTAATATTTAGTCAAGTTCCACATATTTATGCAATGACTTAAAATGTTTATACTGGATTGAAATTAACACAAATAAATATACATACACTAAGTTACCTAAATATATGAACTTAGACTTGAACCCCTATCTTGATGTTACACAAACTAAATGAGCATTACATTTTTAAAACTATACTCAAGGTCAAGAAGAAAATATATCAAAACTTTTACTATTAAGTAGCAAGAATTATTTTCTTTTGTTAACACATTTATCATTTAGAGTGACATAAGATAAAAATAAAGCCGAAATCGAACCATTTATATATAAATGGTTCAAAATTGTTTCTAAGTTATTCTCACCGGATGTACTATTTGAAACTAATCTAAAAGTGCTGCACTGACCAACATAGCCAAATCCTTATACTCGCTTTTGTTTTTTTCCTTCATTGGGTTCAGATCATTCATTGACTCAATGTGTACAAATTATCTTGTTTTTTGTAATTAAAGTCTTCGAATATCATTACTTATATGTTATAACTAATACTAAATAGCAGTGTTTTGTAACAACCAAGATACTTCATAAATTAAACTTTTAGTCTTATACATTCAGCTTAGGTAAGACATGATGAGGTCCTCGTTTACTCTTTATTCCCAGCTGTCATGAGTGGGCTAAAAGGGCTAATAATTAAGTGCTAGTAAATAGAACCGCTACTGTGACCGCCCAAAAATTAGAAGGCGCTAGAGCATCCTTCTTAGACAATCTTATTTGTGAAATCTACCTAGACTATGGTTGCAGTTTTTAAAAAAACATAAGAATGCACTCATAAGTCAACAAATACTTACCTGTTGTACAACATCTGTTTAAGAGTCAACAAAAGTCGTTGCTTCATCCCAAGGCGAACTTGATCCAAGTGCAAGATTGTCATATCCACCTAGAGCACATTGTCCAAGTGTCCGTATGGATGCTTCAATCTTAATTGTATTAAACTTTAATAATACTGTGTTTAGCATGTTCAAAAAAATGTTATCACATACACATATAGAATTACAATTATCAGCAAGAACGTGGTAGGTATATGTCTAAAATTCATTAATTTGCAGCTTTTTAAAACCCGTGAAAACTTAAATATGAGCATGTAAGTTGGACCGATAGAATAGGCACATGCAGGAAAAATTAAAGAAGTAAAACTATATTCAGTGAGACGCTAATAAGTCATTGTCATGGGATATCAACAATCCTTTTCAAGTGCATCGTATACATAATAAAGAGAGTTAGCGAAGTTCAAAACTTTAAGCTCATCGTTTATCTTGCAATCAAGCTGAGATTACAAGCATCATCATGCTCCAACATAAATTTAAGACAATTAGATGGGAACCTGGAGTGTGTACATGATAAGATGAGCAACTGCCATCTCAATAATCAAGAATGACCTTCATACAATAAAATTATGTTAAAAGAATAAAACTAAGAGAAAAAAAATACCGCGTCGAAATAATTTTAATTATAGTTTTTAGGTAAGAATGCAATAATTAGAAATACCATAAAGTGCCCACTGGCATCACACGAATTGATTGCCCTTCCATACCGGCTGGCCTTGTTGATCCATTCGAGGAACAAATTGTTGTTGAAGTGATGCATTGTAAGATTTTGAATTTTCCATAATTGCACGTTCCAGTTTTTCTGCTTTTCACCTTCAAACTGGATTGTTGGGCCTTGTCTTCCAAGAAATGGGAAGCCAGATGTAGATGAAACATTCATATACTTCAAGTTTGATGGCATATTAATTGGTTGATTAGCCTCCATCATTGATGCTTGCAAATGATATCCGTCTAACCAGCTGTAATCATCATTTAGGGGATTCTGACCCAATGCAGAACCCTGCTCATTAACTTGTTTAGGGCGAACATTGTTAAAACCATGTGGAGGTCCAATGTGTTACAGTGTCTTACTATAGAACCTTTCAAATAATTAGGTGGCATGGCCGAGAATGTATATCGACCAACTGTGTAAGGATCAGGTCCAGAAGGCGCAACATTATTTATATGAGTAATAGCTTCTCTGAAGGATGCATTTGCATCATCAATCACAGAAGGTCCCACCAAACTTTGAGATGTTCCACCATACACTGTACCACTTTCACGGATACCTGTAGCATTTAAAATCTACATATCTCTGTGCATTCCATAATTACCTACATACTCCGGTTATCGCCATTATTAGCAACTAAAAATGAATATCTCGAAACATATAAGTTAAAGATAAACACAAACTTAATGTTTTTTGCACATGCTGTATTGTGTTGCTTTCTTCTGTGATAACTTAATGTCATTCAAAACTTGACACACTGATTCAAAAGCCATAGCAATAAATGTAATCATGTTACCATTCTTTGGATTTTTTCTTCCTGAAAATGTCGTTGCGTAGACGCCCTGCGAGGTGTTGTCATCAACCAAGACGGTCGTATTGAGAAATCTGATACAAACTCAACATTAATTCCCTTATAGATTAGGAAAAAAATTGAACTTAATTTTGTTACCTTTGTTGCAGGTACCAAACTGCTAAAATCATTGGTAAAATCAAGGACTTCAGGCATTTTGTCAGGAAACATAAATAAATATATAATGCAAATATAGTTATTGCTTTAGCTCACTCTCTTGCTCATGTAATCATTTTTATCAAGTTAGAAGTAATTACATTTCAAGTTAGTCAAAGTTCTTCTTAAAAGCAAAAAGTCAAAATCTCAATTAGTGTCAAATTAGGTTGTATTTTTTATTTTTAATTTACTCAGTTTTTATCCTATCATTCTGAAATTTTTCATTTTAAATTTTTTGCTAGCTTGTGCCTCTAAACATCATTTTTTCATAAATTTTATAATTTTTCTCATGAGCTTTTGAGAGGCTTATAGTTACCTGTTTAGGACTTAACTCCCCATGCACATTCAGCTCTTAATCTCCATTTAGCTAGCATATGTTACCCAGAAACTCGTGACATGGTGATGTCAAGTGCAAAACAAATTGAAAGTAAGATGAGGTTGTTCAACAAAAAAAATCGTATGGAAACAAAAAATTTCAAACCAAGACCAAATAACGTCATTAACTAAGACTAAAATTTAGATTTTTACTTTTTACTTTAGCGATACATTCTTTTCCAAACTATAGTTACCAATCCTTTTTGTTCATTCTAAGATGAAAACGGCCTTGCATTATTGTTTAAAATTCTGTTCATGTTGGTCATTACTAAGATTAAATAGCACTATATTATTCATGCACCGCAACAACAAGTTATATGCTTAAACTTATACATCATTAAATGCTGTTGAAAGTCCTAAAGTCATAATTTTGTTTTTCAGACATGCAGTATATGATATGTATCATGTGAAACACCCCCTACTGAGCGGGTGCCTGATATTGGGTGTGAGCATGCTTCAAATAAACCTCTTCTGAGAACCGCATTCAAGGTACATTATCAGCATTTACATACCTGATAAGCTATGTAAATATAATTCTTTTGTCTGTATTAAACATAATAGGTTAACTATTAGACGTCATCTTTGTTGACACCATAAACCAATAGCAGCAGATGACATTATGTCTTTCTACAGTAAGAAATATGAGCAGTGTTTTATTTTTCGAAGACCAACCACTTAAGGATTTCCATGTGGACACGTAAAAGAGGGCATGATTGCTATGTGGACACATAAAAGAGGGCATTTTGAAAGAGTGATAATATGATGAAGCATACCTGTACAGCCCTTTAAAGTCTTCCTTATGAACGATAAGCTTCAAGGGCGGCATATGTTATATTTGTATACGGAACCACGCCGACTCTCAACCCGTGTGTCTAAATTAAAAATCAAAATCAAGCCTATCAGGCAACTTATTGGCCTAAGAATGCAAGAAAAGAACCATAACTGAACAATTCTTATTAGAAGCAATTTTCTAAATCATCTATATTAGTTTTAGTACCATAAGCTGCAACAGTAGGATCACACTGTTTTTAAATGGTTGTTAATTTGGATACGCTAATGGTGAAAATACGAAACCATTGATGTATTTAATGAGCTATACCAGAACAAATTCTAATAAATGATGCGGTTTTACAACAGCCCCGAACACCCATTTCCCAAAAAAATAAAAAAAATGATTACAAAAACAACCGGGATACTCCTTCACTGCTCCTGTTTTGCAGCAGGTAAAAAATCACCTGAACTCCCACTAAAATCCATCCAAACACCTGTTAAAATGGATCCACCATAAAGAGTTATGAAGATATACCTTTTTGAGTTTCCTCTTTTAATATATGCAACTATTGAGGGACTAACCGAGAAACATAATGTGTTCTTTAGAGTTATTAATTGTCATATTCCTCAACACTCGGTCTCAAGTTAGCGGTTTAACTAATTCATAGTTAAGCAAACATTCGTAAGTTGGACGCCTGCGGACGCTTATTCGTGAGCTAATTTGTTGTTGTTGAGTATAATTTAGAGAACGCCTTACATATACCATCCACCAAGCATAATGGTTGTGTCAACGGAATTTAAGACATTTGGTATTTCTATTTTTTATATATATATATATATATATATATGTATATATATATATGTATATATATATATGTATATATATATATGTAGAAGTTATAAAATTGTATGTTGCTATTCCTGAAAAGCAGACACCACCTGGTGTTATATAGCTAACCTGACACCTGATGAAGAGGGTCCATATATCGGACTTCAACCGTGGTCAATCTGATCTTGCAAGTCCTCAGAGTGGCTTGTTACAGGGTTAACTACCTGCATTTCAATCATAAATTAGTAGTAGCTTAATTAGAGTCACACTGTGAAGCCAACTCACATTATTAAGGAATGTTTTTGTTTACCTACATAGTTATCCTTAAACATTCTAGGAGTCACTGGCGAAGCGCGCACATTATCCCACCCAAAACTCCTTACGAAAACAACCTGGAACTCCATTACTTCTGCTACTTTGTAGTAAAAATGGCTATGGCAACCACCATTTTTGAACTATGTATTAGAACCCCTATTACAGCTTTAGTAGTATTTTATTATGAATGAAAACCTTTTATTAATACCAATATTATCTGTTTATGTAGTAGTTTGACTATTAAATTTTAAGCATCTCCAAAACACACATTATTTATGTATTAAGTTTGATCCAAAAAAAATGCTGGAATAGCCTATGCCAAACACACCTTATCCTTATTATTGTATTAACCTGATTGAAATAACCTCATTTTTTGCAAGACGTACTTGATATATATCATAACCATCTTTCAATACACAATGCAACATCAAGCTCAGATAAATGCTCAATAAACATCTTAGCAAGTGCAGTTGTTTATAGAAACTACATATGTAGTAACGAAACCTATGTGTATATATCACAGCTTGGAGCCAAAACTTAAAGTAACTGGAACAATCGACGCAATTATTGATCAATTATGATTTTTAACACGAGTCAGTAAATTACACATCACTGTGTTCCTTTTCTACTCAATATCTGTGTTTCTACTAAAATATATATGTTGGGACACAGGGAGTACTATTTTTATAACTAACAAAAAACCTATATTCAATTGATTTGTTAACAATTAAAAATTAACATTAAGCCTCCTTTTAAAGCATCCTTGACATCTTAAATATTTGTTGTAACCATCTCTACTAATCCCCAATAAGTCCTACCATTCTTTTTGCTAAATGGATCAGGAAGGCTTTTTGTTCCATGACAGTGAACCTCATAAGTTGTTTTGAGAGGAATTTCCATATGTTGATCTTCAAAATAACAATTTTTATAGAGACTGATGTTTGCTTACTACTTCATGAGAAATAAGACAGAAGTGAAACATGTTCATTAGTCAACTGGGTGGAACCCCGAACGTAAATCTTTCGTGCATGAATTGAACCTTATATCTCATGAATCAAGATTTATTGTCTTAAATGCCCATTTAAGATGACAGTTGTGGGTAAAAAAAGATCTTGAAGAATAAGGTATTCTCAAATTAAAAACAACTCGGATAAAATTTAAAATCAAGAAATGGATCCAATTATACGCACATGGCCCGTTGTTTTATGAGAGTAGGACGCTCCTTAAGGAGAGACTACTCTTGAGACGCACCACCCTCTTGAATAATTAAATCTTGCGCGGTCAAACTCCCTGAAATCGTCAAGCAGTGATGCATGTTCTTAGGTCATAAAAGTTTATTGCAAATGACCAACAATGATGTTATTTATCATTGTATATTACTTAACTGTCAGTGTTGCTGATGCATTCAACAAATTAAGTCAAATTCAAGTCAACTTTAGCCAAAATCAATTTCTATGGAGATCGTGAAGACAATTTAACAATGAATAGATACGAAATGAATTTGTTGATTGTTTAATATATTCTGTTTAAATCGAAAGGTTAATTTTCGTACTGTAAAATTAGGATCCTTGTTTATGCTAGAGCTTATGAAACATAAGCCGAAAACCAAATAAGCCATAAGCCCGCTATATAAGCCTAAACAAACACCCCCTTATATGCGTATATAAGAAGATACTTGTAAGAAAATTACCAATAGACGCGCTCATCATTGTAACAGTCGGCCTGCTCTATTTTAATTGAAGACAGTGATACCCCTACACAGAAAGGTAGAACGTTTTCACTAAGCTGAATGTCGTTTACGAAACGAAAAATATTATTTTCTTTTAAACAATCACCTTTCGCGCGTGTTTCCACAACTATCTCCTTTATTTGTTCTTCACGAATTTGTTTTATAACAGGAAGGAATAAGTTGATTTGATAGTAAAGATGCTGCAACTTTACATCATCATCAAAGTCTATCTTCGGCACTGCTTTTACAACATTATCAGCATTAGAATGTAAGCACGTCATGTACTAAATGCAGATATTCATGTATGCAGAACACATTACAAAGTACAACCTTAATGTTTGACTGTAAGCATAAGTTGTAGTTGCAGTTTCCTCGACAATAAGGGCAAAGGTCCAAATCTGCTTCCTCGCGAACCGAGGATACCTGAATATTCGAGAAATACATTTGATTAATAATATACGGTCAACCAAAGATTCAAAAAGGGGAGTTAAGAATTTACCATTGCTTGATGCACTGGATACAATAGAACTTTTCTTAACACTTGGTGCAAGGAACAACTATATTTCTATCACTTCTCTTACATTGGTGACACTTAACCGGCTCCTTTCCAATTTTACGATCCCGATAAGAATCATACCGCTGTTGAAATCAACGAAACAAATGCCGAGTAAACATATGGAATTTAAAAAGTAAATATGTACCTTCATTTTATTAGGGCTACCCAGGGAAAGTCAAAGTTTTTTTGGCTTTGATGTATGTAGCCTAACCGGTATTCTGTGGTCGCTTTCCAGATTCTTCCCATCTCAAGAGATAACCTGGTCTCTTTTGAAACCTTCCTTTAGGACACCTTGGAAATGGTTGTTTGTAATCAAATTGAACATGTTTTACATAATCAAATGAAAAAGTTACCAAAATTCTGATATGATCCTAGTAGAATTATAATATCTTCATTCATGCTTTATGGTTCATCAGAAGATGACTGAAAATTGTGATTTGAGGGGTGTTTGGAATTCTTATTATGCTTATTGCATATAGTTACAGTAGATAAGCAGTTTTGAGGGTGTTTGGAATATTGTTTATTTCAAAAGCTTATTAATTTCAAGAGGTAGTGGGCACATATAAGCAGTTTAATAACTCCTCTTAAAAGCCTTCTAGGTAAACTTATAAGAGCTGAAAAAATGTAAAAGCATGCGATATAAATTTTATGTAATTTGATTATATATGTATTCTAGGAGCAAGCTGAAGTGAAAAGGCCTGTTTATTTTGGGACGATGGGACGGATATTTCACCATTGAGTGCATCTATTAAGAATGAATGTAACCACAAATACCAATGACATGCAATAAGTATCCATCCCCATATGTAATGCTTGCCGTGGAGCAACCACGCCGCTACTTTTCACTTACTGAAATCAGCAGCAAGCAACTGTGACGAACAATTATGCATTCGCCATGGGGGAGTCCGGAGGATGTATAAAGGAATGTTCATGGATGGACCAACTAATCATGTCTATGCTATCAAGCGTTTACATTCCTAGTCCGATCAAGGAGCATCTTGAGTTTTGGATAGAAGTCGAGATGCTTTCAAGGCTTTGTCATTGTAACTTAGTGTCTTTGATTGGTTATTGCAATGATGGGAAAGAGATGGATCTTGTTTATGAATACATGCATAATGGAATCCTTTTGGATTATCTTCATTAAAAAGGTACACCGTTGAGTTGGTTACGACGACTCAAGATATTCTTAGGAGCTGCTTGTGGATCGGACTTGACTACCTTCACACTGGAACAATATGGAATCCTACACCGTGATATTAAAAATACCAATATCTTGTTGGATAAAAAATATGTAGCTAAGATAGTTGACTTTGGTTTGGCTAAAATAGGACCAACAGACCAGACACTTACATATGTTAGCACCGGAGTGAAAGGCACCTTTGAGTGACAGTGGTGGATCTATACCCATATTTATCATTAGAAAAAATCAATGAAGCTTAATATTAGATATACCAAGAATATTTGAAGACTTATTTTATTTATGTTTATGATGAATAATATATATATATATATATATATATATATATATATATATATATATATATATATATATATATATATATATATATATATATATATATATATATATATATATATATATATATATATATATATATATATATATAAATATATATATATGATCTATGTCAATATTGAGCCAATTATATGATGCAGCGTCGAAACAAAAATAAAGTTACCTCGATGAGATCACGATGAATATCTTCAAAACAATTCAATGTAGGAGAATGTATTCCTGATCCATCGGATGACACCACTGGTTGATATGTAATATCATCACTGCTACCAAAGGTAAAAGCTCGATAGAGAAATATTTATGTAGTTAAACAATGCAGATATAGACACACAATCTTTATAGAGATATGGGAAGAAGCAATTAACAAAATCAGATAGGGAATATAAATGATAGTATAGAACTAAGTATGGATAGTGCTTGATCTCTTTTAAGGTATATAAGATGTGTTAAAACCTCATGAAGCGCAGGAGCATCATTTGTTCTGTCCCCAGTAACGAACACACTTAACGAACACACTCGTCCAAATCGTTGGATATTACAGCAGCACCCGAGCCAAACCTGTTGGAATAATCCATGCCAAATTAGTCATTTTTCGATAGTTAAATACTGAAATTTAAGAAATAAATTCGACATGGTACACAAAATGTCAAAATCATAGCAAAATAAGGATTCAAATTCATTCTAAAAATTAACTTAGATACCTCTTGCCATAAGGATTTTGCTGAAATCACTAATCTTGGATTCATTGATGTAAGTAAAAGAATAACCATACAAAAACAAAATAATATGCACAAAAAAAATAGATGCATGAGTCATTTACTGTTGTTAAACCCTAATGAGCGAATGAGAAAAGTTCCACATGAGATGATTAATTTGTATAACATATTAGAAGCCAAAAGATGCATGAACACATTAACGAACCTCCGCGATTTCGACAACCATACATGAACACAACATCTTTCCTGCGATCAAACGATGGGGATTGTTTATCTGGAAATATTATAAAACATAAAATAGAATACTAACCTTGAATTGAAGTGTTGATTGTCTTTCTTACCTTTTGTACCTAATATACCTCTCAAGTATTAAACTAAAAATCCACAAAACCTGTGAAACCTATAAGTCGTTTATTAAAAAAAATTAGGTGTATACAAAACCTGTAAAAGTCGGTTTATGTTTAGGAATATTATAATAGGGTGTATAAAAAAATAGGTTAAAAATATATAAGGTATAATTATCTTGTAAATAATATATATCATATTCTTTTTTAATTGTTATCTTTATAATATACATTCCTAAATTACAAGTTTCAGGATTTTTTTAACATCTCCTTATTTGTATTGAATTGAAAGATATAAATCAAAAAACAACTTACTCTAGTGGTAAGTTGTTTACAAAACTCATGAATGACCCAAGTTCAAATCCAACTATTGTCTTATTTTTAATTAAACAATTTTAAAATAAAAAATTAACAAATTAAAAACGAATTTTAAAATTTACAAAAATAAAATTGTACATATATTTAAAAAAATGCCACACGCCATTAAAAAAAATAAAAAAAATGCCACATAAATACATTGATGACATGAAATATGACATTTTTATGGGATGCCAAGTGGCATTATATGTGGCATGCCTCCTCTTATATAATATATATATATATATATATATATATATATATATATATATATATATATATATATATATATATATATATATATATACTAGTGTCAAAACCCGTCCGATGGACGGGTATGACTTGTGGTTTTTATTTTTAGGTTTTAGTAAAACAAATATATACTAAAAAGTAATTAAAAGTTAAATTAAACAATTTACAACTATAATTACCATTAATTGAACTTGATGCAAGTTTATAATAGACGTTTGAACAATCTAAATAGTTATTACCTTTTCAAGTTCCACTCAACAACCTTGGCATATATGTAATAGATGTTTGAATAATGTAGTTTTCTCTATAGACTTATGTTATTTGTCTTATTTATAATACCGCTAAATAAACGATTACAACACTGTGCAAATTTAAAGCCACAAACGAAGAACTAAAATGCTTAGATAGAGGATTCGATTAGTAAAACACAAGTTATGAAAGAAAAAAATTGAAACATTTTAGCAAAGATGGAAAATATAAGTGTGCACCACTCTTCTAAGAGCGTGTTTTATGGGTCTTTCATAATTTCGACAACACGTGTCTTTTTCTTATATGGAATATTGTAATATTGAGGGATTAAATGTGATTGAACAATTATATTTGACCTATGTAAGACTAATATCAACGCTTACAATTCACTATTATCATATTTACTATAGAAAGAGAACTTTCAACATCAAGATTTTTTATAATTTATAAGGATCCACTACGAAATTATCCATAAAACAGTGTTTACATAATAATTGGTCATATAATAAACACATTCTATATTCGGCCCTAATAATTTGGAAGATACCACCTATATGATAAATTGGTTTATTATGCCTTTGTTCTTGTTATCATCTCAGATCACATGCATAAAAGATGCACTTTTTTCAATGTTTAATCCATCTCCTGTTGGACTATTTTTAACTTGAAACAACGCGTTCATAAGAAAAAGGGACCGTTGAATGTAAAGGGTGTTTATGCTTCCAATTAGTTCAATAGCTTATTTTATATTTTAATCTCTTCTTGACAGCGAAAGTAAGCCGTCTCGATTGTCGCGTTCCCCTGAAGCGAAAGAGAAATAGTTGTTTACCAAGACAAAACGTAGCGGGATGTATGAGAACTTAAATGAACACCATGGGGAGCTACACCTGCGCTTAGGAGAAGAATCATGTGACACTCCCATGATTGAATGACTGAGCTATGCCATGGGGAAGTCTTTCTCAACATGCAGTAGAAGAACTCCTCGCTTCGCCAAGCTTCATCTTTCATACCTGCATCCCTTGCCCCGGACAAGCCCTGCTCTTTTTTGGTGCATTATTGCTTGTTCTCATGTTCCCCATACAGGTTTTCTAGACTTTTCAAGGACACGTTCGCATTTACAACCTGCAAATAAACGGTATTACAAATATAGAAACATAAAACAAAATACATGATACAAATAGTCTGAGAAACTTAGGAGAAACTTGACCCTTTTCAAGATAACCAAATAGTCTGAGACCATTGCCACACTTCTGGCAGTAGCTTTCTAAGGTCAAGAAAAGTCGCTGTAATGTAAGTAGATAAATGAAACAAAGTAGCACCTTGAGCTTTTTCGCTGGCTAGATTATGAGTGAGAATCAACTTCCTTATTCTTTCAATAGGATTACGTTCCTGCAAGTGGCAAAGTAGACATCATTTACTTTCAAAATACATGACTTAACTTCTAAAAATGGCAGGATCCCGTGTCTACTAAACCAAAGACTGAAACAAATGTTCCACCTGCTAATTCACCTAAGTCAACAACTAATACACCAACTTTCAATATTCAAATATATACATCAAAAGGAGCAAAAGAAATAAATACTAATATGATAAAATAAAAAAAACAATAAAAATGAGGATGCACTAATAAGAAAAAAATGGGACACAGTGACTTATCTAGGCCAGTATCTTTGGTATCACGGGTAATGTAAGAAATGGGGAAGATTGCAGCATATGGTTGTAAATGGAAAGAATATGTGTTGAAGGAATTAGCACTTTGATTGGTGATAATTGAAACATGCATCTTTAATGTTGTTCTAACCATTTTTCCTAATTCATATACTAATATCAGCTAAACAATAAATCAATTTAAACATAATACAAAAGATGTGAAGATGCTCGAGAGTACTTATCTCGAGATGTTGAGTGATCATTCGGGACGGTTAATTAAGTACCAAGTGAATCTTAATACGCTTAAAAAAAGAAACACGTGATATAAAGAGTAACAATTTACTCATTCGGATCATCGGATGTTCCTGGTTCATAATGCATAGTGCATCTCATGAGAGTGTTAGAAATGTTGGTACCTCTGTGATAAGTCTGAGCTCATGAACATAATCTTTGTCTGGAAAAAATGGTTGTCGGGTAATGATTTCACCAAGAATGCAACCTACTGACCAGATGTCAATAGCTGATGTGTATTCCGAACAGTTTAAGAGCAACTCGGTTGCTCGGTACCATTGACTAACAACATACTGGCCATGACAGGCTATTGCCATGCTTCCCACCTATGATAAGCTTACCCACCTTCAACTTACCACCACCAGGCTTACTGAGTTTGCCACCACTGAAATGTCCCATGCCACCCATGTACGGATTCATGTTCTGGGCCCCGTGTGAGACGTTATGGCATCCATGACCATGTGATGATGTCAGTTGGTGTGTCCCATATGCTACTGCAGCAGCTGCCGTGACCTCCAACTAACATACCTCCTATACCAGGCCCATGCCCTTGCCCTGATGAAACATAAGAATGTTTGTTATTATAAAAGTCACCAAGTTGGAAGGTAAAAAACAAAAGACAAAACGTATGATTAAGCCTAATTAATGCCTCTCTAAAGTATCCTACTATGACACCAGAAAATGAAAAAAAAAATAATTACCGATTTGGGGCGAGTTGCATAACTGGGTGGAGAAATACAACAAAGTTATGCACACGTACATATTTTATGTACTTGTGGGAATTTAGTAAGTAATGCAACATCTGTAAAACAACTTAAATGATAAGTGTACATCAGAATAGCAATTTCAACGGAACATAGGTTGGTTAAAAAGATTAAAATGACGTACTAATAACTGGACATCACAGTAGCAATTTCACTGGAATAAAGGAAATAGCTTGCTTAAACATTTAGTTAAACTTAAATACTTAAGAGATATAAAATTAAACAGTTTAGTCTCATGGTTCAAATCATAGTTTAGAAATTGCTAAAATGTATATGCAGATTTAATCAGTCAACGCTATTGAAGAACTTGATTTGGTGATTGTTTTTTCATTATTAGAATAGCACTGGAAGTATGTTAGCTCACTTGTCTAGAAAGTCATTTACCATCCATCTTCCCAGACAACCATATCCGTTACCAAGCCATTACATGTCACTATCCCACGGTTTATGTTAGTAGCATATCAAGAACATGTAGGAATAAATAGTCTGCAGGCACCACACAAATTTGCATCATGAGTGACTTAAATCTTTGTTTAAACCAATGGTAGCAGGTGAGAGTAGTACAACATATTAGAACCCTCTCGAAGGTACATCCAATCGTTCATATACTCATCAAACCCAGCAACCGTGCAATCACGTAAACCACTCTCGTGTTGAAAGACCCTTCCAAACAATTCCAGCTTGAAATATAAGGATTATACATTCAGTTGACTTCAAATTCAACAAAATTACCTTCTGTTATATGTTGATAATGAACAATGTGTCCCAAACAGTTTTTATTTGATCTTAAGCAAAAATCATTAATTTCGTCTTTTGACCCATTCGACCAATTAGCAATTTTTATGCGACCCACTTGACCCTTAAAATATCAAATATTACCCAAACAACCCGTTCATAAGTAGACGGATCGAAATTACCTTCTCTGGTCTTATGTAATACATTATTTGAATCAAAATCAGTACCTTTTTTTAACATTTCCTACCAATCCAATGGCTTCTATGACTTCATTTTCCAGTAGGTTGAAATTGCTAATATAAGTGACTTGCATATCATCAAGTTGTTTTTCTCTATTTTCCTATTAACTGTAACACCATAATTTTCAACACAAATATATATAAACAAAGTACGTTAAGTCAAATCCTCTTTTTTATTAATTTCATTATGTATAGGTAACGAATCGCACCCTTCATATCTCGCACTCGAGTACCACCATATTCTAAAATGTGATTTATCAAACATTAAAACCAAACTTAAAGCCGAAAAAAATATATTATATACATATTGTATCATTGATTTGATCATCTAAGTTTGAATTGTTTGTAAGTTACCTGAATATGCACACGCAAAGATTATTCTCCATGGATTCCCTAAGAAGTGGAATAATCGTTGAAGGATTGTCATGCCATTGTGGGATAACATCACTGCATAATTTGGTCGTTGTAAATTCATGTCAATTCTAAAAACATATGCAAGTGAATAAAATAAGTGCGTTGTCAATCCATATATAGAAAAAAATTACCTGCACAATTCCTATGTATGGTCAAGTTTTGTGACATAGGCATGGATAGCTTCTTAAAAACCTCAACACAATTTATATAAGCATATGTGTAGTGTTCACTGCAAGGATCAACAACATGCGACTTTTGCACAAAAAACAAAATCAGATAATGTTAGTTTTTTATATTTAGGAAATTGCCTAACTTTATTGTTCGTGAATAAAGATTTACCGTAGGCTTAGGGCTTAAAGTAAGATTAGGGTTAAGACATACTGGGGCATAGATGTTGTAGATATCAATATTATCAAGATTGCGATTCACATCATCGGTTGCCTTGTTGCACTTGGCTGATTGGGTACCTATACATATATAAATGTATTATTACCTTATCATTAAACAAAAAATTATATCAAATTAAAACTAAAGTTAGATTATTATAGAACCATGAAACAAATACAGATTTTCACTGATAATAAAACAACAGGAAAATTTGCGGACCAATCTCAACTGGATTTATAAGTACCAATGATGACATCGGGTAAAATGGCCATTATTACTTTGGATTTTTACACGAATAAGAAGTGTGGGATTTTCATGAGATGCGCGAAATGGAAATTGTGACATGGTTGGAACAGTCCACTCCATTCCTTTCTTTAAAGAAATGGAATTTGCTCCAAATGCGGCAACCAATTATCCAGATTTAATCATTTCTCTTGCGAAAACAATTCACTGGTAGTACCGTCACCAGCTGAATCGTTTGTTTTAGTTGCAACCTACAAAGAGAAAAATATTTTACTATGACAATTTCTTAGTCGAGTGTGGCCGGTGATGGTTTATGATTTGGTTAACATGAATACCTCTTGGATAAGCATTGTTCCTGCATTTCCAATTGAATCAGAAAGCTCTATGGCTTTAGCAATCGTGACACCATCATTGATAACTTTAAGT
Organism: Chrysanthemum makinoi; assembly: GCA_910596185.1. Taxonomy (NCBI): domain Eukaryota; kingdom Viridiplantae; phylum Streptophyta; class Magnoliopsida; order Asterales; family Asteraceae; genus Chrysanthemum; species Chrysanthemum makinoi. The sequence goes on from OU343225.1 coordinate 124,225,340, forward strand.
GATCCAGATTCATAAAAAACAACATTTCACCGCATAAAATAAAACAACACAATGTTTAGGACTATGATTTAAAGGAAATAACTTGAACTTCATGACAACAATTACGACAAAGCAGTATGTTTGAGCATGTGCTTTTGAATGTGATTGTCTTTTTAATTGCATTTTCATATTTCATGTTGTTGATAACTTTATCTCAAACATTAATTAATTGATATTATAGACAATTAGTGTTTGTGAACCAGATAATTTACATTGCCTTATTTTAATCGGTGCCCAAAAAGATCCTATTTAACCCAAATATTTCTAATAATAGCTAACTGCAGGATAATTTTGTTCCACTTCACTGTACTTATTTCATAAGTATTGCCTCAAATTTGGGTTACCTTGAAGACTAATCCATGGGAGATCACTGCAAAAGCAATTTACCCTCAAATCTGATGTGTGGTGTCGAGGGTTAGATTAATTTATGCAACTCTTTTTTGTTTTCAGTTTCAATATCTCTAGTGTGACTTTAGATGTTGTAGTCATTTAGGTTGTTATTTTGGCCTATGCCTTACTTTGTTACTCATAAAAAAACTTTGTTACAGTTCTTATTCTTTACTGTATAATTGGTTCTTTTTTGAAGTGCTATTTACATATAAGCATTTACATATCCAATGTATAAGCAAAATTTACAACCCAGGCAAAGAGTGAAATTACATGGAGCATTTTGAGCACTTTTCATCAACACGGAATTCCCAGGCAAAGAGTGAAATTACAGTTCTTCATACTCTCTTTCCTTCTTATGATCACTTCCTCTACATCCAAAAATTTACAATTAAATTTACGATTGAACTACATGAATTAAGATTTAAATGAATATGAAACATGGTAAAGAAGTGTACACACCTATTTGGATTTATATAAAAAACTTGTGGAAGCAATCTTTGGGTAGACAAGTAAGGAATGAGTGCATGTTCCAATGACGACACCTCTTACATGATCATTTAATCTGCAATCTGAATAATGAGAAGCAGTTGGTGAACTATTATAAGATAATGCATGTACAAATAAAAATTATGATACCTTATATCCTTGAAGGTCTAATTCCTCCTTGCATAGTTTCAACAAAAACCTCTTATCTTGTTTCCCAGATTGCATTTGGCTTAAGTGTCATAGTATAAGACTACTCTCTTGTCTTGTTTGCCACATCATTAAGTGTAGAAAAATATTATTCATTAAACGATTTATATTAATAACCAACATTTACATAAGCATACCTTCAAGCCTTCGAGTACTATTAGGTATTAGCAATGTACATATTAATTATACAAATTTATCAATTAATTTGAACATGGATAAAAGTGCAAGGGGCTTTGCCTCCAAGCTCGAGAGACACCGCTTTCAAATTACTTTTGGTCGCTACTTACATTACAACTCGTCCTACTTCAGTTGGCCCCGTGAAACTCACACAATCTATATCCATATGAGAACTAATCGCAGCTCCGTTGTCTTCCAAATCTGTACAACATTAATCACCCATCGGAATATTCACCGTTAATAGCCATTATAAATCAGCTGCACTCAATAATTAACATATGTAAAAAACAATATAAATATAGTTTATTGTATATCCAGCATGTACCAGTTTAACTAAATGGGCCAAATAAAGGGCGGAAAGTGGTGATTGCTCAGCGGGCTTGACCGACATGGTGGACTCCCCTGCACCATTTCCGGCGGTTAGTAACCCATCAATTATGAAGCGGCATATCAAAATTATAAAAACAAATTAGGGACATAGTTTTGATTCCAATATCTTCATAGTCTGAGCTGATAGGGACATATAGTTGACTGTAGGGAGTCCTCTGATTATATTTAGTTTTCAACATACCGTACATATCATAGGAGTCATAGTAGGCTTCACGTGACCTACTGAGACGTTAGCACCAACTGATATAGCCACAGATAGTGCAAAAGCATGTGCTATCAATGTTGAAATAAGTATAGCCGGTGTCGCTGCTATACCATCAGTTAGTTTCCCAAAGAAAAATAAAATAAAATATCAGTTTGTTAAGCCACTTTTATTTATTGGAAAATGTGAATAACTAAAGGATGCTATCGCTTACCAAAAGCTCAATTTGAATTAGATATACATTTCCATCACCTATTGGAAAAAAGACATTCAAGTAAGCAACATAAATTTTGCAACGCAAATATCCCTAAGTCAAATCACCTGATCTTAATGCTTAGCTAAGTCAGATCACCTGATCTTAGTGCTAGCAAAGTAGTTGTCAGAATCGACAAAATGTCAATATTGTATCATTGTTTTATTGTTCTTAATAGTTTGTTAGCTACTTCACTATTTTATCAGTACATATTCATCTTCAAATGTTAATGCCAGTCAATTATATACACGTCACACATTTTGCTCTATGCAGTCAAATTTTAATAGTGGCGGAATGATAATAGATACCCTTGTAGGTCTGTGACCAATATCAATGGTAGAGGTATGGAGTTAAAAGTTGCAGATTAAATTTAATGTTGCTGTGAGTAGATCTTTAGGATAGCCAATACAGAAGTATTCCCATGGGAGAAGTGGGTTGACATACCGAATTGCTGCAGGCTCGTTGATGCAGAATCACTCTTGTGTTTGCTTATTTATAGGGGCTATCCTGATTGGTGATCTATCATGTATGCTTGTTGCACAAATAATGATTTTAAGGCATATGACTATATGATATGAAGCATTTTTCAAGCAGTATCAAGGCTTAAGTCTGCTCTAGGTGTATTAGGGTGGTTGGCTACTGAAATAATGGGACTTGATCCCTTGTTTGGTTGTTTCATTGACTCATCCTCTGTATATGGGACGGTATAATAGAGGATGGGGTGTCAAGCAAGGATATGTGTTTGTAAATTAATGATCGAAAGGTATTGTTTGATTGTTTCCGTTGGTGGGAGGATTTATACCTAGTGTATCAGTATTGGTATCAAGCATATCAACACGTCAACTAATAAAAGCATAGGTAGAATAAATTATAGTTTGATTTGTTGACCGTGCATAGATACAGTTGATATATTTACCAAACACCCTTTAGTCATTGTATAATTGGTTCTGTTACAGTCCTTGCAACTCAACTGTAAGATGTCTGGTCTTTTAATGAACTACATAAGTTAACATAACTTGACTAAACTCAGAAATTGTTTATAATCAAAATTCAAAGAAAACACGTATCATAAAAAGCAACCAAAAATACCTTTTGATGTCCATGAATTCCTCCCGGTATTTTTCCCAAACCACGACCATGCAATTGTTACAAAAAAATCGGCAAGTTGTTACACTTATAAGTCGAAAAAAAAAAACTGTTACACAGAAAACTCGATTAAAAAAATTAGGGATTCTTCACCTGTAAAACTAAGTCGATTATACTTTTTTAGGGATAATTATGTTTAGGAATAAGATAATAGTAAAAAAAAAGTTAAAAATATATATGGTATATTTATCTTCTAAGTAATATATATCATAATTTATTTTAATGGTTATCTTCATAATATACATACCTAAAATACAAATTCCAGAATTTTTTTATTGCCTCCTTATTTGTATTGATTTGAAAGATATAAATAAAAAACAATTTACTCTAGTGGTAAGTTGTTTACAAAAAAGCATGAATGACCCAAGTTCAACTCTAACAAATGTCTCTCTTTTAATAAAAGAATTTTAAATTAAAAATAACAAACACAAAACTAATTTTAAAATTTATTTAAAAAAATTGTACATATATTAATTAAAATGCCACATGTCATTTAAAAAAAAAATGCCACATAAACACAAATGATTTATACGAAATATGACACTAATGGATTATGGGATGCCAAGTGGCATTTTATGTTACATTGCCTCCTCTATATATAATGTATAGATATATATATATATATATATATATATATATATATATATATATATATATATATATATATATATATATATATATATATATATATATATATATATATATATATATATATATATATATTCTTTTGTGTGTATCCAACTTTGTTTTTCCCTATTGCATGTACAAAGTTTAAGTAATGAATATTGCGTGTATCATTAAGGATATATTATGATTATTAATAACGGATTAATGGTGATTAAGTTATGTCACGTCATCTTATATCTCTAATGATACACACAATAGACATTATTAATAAGTTTTTACGTAAAATAAGAAGAAAGAAAAAGATGGATACACATAAAAGATATAGTGGTTAATCCATATATTTAAAGGGATAATTGGTTGTAAATGTATCAAAGTTGTCACTTTTTACTATGTTGTGTAGCATTTTTTTTTTATTTAATGTGGAGAAGTTACTAATTATCAAATGAGTAGCGATCCTGTGCAAAGTAAGAAAAACTAAAAAGGCTAGAAAGCCACTTAAAATGTGACAATTGTCCACCACATTTCCTCCCTCCATTTTAATTATATTTTCAGTCAAAGGGTATTCTTTTCATTTAACCCGTTTTTAATTCCACCTCAAACATCAAAAGCAAATAACTTTTAAACGATAAACTTTTAAAAAAAAACCGATTTCACATTAATTTTTAAAATTTTTAAAAATTTAATTTGGTATGCGTTTTGATATATGAATTGCAACTTTTTTTTGGACTTTTTAAGTGGGTGTTGATTTTCTTGATTAGGCATTTTTGGCTCTAATTTTGTTTAGTTTAAAAGCCGAATTATGAAAAATTTAAATCACGAAAGTTGTAGCTTTTTGGCCACTTTTTACCTAGAAATTTGAATTACTCAAATCCGATATGATATGAGTGAGATATCGCATGTTAAAGATGATGTCTTAGTCATATTTAGTGCACACAAAGTGTTTGATAAAATGCCTAAAGAAGATTTTTCTTATAAAAATACATTTAAATGCACTATGGGTGTTCCACAATACATCTTTTGTTATTTTTGTTATTTTTAGTTTTTTCAACAGATGAACAAAAACTAATTGATAAAAAAACTAATTGATAAACAAACTAACTGATGAACAACAACCAACTGATAAACTGATGAACATTGTGACCATAAGTGATGAACATTGTGGTTATGAAAATTATAATTTTTGTTATTGATGAACAAATGAGCAGCTCTTTTTATTGATGAACAATACTTTTTATTGATGAACAACACTTTATATTAATGAACAAAGTATTTGATAAAATGCCTAAAAGAGATTTCTCTTATAAAAGTACATTTAAATGCACTAATTGGTGTACCACAATACATCTTTTGTTATTTTTAGCTTTTTATTAACTGATGAACAGACTAACTGATGAACAATAACCAACTGATAAACAATGTGACCATAACTGATGAACAAGATTAACTGATGAACAACACTAACTGATGAACAATATTGTACATCAGCTTGTATTGTTCATCAGTTTGTATTGTACATCAGTGATAAACTGATGAATAATGTGACCATAAGTGATGAACATATCGATGAACAGGATTAAGTGATGAACAATATTGTTCATCAGTTAATGTTGTTCATCAGTTAGTGTTGTTCATCGGTGACAAAGTGATGAACAACACTAACTGATTAACAATAATAACTGATGAACAAAACGTACAATTTTTTTGAAACAAAATAACGATTAAAAACATCATTTTTTGAATCTTACATTAATAAGATGATTAATGATACGTTGTGGCACAAAACTTAGAGAATTTAATGCAATTTTAACAAAACAAAAAAATCTAATCTAGGCATTTTATTAAACACCTTGTGTGCAACAAATATGACTAAAGTGTCATCTTTAACGTACGATATCTCACTCATTTCATATCGGATTTGAATGATTCAAAAACCTGTGTAAAGAGTGAACGAAAATCTATAACTTTCATGTTTTACGTTTTTCACGATTCGACATTTTCGAGGGTAAAAAATAGGGGCGAAAATGCCTAAAAAATAAAGAAAGTAAACACCTATTTGATATGTAAAAAAAAGTTTCGAAATTTCTAACAAAAGTTATACCAAATTAAAGTGGATTAAATTTTATATATTATGGTGAAATCGATTTATTCTAAAAGTTTGTCCTTGTGGAGTTATGTGTGTTTGAAGTTCGAGGGTGAAAAGAAAAAACTAGATCAAATCACCAAGTTACCCCTTTGACAAAAAATAATAAAAAAAATATGTATTTGACTAGATCTAATTTAACAACTATATTTAGTTTTTAGACTTTTCAATTTGTGGTCACTTTTTATTTGATCCGTAACCATTATCATATTGTATGTACTAAATGATCTGATTAAGTAAAACTGATGACATGCCATACTTAATCACTATATAACATATAACACCAAATCCAAACACCCTTTGAACATAACCAGATCATATCACCACACATACAACCACACACCACACCAACATCCACAAAACAAACAGCCATGAAAGCTCGAAGTGAACAAACACCAACAACATCACACGAAAAGATCTTCGCCTGGATATCCTGACTTCAATTTTTGGTCAATTTTCAAAACCCTAATTTATTAGATGTTTTTTTAGAAATCTATTAATTGAAAGTTTGATTTTCAAATATCAATTATAGAAATTGAGGAAATCACAACTAATTTAATTACCCAATTAATTTTTGGTGATTTCTGAAAATTGAAATATTTTGATTTTTGAATTTGATTATGTTATTCATTGGTATTGGTGTTGATTCGATGGGGTGTTTGTGTTAAATTTATTATTGGTGGTGGTTTTTTTACTTTCTTCACGAACCCACAGTGCATAAAGAAGTGAGAACACATAAGTGTTTTGTTAGTAACTTTTATTTGGTTGGTGTTGGTTTATTCACAAGCTCACAGTGACCAAATATTGGTTTTTGTGGTTTCAAAACTTGTACTGTTTATGATGATTTAGTGGCCATATAGAGAACATCCCTTGAGGTGTTTAGTGCAGATATGGTGTTGTAGTAGATGTTGATAAAAAGCATGGATTGACTGATATCGGGATACATGCATGTGGGAAAGTCAAATCAGTTGACTCTAGTTTCGTGTCAGAGAAAGGGGTGACCGTAAGGACCACACATGTACTGCTTGGAAAAGTTATACATAGGCTAAAACCAGGTTGGGATACTAAAATGAGCTACCAAAATGGCCCGACATTGTAGTGAATCCAAACGCAGGATTTAGCTCCAACACATGACGGTTGGGGTAGGGGTAGATGGTGGGGATTGGGAGGTAGAAGAAAGGGGGTATTTGTGTAGTGATATGATGTAATTGATGTCAAACACATGTTAAAAAGGTGTTTGGAATTGGTTTTATGTGCTATAAGGTGAATAAGTGTGCCATGTCATCACTTTTACTTAATCAAATCATTTAGTACACTTAGTAACTTCGGCACATGTAATAAGGGAAAAAAAGAATGATACACGACATAGTAAAAAGTGACAACTTAGATACATTTACAATCAGTTATCCCTATTTAAAAATGATTATTCCTATAATTTACTTAAGTAAGTGCATCAAATCCCTCACCCTAAGATATAAATCTAGATTTGATTCGGAGTAAATTCAACACCAGTATACTCATTTAGAAACTTTCAAGTAAATTTTGTTAGTTATCAGAGAATATTCTGTCATTACGTGAATTAATGAAAAGGATCAAAACCTAAGACAACCGAGTCGGCTTTATGAGTGTTCGTGTAAGTTTGATGTACGTGTGACAAAAATTGAAATTATGTTTGATTGTTACAATCATATATAAGCATTTATTTTATCTAAAAAAACCTTAACCCAAAATCACAAACGATAACCCCCATCGAGTAACTCGTGTAAGTGGTGGCGAAATAAAAAACTAATAACGGACATAAATCTTTTTGATTAAGTAATGTGAGTGAAATAATTATACTCGTATAAGTTGAACTAGAATTGTGTCATGAAAAATACATTACTATACACACATACTTACTATTTCTGTTAATATCTCATATACGTCTCACACAAAACTCGAATTCATAATTTTTTGATTGATAAACCAATCACATAATTAGGTTAAATGATCCCAATTTAAATTCAAATATCCTACTTGGATTCTCAAAATACATCAAGATAATTTTCAGAATACACCTAAGATGTCAAAATGTTTAAATTAATTTCTGTACCAGGTTGATCGTTATAGAGTGGGTGATTATCAGTTATCTGTTTCAAAAGAAATAAAAGTTAAAAGTGAAATGAAAAAGAAAAACTCAAAAATCCTTCATACAAAGGAATGCAAAATTAGCTACATGGGCCTAAGAAGTTTTCTAAATGGACTGGTCTTTCAAGCCTTTTCAAATACAGGGTTTAACAACTGGTTTGGTAATGATACTTTGGTGCAAATGAATGCAACAAAGAAGTTTTTTCCCCACACACATTGCGTTGGGATTATATTAAAATTGTGGGCAAGAGCCAAGACTTCATTTATGGATGTTAAGTGCAAAGTGAAAATTAGATAAAAGTGAAGGGGTAAAGGCTAACTTAGGGAGTAATTATAGTTTATTTATATGTTTAGGCATTGTAGTAAAAGGTAAAGAAAGATGAAAGGCTAAAATGAAAATATTAAATGAATAGTAAAAAAATTTAAATTGATATACCGGGAAGATACTTAGATGAAATACGAGATACTGTTTATTTTGATGTAGGAAAATAGGCACAAATATGAGGCATCATCTATATATTGAGTTGAAATGACAGGCTCAATTTATGCAAGTTAACAAGGGTATAGGCTAACAAGTGGGGAAAAAAAAGCAATTGACGTGTTGTGGCATAGGATTCATGCTTTGCTAAACCGAACAGAGTTACTTCCCTCTTTTATGTATACAAATGAACAGTATTTTCAATAATTGTTGTGTTTTACATAAAAAAAATACCGTAAAGAGACTCGGCTTGGACATTCTTGTGATAATTTCCAACAGTAACTGTGAGTTCACAAAATTTGTCAAAGCAACTGTGGCAATAAATATCATGATGTACATCTGTAACGTCTTCAAAGTTTTAGTTCAATGACTTCAATCACTTAAACTAATACTAGCAGGTACTGGAGCGTTGCGATGATCCTGTAATTAAAACAATCAGCAAGTTATACTTTTTTAGTATAAGTTTTTCCTAACAATAATTTTATGAAAACTTTATCTATACTCTCTATACAATAATTTTATGATTAGTAGCTTAGTTAGATTGTACAATGTGGTAAAATGGTTGTATATTTGAGTGAGGGAGTGATCTAAATAATGTACTAATTGTATGTGTTAATGTATTTGTGCTTTAAATGGTTGCAAATTTATTTATTATTATTATTTTTTTTTAATGTTTAAAATGTATAAATAAGCTTGAATTGATTTAATAGCAAAAGTAATACAATTATTTTCATTACAAGTAAGTGTTAAATCTTAATTTTTTAAGTCTTTCATTATAAGCAAGTCTCAAATATATAAGATACAAGTGGGCTTATACACTATTTATAATCTAATACCAACATTATAGCAAAGCCCATAAACATAATACCGCTAACAGAGACCCCCTACATTAACCCCAGCTTTGAGAGAAACAAAAACTCAAGATAGAGCGAAACTCATCAAACAAAGCAGTAGTCATAGGGAGAGGAACGAACACTCAAGTTGGAGTGAAACTCATTAAACAAAGCAATAGGCATTGAGAGAGGAACGAGCACTCAAGCTGGAGCAAACACTCAAGATGAGTAATTTAACTCATCTATGTCAAGTTTAACAGGAACTAAATTGTTGATGTGTGAACGCACATAGAGTTTTTCAACAAGGGTGAGTGTAAGGGGTGGTAGAGGTCGATCATTATTAGTCATTAAGATGCGACAATAAAGGTTGGAGAGAACAAATGATCAGTATTTTAACTTTAGAGTTAGAGGATTAGTTTAGGTTGATACCATGTAAACCGTATATTTAACATAAATGAGCCTATACACTAATTAGAATCTAATACCAACGCTATAGCAAAGCCCACGAACATAAGCCCGCTAGCAGAGAAACTTTTACTGAAAAAAAGAAAATCCAAAGTATTTTCTTGCACTATAATAAGTAAATAATTACCTTGTGGTTTATGACATATGACAATGATCATTACCATGTAGTTGTAACAATGATCAAATAAGTGTGAAACAACTAGAGTTCCGATATGAGATCTATAAACTATATATCCGGCTTAAACCACTATCAAATAGTTACTCTAGTGTCAAGTTTTTTGGTTTCCTCACAAGAGTTCAAGTGTTCAAACTCAGTTAGGCAGTATATTTGAAAGTAAACTGTGGAAGGGTCAAATAGGTCTCGTGGATTAACCCGATGGCCGCACACATCTAAGTAAAAATGTTCGGCTTCCCCTGAGTAACCTGATCATTCAAACCTCATAGCTCGTTCTCCCCGAGTACCTAAAACATTGAAAACCTCATCCGTTTATAAATATGGCTTAAAGAAAAAATGAAATGCAGTACAAGCAATGTGAGCGTTGATGGTTCTGTTCATTTCTCATGCTTACGAATACAATAGTAAAGAACTGAATTTGTTCATTTTTATGTTTGTTAAACTCAACCGATTTCCTTAATCCATATTCAAAGTTACTTATTCATTAAATTTGGGAAAAAGCAAATAGGTATGAAGGAAAGTGCACCAATTCACATCTGTTGAAAGTCACACAAAATGTCACATTAATTGACATGAACCTTCACATGTCTTACTGTTTTCACACAATGTTTGAATTCAATGATGGAAGCTCTTAGCATTTCAAACTTTAACCATATATGGCTTTCAGGGCAACTTTATGTGCATGCTTTGGCTTTTTCTTTTTGCCTTCTTGTGACTAATTTATGCTGGATGCAACTTGGAAGGATATATGATGATGATGATGATGATTTCATTTTTAATATCCAAAATATGTGGCTTAAATTAACTTGTTGAAGGTAGCTTAAATGTATATCATATCTTTGTTTCAGTGTTTACTACCAAACAAACAAGATAATTTGTATACTGGTTATTTGGTTGGTTGGTTGTTTGTACACTAGTAATGACTCTCACTTGACTCATTATCATGTTTTGAGTTATCGACTTATTTGACCCTTAAATAAATATAAATAAAATACAATAAAAAGATTTTCTAACAAATATCTAAATCGGATCAACTTTATTTGCTTTTTATATATATTTTGTTTTGTATGGGTTAACTATGAGTTGGATTATAAGGATAAAAGATGAACATTTAATCATTAGCATGCTATATGTTTGCTCTTTTTTGACCACAACACTCTTGCATGATTAGTTTTCATTGAAACCTAACCTATATTTCAGACACTCGAAAAAATAATTGAAAATTTTGAAGAGAGATATTTTATAAGGTTAGGAGAATGAGTAGCAAGATATCGCAATATGATTTAGCATTTTTGTTCTGTTCACAAATGATATCAGTAGCTAAGGCATGAAATCACGAGCATATCTCAAGACAAAATCAATAAACTAAATGACAATTTTATTCACTTTCAGAGTACTTTCAGCCTACTCAAATTGACTGCCTCAAATCACGGGGTTGCTTTATTATCATCCGTAAAAGCCTACCCGTAAACTCGGAAAATAAAAGTCCTTCAATACAATTTTTGGCCTCCCTAAATGCTTAGGAAGTCCTATAAGTGGCTCATTCCATGACTATTTGTTTGGTTGTTTTTTAGGCCTTTGGAACTGATCGACTTTCCACTAAGCAAACGCGTACATCATAACATCAACAACTATATATGTTATGGGTCCCGTTAGACATACCATATGTTTCGCCTTATATAGTGTTTTGTTCTCAACCAAAAGTGACCCTGAGATTCATTTGTGTCTTTAGATTTGATCTAGCTTCTACCGGCCATAAGGGCGGGATCGTCTTTTGGGTTCGATTTCCGTAGATCATGGTTTGTGAAAGCGAAACAAGCTTGTTTTTAGCATTGTTCTAGCTAGGTTAACATATAATCACACTCGTTTCCAACCCATATCACCCGTCCATTTTGATGTGGTTGTAACAAATCCAAATAGCTAACCGAAGTGGGACTAGACAACAATACACAACAAGGGTTTTGTCTCCATGAAACACGGTCCAACCGTCCTGTTGTAATCTTACTATCGGCCTTTTGATAAAGTGTTGTTTGGTCAATTGGTCACAAGCTATGATTATTGATGGAAAGATAGGCTTCCAAATTTGTAAAAAGCTTTGTTTCCTTGTTGTCATGTCAATACATATCGCAGCGTGCACACATTGAGCTACAAATGACTAAATTTAATCATGCTTAGTTATGGACGCAAATTTATTAGGTTTTGGATGAAAATAATTGCTAATTTGATTCAACTCTGGGACGATTATCGATCTTTTCCTATATCTTATCAAAATATTTATGTACTCTATATATTTATTGAAATAGAAAATGGTGTTATGCCTTTGACACGTGGGAACAAGTGAGATCAGTCAACCATGAAGATGTGAATATATTCAATGATATTCTTCACATTGTCGTTACCAAACCATGACTACATCTAATCCGGAGTAATAATGACAAGTTATATACAAATGTTATCTTCGATCACATTGATATTCTTCACATAATGGAAGTTTTTCCAATTATCACATTTGATCAAATTGCTTCTGGTTCATTCTCGTGACTAAGTAAGCTAATAGTCTAGGTTATCTTTTATATTACTTTCTATATCTAGTAAGCTTTATGTCGATGCATGTATGTGTATGTAACAAATTACAATAACCGAATTTAGTTCTATTATCATTAGCTCCATAATAATGCATGCAAGTTTACCAACATTGGTTGGTACTTTGTGTTCTTAGATAGATTATTTGTCACGAAGGTTACAGGCGATTAATAATAATCAAAACTTATAGAAGATGAATAGGGAATGCACTTTAAAATGAACTAGCAAGACAAGAATTGAAGGGCAATAAAAGTATATAGATCTTGATACCAATGAAATGCATAAGTGAGTAGAGTGCGGGTGTTACATAAGACGATCGATGTATCATGTGTGGAACCTGTAAAATTTGTTGGGATTGAAGAGAATTCTATTGGGAATATGTACGTTTAATATTCTTATTTACTTGCAGGGTACTCGCGCGATACGACGGCGGGTATCCTGTGAATATATTTTCTGACAATGTAATGTTATGCGGCTATACTTTTATTAAACAATTAAATTACAAATAACAATAACTTTAGTTATAACCATGGAAATAATTCATCTCCTCGTTAACCGGCTACCACAAACAAAATCTTGATTCTTTTCTTCTAAGACAATCACCTTTCGTCAATTTTGGAGCCGACCGACCCAGTTCGACCCTCATGTTGCAATGGTGGCGACTTGATCTGCGCATCGGCGACCAACCAGCCGACCACTGCGGGCAGACTAATGGCTTTATTTTTAAATGTTTGGCTTAGTAGTTTGATTAGATTATACATTGTGGTTAAATGGTTGTATATTTTAGTGAAGGAGTAAATTAAATAGTGTATTAATTATATGAGTTGAATAGTATTTTTAGTTGTATTTGTGCTTCAAATAGTTTGTACATTGTGTTTTATAAATTATACTTTTTATCAAATCTGTGTTTTAAATATGACATTAATTACAAATGTTGACCAGTCAATATGTGTATGTGTTTATGCATAAAGTAATTGTACATATAGCTTAAGTAGTTGAATTTGCTTAAACTCTATATATGAGAATCTTAAAAAATTAGAAGAGAGATGGTCATCCATCATATCCATTATAAGTAGTATAGATTTTTTATTTTATTGTTGGAGAAAATTCGAAAATAGATCGATAAGCTCACGTAAGGATGAGCAAAAGAATCAAAGAACCGAATCGGATCAAGAACCGGACCAGAACCAAGAAGAACCAAATCGGAACCAGAACCAAATGTTCCAGTTCGTTCTTGAGTTTAAGATTTTTCGCTCTTGGGTCGATGTACGATTCGTTTCATCGGTTTTCGTTCCGGAACCAAATACCCAATAATATATAAAAAACATTTTTTTTCATACTCAAAGTCTCAAATCATACGTACCAATGCCATAAAAAAAAACCCTACTAGCCTACTTTTAAAAAAATCAAGTTGAACACTATAAACTCTAATCTTTAATTCATTTAAACATCCACAAATCAATAATTAATCTAAACCTAATAACATTCCAAGATCATTCAACATTCAAAACTCACATAAACAACATTCAAAACTCACATAAACAACTATCATCATTATCAAAATAACGGAAGTAAGTTTTATATTTTATATTTACGTTCGATGTACTAGCTTATAACATGGTCATCATTATCTTAGGATTTCTTGTATGAGGATTTAGCTATCTAACTAACTCACTGTATATTTTCTAAATTATCTTTTGTGGTTCTATGCCAAGATCATGCTTGTGCAGTTTTTTAGTGAAAGAAATAACCTCAAACGTAGATGAGCCTCATCGCTTTATACCCAAGATTGAGTGATAAAGTCGAGAACACAAATTAATTGGAATGATGTTGAAGATATTATTAAAGACGATGAGATTGTAAAGGATACAGAAGAACACTTAGAGAAACTAACCGAAAGAGACAAAAAGAAAGAAATTGTAGAACTATAAACGGTCTTAGTTATTTTGTTGGACAAAGTTTTAAGTTTTTTATTTTGTTTTCCGAATTGTTATGCATTATTGTTAAAAATATGAACAAGTGAAATTATAGAATGATTGTTTATGTGAGTTTATGCTTTAGTTGTTAATTGTTATTGGTTTAAACGTAAATTGTTGCAAGTACTTAAAAAAAATCATTTTGTGTGTGTTGTTAATAGCTTAATTCATTAGTGCATATTTTTTTTTCTTCAGAAAAGTGTGTTGGAATCACTCCTAAACCTTATTCAAGTGTTAGTTACTCATATGTAATAGGTAGCTTATTATGGCCTTTATGTTTGTTATTAGCCTTAAGCTTATGTAGAAGGCCCATGAGCTTTGGCCCAAGCCCATAGGAGAAAGGAAGGGACTAGGAGTGTTGCCCTAGCTTCCCTCCTATAAATACTATGTAATAACCCTCACTTGAGGGTTGGTTGTTCAAGTTTTTCTTCACATACATCTACGCATAACCGTCTCTATTATATCGTGTGTGTGTGTTTGGTTTACTTGTTCAATCGCCTCTCTATCTTTCTATTAAGCTTGTGTTGTAAATCTAGTGACCTAACAGTGGTATCAATCGCCAAATAGTTGGGTTAACACTTTTGTTTTTGAAGTTTTTTGTTTCGGTCTTATGCGTAAAAGTAACGAGAGCTTTGGCTCGCTTAAAAACTCGATTTTTTCACTTTTCAATCCAAGATTCTTGTACTTTCAACGTTTTAAGGTGTTCAAATACGTGTTTTTGGCAAAAAGTTTCAAACTTTATGCGTGGATCGTGTTTTTTAAACTAGTTTTTATACGAGGGTTTCATCCTACGCGTAATTTTTTAAGAGCTTTGGATCATCAAGTTTCACACTTTTGTGTCTTTTTGGTGTTATTGAAGCTATTTCATCACACAAAAACTGGTTTAGAAACATCTTTGGGCATTATCACTTTTACGAGTAATCCTACGCGTAGCAAAACCCTAAAACTACGCGTAAGATATTCCTTGGTTTGATCTTCGTTTTCGTGGTTTACTCCGTGTTTTCTTGCTTGGATAAGCCTGAAAATACGTCGACTTTGCATATCTTTTGCATTGTGAAGTGTAAAAGATCACTTGGGATAAAACCATAAAATTACGCATAAGCATAAAGCTTACGCGTAGAAATCCTACGCCTAAGATTCATCTTACGCCTAAGCCTAGTCTTACGCATAAGATAATCCTACGCCTAACTTTGTGTCTACGCATAACTTTAGCATCTTTTCCCTACTTACGCGTAAGCTAAATCTACGCGTAACTCGTGATTGTTACGCGTAACTTTGGTGTTTTTACGCATAAGTGCTACTTGGCTATTGTGATTTCTACGCCTAAGGATACTTCATCAACAAAGGTTCATTCGACTACAAAGATCCATTTTTACCAACACAAGTTTATCAACATGTCACAACAACCATACTCTAACTATTTCCCTTACACTTATTCTCAACGTCAACAACAACTTACTCCACAACATCAACAATGGAATCAACAACAAGCAATTTAACAACAACAACTTAATCAACAACATACTCCACAACTTGCTGCAATTCCACAACCTCAAATGGTTCAACCACCACCAAGTCTTCAAGTTCAACCCTACACAAACGAATTCAATCAACATCCATCCTGGAACACTATGAAGGAAGCTACTTGGTTTGCAAAGATGTGTGAAGCTTTAAGTAGCCAACAATCAATTCATGAGGCTGGATCACTTGATAGACCTCCAATGCTCACTCCAGGAAACTACGATCAATGGGTGATAAGGTTCTTTAGGTTTTGTGATCTGAAGAAGCCACATGGAAAGTTCTTAAAGAAGGTTATCTTGGAAGGTCCATTTGAGATGCCTACTGTCATTGTACCCGGAGATCCAAATGCTATTCCACCAAGAGCTGAACAAACAAACATTTGCTCTTGTTGCATACTTGAATCCTCAAGAACTTCTACACTATGAAGCTGATGAACTTACAATGCAATACATCCTCTTAGGATTACCTAACCCAATTGTTCGAAGTGTTGATGCTCAAAAGACCGCAAAGGAAATGTGGGATCATATTCATCTTCTTATGGAAGGATCTGTACTCAATCGGGAGGATTTGGAATCCAAAATTTACTTGGCTTATGAACACTTCATGATTGAATCTGGAGAGACACTAGAGTCCTATCATCACCGATTTTCCGACATCATCAATGATTTGGATAAACACAACATCATCATGCCAAGAATTGCAGTGAATACTAAGTTCCTGAGTAGTCTTGGTTCCGAATGGGAGAAGTATGTCATTTTCCTCCGTCAAGCGAAGAATTTGCATCATTCTACATATGGATTGTTGTACGATTACTTGAAGCCTCATGAAAAGGAAGTTGATTGGGAAAGGATTCTCCGTGCTCAAATTGCTCCACCGACACATCCGGAAAATCAACAACTTGCCTTATATGCTCAAAACAATTATTCTCCTCAACCATCAACTCAACCAACTGCTACAATCACACCACATGATCCTTCACAACCTCAATCTCAACAAACTCAATTGGTTCCATACAACAACAACAACAATGCTCAAGCCCTTGTCAGTGCAGCTAATGAGGAATCGATCCGCTCGAAGCAATCGCAACAAGGATTTGCTATGATTGCTAATGCCTTTAGCCGTTATACCAACAAATCTAACAACCGTATTCGTTCCTCATCTAATACAAGGAATCAAGCTGTTGTAAACAATGGACGAGTTGAAGTTGAGAATCGTGGTTATGGTCGTCAGATGGGCGGTGGTCAAGGGTTTAATGTTGTGGGTAGGAATAACAATAGAGCTCCAGTGGTGGAACAGTGGAAATGCTCGAATGGGTTGAATGGTCTTCGATGCTACAACTGCAATGAGAAGGGACACTGGCTAATGCATGCCCAAAGCCAAGGACTAGGGGGTGCTTATTTCAAAGAGGCTCTTCTTTTGGCTCTTAAGGATGAAGCTGGTGGAACTCTCACGACAAAGAACATAGCTTTATGGCAAATGCCGACTCGGATGATGATATGGAGGACTTGCATGCCAATGCAGCTGTTATGTTGATGGCTAATATGCATGAGTTACACATGAGTGACACGGGCCCAGTGTATGACACTGATGGCTTGTCTCAGGTACCGAACAAACCATATTTATCTCTGATCTCATGTCTCCACCAACATCTGAATCCGGCAAGGCTCAGAATGTTCAAAATGAGTCGTCCACATCTCATTCTAACGATTTTCAACTAGACCCCGTCGTTATATTTGGACGATCAAGATGACCAAACGGTTTCCCTTGATAATCAAATTGACTCCGTGGTTATACTTGAGGATCTCAGTAATGATCATGTTGAGACTCACGTTGAACACGCCGAACTTTTGCCTCATCCAGATTTTGCTCGTTTAATACAAGACCAACAGACCATAGTGGAAAATTGTCATGCCATTAATCGTGACATGAAAAGCAAAAATGCCGTTAACCAATGATTTTGAATGTTTACAAAAGCAACTCAACTTTTTCAAAACTCAAGAAAAACGTGAAAACGGTTTTGAAGCCGCCTTTGCCAAATCTTATCAAAACGAAAAATATTTAGAAAGACAGATGCGTGATCTAGCCGCTCCAAAGAATGCTTTGTTGTCGAAATAGAACAATGAAACATGAACATAAAAAGCAAATTAACGCTCTTACCTTGGAAAATAAAAAAGCTAAGGCCGAAGTTGTTAACTTGTCAAAAACAGTTCTCTGCATACAAAAAGCATTCAACTAAACGAATAGATGATCATCTTGAAGAAATCATCGGCTTGCAAAACAAACTTAAAGAGTTTAAAACAGTTGTTTACAAACATGGCGAGTCGGTCACAACCATTGAAAAGTTTACTTTAAAACCCAATCCAAATGGATATGGACCGAATCTTGCCGATTACAAACCTAAGCTTTCAACCAAAGCATTCAAACCAAATCCTGAAGTTTCCGGTGCAGAATATAAAGTTGATAATTACATTATGAGTGTTGTTGAATATCATCGTCAAGAGGAATTAGATGTAGAAGACGAGAGTCGATCAAAATTAGAAAAACTTGTTTACAACAAACCTTTTAACTATTCAAAAGCGGTCACTTTCGTCACACCAACGGATTCTTCTAACACACAAAGGGTAATCATAAAACACCGAGTATTCTAATGTTAATCCCCAACCAGATTATGCACAAATTTATGGTCCTTTACCTTCCATCTGTGAAGTAAACTCAAAACACGAAAATCGCAAAATTCTTGATATTTTGACCTTTTCATGGTCGACCTCAAAACTTTACAACATGAGATAGAATATCATTCCGAAATCAAAGTTCAACACTTTCAATCGCCTCTAGCGCGAGAACAAAGAGACATTTTTCAGAAAAATCTTTTACCAAATGTTAAAAATTTGAAAAGTTGTGCATTATCTTGGGAAAGCACTACAAGAATTCAGGCGATTACCCATGGACCAATTATGTGGGTAAATGACTAAGATTTGTGGGTAATTGTCAAATACCCACAGACTACCCATGAATTTATAAACATGGGTAAAACCTTTGAGGCTAATTGTTTTCCCACAATAGTTTGCTTATGTGGGAAAGTTGCCCACAACAATTTATGTGGGTGATCGATTTCAGTTCATGGGTAAACTTCTCATGGGATTTTATAAACACCAGGAAAATACCCTTAAATTTAATCATGGCTAATCAGAGGGTAAAAATCCACACAAATAAAATCATGTCTAATTTTGAGGGGAAATATTATCAATTACCCTATAATTGTTCATGGGTAAATTCATTACTAATTCACCAATGATGTATTGTATGGTATATGGAGTGCAATGTTTACATATTTAATATGGAAAAATCCCTAAAAAAATAGTTACAAATATTGCTAATATTGTATTCTGTAAATAATCCATAGATTGGTATACATGTAGAATCATAAACTGATGTCACAATGAAATTGTCATTAAATCAATATTTGGATGAACTACAATCTACAAAATGGTTCGTCCACAATTTAATTTAAACATAAAGCACAAAATATGCATAGCTATAACAATTGAAAGTTCTAATATCAATATAGTACATCAAACATGATGCATATCTTATACATATCATTACTAGTCATTTAAGAGCATTCTTTAGGTTTTATATATTGAGGTGATGAAGTACATTCAAAGTTGTCATTGTAGGTGCTTAAACATGATGAGTATGTCTCCTTTGTGTGGTCATTACATGGAACCTGCAACTGCAAAAAGAAAGGATCTGCAAAATTAACAAAAAAAACATAAGAGTAGATTATAACATGCACAAAGTTGAAAAAAAAAATTAAAAAATGATTGTGCTAAGAACTGGATCTATAGGATTAATGATAATACTCATGTCGCCTGCTCAAACATCCAGACATAAATGAATCTGATGTACACGTCATTGTCGAAATCCATAAAAAAAACAAGCATAAGAGATAAACAAAGACTAACCTGTTAAAAACAAACCAACACAATTATTCATGCCAATATCAATGGTAACAATTGTAAATGTATCAATTAAAAATTTCAAATAAACAGCATCATAAATAATTTATTTGAAAGTTGAAAATGCACTCTCCATATAAGCGTTAAGTGTAATTTGATATGATATTAGATAAAGCAAAATTAGTAACATAATAACAATTGGAGTGGGATCTGACTTACGTGCCTCAAAGTTATAAAGACAAACACATAGAATATTTGAAATATCAAACTATCAAAGTGAAAATAATAGTGGCAACAACAAACTTTCAAACAACCTTCTTCATGATATAGATATGTTGTTTAACTTGGCAACAACAAACTTTCAAACAACCTTCTTCATGATATAGATATGTTGTTTAACTAACCGAAATAGATCAAGACCCTAGAGTACTAGAGTGTGTAGGACGTGATGGAAAAGGACAGTTACAAGGGGTAGTAGGAAGGTGTGGTTGTGTGGAGGTGTGTTGAGATAAAAATGGGAATTCAGTTAATGAGAAGATATCGTGTATATAAGATTAAAAAGTTAAATTTTAAAATTTTTAAATAGGCGCCTAGCCTTAGCGCCATAATTTTAGTGGTTTTTTTTAAAAGCTATTTTGAGGATAATATTAGACACGAAGGATTAATTTAGGGGTGGCAATTCTCGACACGGCATGATAAACGACACGAAGTTAAACGGATTTGGGTTGAGGATAAATAGGTTTGGGTCAAAAACAGGTCAACCCGTCTAACCCGTTTAATAAACGGGTTGTGTTTAGTTTGAGTAAATATTAAACAGGTTAACCCGGAAACCCGTTTAAATATACAAGACTCAAAAAATAAAAAAATATAACCTAGTTTTTTATGTTGGATGTGGATTAAATGTATTTTTTTATGTACTTAATATAAGTGAATTATGATTATACCTCAAATATCATTGAAATTGACACTTATTAACTCTGAAATTGTCGTATAGTTATTTGTATGTTATTTGTATTATATTTTAGATCCTTATATCATTTCGCATTTAAACTAGTTAAACAAACTACAAACTTTATTCACTTCTTGACCTATTTAGTTAAACAAGTTAAACGGGTCATAAACGGGTTACACGTGTTATGCAGGTCTGGGTTAGGGTTAGGTTTCTTGACACGATTAATAAATGGGTCGTGTTTGGGCAGGGGTTATACCAACCCGCCAATACGCGAACCCGAATAGGTTAACACGAACACGACTCGATTGCCACCCCTAGTGTAATCAACCCAGCCAAGCCCGAGCTCAACAAGGCTCGAGCTCGGCTCGAATGATAAAAGGTTGGCTCGAGCTTGGCTCGATTGCTCGTCAAGATTTAACCATCCAAATTTAAGATTGGCTCGAGCAAAGCTCGAGCTTAGCTTGAAAAGTTCGAAATAATATATATAAAAATCTCGAATTTATGCGAACTGGTATTTCTAGCTAAACTGAGCTCGAACAAAATATCAGATACACCATTCCGTGTCAAAACGAATTTCAAATTGCAATTGTCACAAAAAAATATAGTCTTTCACACAAAAGTTGTACATGATCTCGAATCACAAACTGAAAGAGAAATACTTAACCGTTTGAAAACCAAATTAGATATTTTTAAGAGTAATAAAACAACAATAAAATCCTCATATCCAAGGCTAGAAAATATTTTATCCTTTATGGAGTTAGTCCTTATAATTATGTTAACGTTCAAATCAGCCCTTATTTACATACATAAAAATAATATGAAAATATATCTATACCAAGGCTCGAAAAGCTCGATAACCGCTCGAGCTGAGCTATCAAAAGCTCGAGCTCGACTCATTATATGTTTCGAGCCAGTTTACTGGGCTTGAGCTCAGGCTTGAGCTTGATAAAGGCTTGAGCTTGATAAAAGCTCAGCTCGATCGAGTCGAGCTTGTACTCGTGCTCGAGTTGCTTGATAAAAGCTTGACTCGTTTACACCCCTACCAAGGATATGATTAGGGGGCAAGCATTTGCGAGCAACTAGCGGTTTAAATACAAAGTTTGTTTGACAAAAAGCAATTAACGGTTAAACCATATGTATATATTTAATCATTTGCGAGCAACTAGCGGTTTAACTACAAAGTTTGTTTGACAACAAGTCTCACGAAAAGTGTCATGGTTAAAGCCTTATGTATATATTTAATCATTGATTAGCAATTAAAAAAACACCCACGAATAAATTGAAAACTTTTACTCCGTGGGTAACATAAAGTTACGCACGACTTTACCAGCATACTTGCCCATGATTGGTCGATTCGTGGGTAATTTGTGGGAAACATTTTAGCGGTAATATATCAACCACACATTACACACTAAGTCTAGAGTTGCGGGTAATTTCGCGGGTAAAGTTGTGGGAGATTTGAGGGTAACTTTTGCAACATTGTCAATTTCCTAATCGTGGGTACTTCAAGGGTAACGTGTGGGTAAATACCCACAAATCATATCGTATGGGTAATTTCCGTGGCTAATCGACAGGACTCTTGTAGTGGACTTTCATAAGGAACTTGGATTAATGAAGGTCATTTTCGAGAAAACAGAAACATCTATTTCTAACACTAAACGTAAAAAGAAAATGTTGAGAAAAGATGTTGATCGACTCTTGGAAGATGTCATCGTCTTTGATGTCCATAATGTTGTGTTATTGAATTTTGTCATGTGCATTTGATTATATCTCTACTTGTACGTTGATTCTGTGGTAAATGTTGAGAACACTAATAATGTGCTTCAGATCGAGTCCTTAAAAGTTGAAAACAAACGAACTTTCAAATGCAATACGTCGGCTTAATTGATGTCAAAAAGATATTCACGATCAACAACTTGATTTTCAACACAAAATCTCCCAGTTGCGTGCAAAATCTTCTGATCCTAAAATTGCGCAATTGGATGATCAAAACGTGTTTTTTAAGTGTCAAATCACAAAATATGAACAAGAACTTGTAAAAGTTAAAAAAGAATATGGTGTCATATTTGATTTACTCAAAAAGACTCGTGATGAAGCATCTAATGAACTTGATCATTATCTTGCACACACTAGAGAAGTTATGCATTTTCGAAATGTTTGGTCGAAAATCAAGATCGATTCACACTATCTTCAAGTTAAGAGAAATGTTAGGAAAGTATGAACAACTTCCGCCTAACGTGATTAAGAGATTAGCCCAGTAACACTTAGTACTCATGAACCTAGAATCACTGCTGCCAAATCACAAGTTGCTAACGTGCTTCCTTCTACTGAAACAGGACTAGTTGCGTCTTTTCCAAACGTCCGCACTTCACAGCGTAGGCGCACTACATCGAAGAATAGGAAGTTGCGACCTAAGAAAAGATCACTAAGGAATGCTAAAGTAGAAGAACACCCTAGGACTATGAATAAAACTCACGTTGCTTCCACTATAGATATTGCGTCTGGCACATGTAATAGAAATAGTGATGTAACGCATGCTAAACCGTTAAGTACTTTTGATATTCAGTCTGATGCACCTTGTGTTATTTGTCGTAAAAGTATGAATTCTGATTGTCATGATAACTGTGTTGCTAAAGCTATCATCTCTCGTTTAAAGAATCCTAAGAACCGAAATACCTCTAGGCCTACTAATCTTTCTAAGTCCATTGCTTGGTAGACCGCCTCTTTAGATTCTCGAACGCTTTGCTTTGTCCCTGTAGCTCCGCATTTCACCTCCTAGGAATGTAGTACCACCTAGTGCATTCACTAAGACTAAAGCAAATACTAGTTGGAGATGGCATAAATGGATATATAACACACTAGGATTTAAGTGGATACCTAAAGCTATTGATGTGTGTATATCTACTATACCTGCTACGGAACCCTCTAACATTTCGGGTTCCACATCTACTTCTATTCCATCTGTGTCGTCTGTGTGTAATGCAGGTGATACAGATCATTCTCTCGATTGTTGATAGCGGATGTTCCTAACACATGACAGTAACCTTAAACTGTTATCAAACTTTGTTTCAAAGTTCATTGGCACCGTCAGATTCGGGAATGATCACTTCGCACCTATCATGGGCTACGGAGACTATATCAATGGGAACATCGAAATTAGCAGAGTTTATTATGCGGAAGGCCTCGGTCATAACTGCTTTCAGAGGTCGTTCTGTGATGGAGATTTGGAGGTTGCTTTCGGGGAGAAAACTTGTTTCATTCGTGATCTACAAGGAAACGATCTTGTGTCCGCTCGCGTAATTCAAGTCTTTACACTATCTCTATGCAAGACATGGTTGCTTCTTCTCCCATCTGCTTACTTTCAAAGGCAACATCAACAAAATCCCGGCTATGGCACCGTCGTCTCTCACATCTAAACTTTCAAACCATCACCAACCTTGCTCGACACAAACTAGTTGAAGGACTCCCACGATTTCGGTATTCTAAAGATCACCTTTGCTCAGCTTGTGAACAAGGCAAAAGCACTCGTGCTCATTTTCCTTCAAAGGTGGGCTTGTCAGTATTCGGCCTTCGTGGGCCTAAACGCTTATTAGCGTAGCCCAGTTCGTGTTGGGCTTGTCAGTATTGGGCTTTGGGCGGGTTCGTGACCCGGATATAGACTATACGTCATCAAACATTCAAGTTAACACAAATCACATGGATCGTCTGTGTAGTTTAGTCCAAGATATATATTTATCTTTTTTTTTTTCTTTTTTTTTCTTTTCAAAACATCTAAGCTCTTCTGAACAAATTATCTCTATCTCGTGACGTGGATTTAAAGTTAACACAAATCACATGGATCGTCTGTGTAGTTTAGTCCAAGATATATATTTATCTTTTTTTTTTTCTTTTTTTTTCTTTTCAAAACATCTAAGCTCTTCTGAACAAATTATCTCTATCTCGTGACGTGGATTTAAAGTTGACTAAAGACTCGAGACATGGGGTATACGACGGTATATATGGGGGTATAAAGATTAAAGAGCATAGGGATGTTCCCATCATCCCATGTTGAAGTTTGGAATTCACGTGCATTGTATTATATGCATTTAGGAACAGTAAATTATGGTACAACTCGATTAAACAACATACATCCATGGCCACCTAATTCTCTAATCTCTATGTCTCCCCCGTCACCATCCTAGGGATCTAAATTTGGATCACATTGTCTCCCCCATCCCCTAATTATTCTCAATTGTTTAATCATAATCTCACTTGTTAAGTAGACTGCTGAGTTAATCTTATTATATTAGTGCTAGCTTTAATCAAGTTGAAATGTTATGGACGTTAAAGCAAGTGTTTGAAAAATCATTGCAAGCGTTATACGACTACCTCAATAGTTGCATTTGCATCATTTCGCTTTACACCTTAACGTCACATTAACTTTTTTCGTCTCACTTTCTCTTATTTTTCACCTCATTCTCACATTACTTCACTTTTCAACGCATTTTTTATTTATTAAAACTACAAACTTTTATTCATTAAATTAAAAATATTACATTGAATATAAAAAAACATCATAAACATAAAAACTGAAATTAAACATTACGAGAAACTTGTGGCGATTTGATATATCCTTTATGCCTTTATTCTTGGGATCATATGAGGTCGTTTGGTTGATGTGCTTCTATGCGGATGCCAATCGAGATGTTACTTCTTCTTTGGTATTTTATGATCATATTATGTAATATAATGCATGTATATATCATATTTATTATTAATTTTTTTGAGTTAATTGCATAAATCGTCAGAACTTTGGCCCTATTGCATGTTTCGTCCCAACCATTTCGAAAGTGCATAAATCGTCCCTGTGGCAAACCTTTGAGTAAATTTTCACCCCTAATTAGGACGAAGCATGCAATTTGGCACTTTCAAAACATGCAATTTTCGTCCCAACTAGGGATAAAAATGTGCTCAAAGGTTTCTCACAGGGACGATTTCTGCACTTTCGTAATGGTTGGGACGAAACATGCAATTTGGCCAAAGATCAAGGACGATTTATGCAATTTACTCTTTTTTTTCACGATACGGTCGTGCGGGATTGACTAATATAGCCTATTTCTTCTTTAGAATACTAAATGCCCGTTTCACATATTTTCTTGCCGCTTCTTGCATTCGCTTGCGTTCATCGATGCCTGGTTCTTTTATCGTCTTAACCAAAGTTTACCATTTCGGAAATATCCCGTCAACAATATAGTATCTCCATGGGTGAATTACGCCGTTAGCCACAAATGAAATCTCTAATGCTTTTTCGTCTTTGAGATTGTTGAATAAAGAGGATTGATGTATAACGTTGATGTCGTTGTTCACCCCAACAACACTAAAGAAAGCATATCATATTCATAAGTCTTGTGACGCAATAGCTTCCAAAGAAAATAAATGGAGTCGAACCATGATCGCGTCCACAATATTGCCCTTTAAGTGTGTTCTAACAACCAAACTACAACCAATCTATACAATCAAGGCTTCCTAACATTCCCGAAAACCTGTGTTTTTATTCGTGAACCGCTTATAGATTTTCAACATCGGTGATAGTAGGTTTTCACAAATACTTTGTTCCAAAAATTTCCATAAACGTACAAAAATTTTCAAAAGATAGACAAGAAGTTCCTTGGCCCATTTTCAAATATCCATCCAGGGTATCAGGAATGGTGTCGTATGCAAATTGACGAATTGAGAAGGTGCACTTCATCAAGGGGGAAATGCCTTATCTTCCGGCATTTCAAATGCAAGAAGTTCCTTGGCCTACTTTATCTGGCCTAAACAAAAGATAGACAGATATAATGCAAGATTTCAAATGCAAGAAGTTCCTTTGCCTACTTTATCTGGCCTAAACAAAAGATAAACATTATATCTGGCCTACTTTCTGTGAGATAAAGTAAACTTCCTATCATCTCTCTGTACTAGTAATATCTACGAATATATTATCTTTGTTTAGAGTGATAATTCTTTTCCTAGATATAGGTGTTTTGGTAATTTTTGAATTTTCTAAACCAAATTTCTTAAGCATCTCCCCAATGTATTTTGATTGGTTGAAAAATATTCCTTCACTCAATTGCTTAATTTGTAATCCTAAAAAGAAACTAAGTTCTCCCATCATACTCATTTCAAATTCCTCATGCATTAATTTTGCAAATTTATCGCACATCGATTAACAAGTTGAATAAAAAATGATATCATCTACATAACTTTGAATAATAATAAGATACTCACCTTTTGCTTTGGTAAATAAAGTATTGTCTACCGTTCTCATTTTATATCCATTATGCAAGAGAAAATATTGCAACCTATCATATCAAGCTTTAGGAGCTTGCTTTAGTCCATATAAAACCTTTTTAAGCTTATAAACATCACCGAATTTTGAAAATCTATAAAACCGGGTGGTTGTGCAACATACACTTCTTCTTCGATGACTCCATTTAGAAAACACTTTTGATATCCATTTAAAAATTTTCAAACTTATGACTACATGCATTAGCAAGCAAAATACTTATTGACTCTAGACGTGTTACGGAAGCATAGGTTTCATCATAATCTATTTCTTCTTGTTGATTATATCATTTTGCAACTAACCTAGTTTTGTTTCTACATACTATTCCATTTTCATCTAAATTATTCTTAAAATCTCATTTAATTCCTATGATGGTGTAGCCACTAGGACATAGAGCTAAAATCCAAACAAAATTACGTAAGAATGGATATAATTCTTATTGCATAGTCATTACCCAATTTTCATTTTTAATAGCTTCCTTAATTTTAGGTTCTATGGCTGAAACAAATGCAAAGAAATTGTTGTTGTCTTGGGAGTGTCATCTAAAGGTGTGCTTGTTAAAAGTGACAACGAGCAATAGCAGTGAGCACTAGCAACAGCTTACCGCTTCTTAAAAAAGCATTGAAAAAACAAGCATTCCATAAATATTAGCAAAGCTCACCGCTCTTTTGCCAAACGACTACTAAAAGCAAAATTGCTCATTGCTCATCGTTCCAAAAAGCTCCACACCACTCCATGCCAAACATACCCTAAGTGTTCTTTCATGTAATTCTCCTATGACTTAATCTATTGGGTGATCTTTAATTTCCTTAATATTTTATACCCTAAGTATGACTTCTTCTAAGTCGTTATTGGGGGATTGTATTTTATTTTGAATGACATATTCATAAATTACATCATTATCTAACAATGATAATGTCTTACGTTTTTTTTTTTTTGGGAGGGGGGTCTTTCATCAAAGTTAGGGGTAAAATGATAAAAATGATACACACAATTGGTATATGATATACTAAGATGACGAAATTCAAAAGTATGATATATAAAAAAAAAAAAAAATTAATACACTACATTAAGTAAAAAAAAAAGTGACAAATAAGATAAATAAATAAATAAAGATACAAGTAGCCCTAAATAGGAGTAAATACAATGTACCAATATCTAATAGTCGTATATTGTCATTTGTCTAATAGTTTCTACGGCTAAACAACAAGTATACTAGACAAATCTTATGAAATTTTGTGAAGCAAGTATGCGACATAAACAGTACTCTAATTATAAGATTTTACTCAGTTGTATTGTTGTAAACGTGTAATGTAAAGCCTTCATTTGTTTTATATCAAAGAATAATAATGAATTTTCTTAAACTAATTAATAATCCATTTGAGCATTTGGACTTGCAAACAAGTTTTTATCACATTGAAGTGTTTTCTTATTTAGTTGAGATCAAATTTTAAAAAAATATATATATATTGTGACGTTTTGAGTAAAATGTGAAAACCCAAAGTTTTCAAAAAATATATATGGAATAATTACCCCTTTACTAGTTTTGAATAACTGAATTTACAAAATGCAGTTATACAAAGGAACCGTTGAAGAAGGACAAAAAGATTATAAAAGAGGCCAACTCTTTTTCGTTACATAAGTGAAGTACAAACGAGAAATTATTATCTCGGGCGATGCGGCGTGATCATAAAATGTATTTTTAGTGACATAAGAGCAAACACAATGGTAACCCAAGTTATAAAATAACACCGTCCACGTCATCGTCACATCAGCTTTAACATTTCACCTTAACATCCCCAAAAAACACCCACATCAATAACATCCCAAGTTAAACTTTAACACTCAAATAATTTAGAAAAACAACCCCTCATTTAGGGGCATAAAAAAAAAAAAAAAAAAAAAAAATGCCCGTTAGAGGCTTAACGTGCAGGGACTAACGCTGCAATAACGCGCAGCCTCCAATGAGTTAATGCCACTAACGGCGTTATTAAGGGCAAAAACAGCGTTAAGCCGTTACCGTTGTAAATGCTCTAAGTGGGAAGTTGCAAAATATTCGATATGTAAGCGATTATATATGGCTAATTACACTCGTAATGGAGCACGCGTGTTAAGCACATGATTAACCTAAGAAATTAAGTGATAATTTAATGGAAAACACTCCTAATTAACGTACCGTTTGGTATGTTGTAATCAAAGTGGGAATGGAAAATGTTATTACTATGGAATGAAAAAATCTTGTTTGTTTACACATTTACAATGTAATGAATCATTGCAAAGAATGACCTATTACACCAAAAACTATTATTTTCATTCCTTAGGGGTCCTTATTTTTTTTCATTACATCTTGTAATGAAATGGAAATTACATAAAAGTCCATCATTAACTAATCACATTAAATAAACTTTCTATCACCAATGGTCATTTTAGTCTTTTTCTTATCGATTCCATTACGTCCTATCTTATCAACCAAACGTGATTATTAACTGTAATGAATTATTACATTGCGTCATTCATTCCATTACATCGTTTATTCCATTCATTTGATATTTTATTCTGTCCTATCAAACGAAAAAGTACAGGTTTTAAACATGCAACTAACGTCTTAATTAGAGTGACAGCTTAGTGGAAAACCCTCCCACAATCACACCAAAACTAATTTTTAATCCCATCAAGCCGACAGCTCGGATCAACGTGTGAACAGTGCCGGCTTAAGCCGCGGTTCCACATTGCACCCAAGTCGTCCTACTCTTTTGAGCTAACCTCCCGATCGACGGTTTCAGAATAATGTCAACTTTTATTTCCATTTCAGTTAAGGTTATATACTTCAATTAGTGTTATATATAGTATACTTTATGCAAGATATTATCTGGAAACATGTTAGCAAAAATGCTGTTACTGTATATTATGCAAATACTTATTATATTTGTAATATTATCCCCCTAAAAATAAACGAATCAAGTTCATCTATTCGGGGGTGATGAAAAATAAAAAGATCTAAAAATATAATGTGGAAGGGACAGTGGTTGAGTTATTTTGATAAGATTCAAGAGTTGTTTTGTAATTTTAGAAACTAAATAAATAAAGGGGCTATAAAACCAACAGAGAAACTCCAACATGAGCCAATACCATCTCAAACGCCAAGCTTATCCTAGTAAAAACCATTAGGCTTATCCTACTTATTTTGATATGATAAACTTCAATCGTTTTGTATCGTGGTTTTTTAGTGTTACGTTTTTATATATGTTGTTCAAACAATCATGACGTGTTCACGTTAATTTTCTTAACAAGAGAGGACTTTACGTGCTTATGTATGTGTCTTAGTGAACACAAGTCGGATGAATCAATCGGTTAAAATTCAGAATATATAGTTAAAAAGTATCCTCCATTGGCTTAATTAGAAATAGAAAAACTGCACCATTGCTGACGAACGTTAACAAGTTTGTTGAAAGAGGAATGAAAACACGAATTGTTCCTTAACGGCTTAAATTGCTCGTAATATCGAATCGCGTAAATTACGGGACAATGTAAACATTAAAGGATAAAAATGGGACCCAAGTGAGTAACGGCTAGTGATGCCAGAGCCTATTTACTCAACGTTAATAATAAAATATGTCAAAATATTGAGTTTATGCGATGTCAGTAACCCAACTAACGCTTGTCCATCTTAAAAACCAATTTTTTTCTATTTGAGCTAGCGGTTG
The DNA here is from genome assembly GCA_910596185.1 of Chrysanthemum makinoi. Taxonomy (NCBI): domain Eukaryota; kingdom Viridiplantae; phylum Streptophyta; class Magnoliopsida; order Asterales; family Asteraceae; genus Chrysanthemum; species Chrysanthemum makinoi. The sequence goes on from OU343225.1 coordinate 124,256,477, forward strand.
GGTGGTTTGGTTGCGGCGGCAACATCTAATCACACCACTAATGAACCACAATGACGAAATTTCGGACCACCACCCAAAATACTCTACTAAACACAAATACGCCCACCAACACAATTACACATCCTACTTTTTTCTTTTTTTTATGTTTGGTTGTCGTGATC
>OU343225.1:124256737-124395181 GCA_910596185.1 Chrysanthemum makinoi
TTTGTTCATAACAGTATGAATGTATGTTAATCTTTCTTTAAACACATGTTGATTTATGTGCATGCAAGCTAATATTAAATGTTTTATAAATTTGGGCTCTGCATATCATTTGTCTATGCTTTGACATTCTTATATTCAATGTGAAATAGTTTATGGGATTCAAAGTAATTATTGTATCATGATTAACTTTGAGACTTTAAACTCATTTTAATGTTTAATGCAACAATAGCAATTTTTAGCCGAGATTATGACCAAATAAAGCCATAAAATATGGGCTTCAAATATAAGCCAAAATTATATAAGCTCATAAGCACATACTAGGTTGGTTAGGTCTTTTGCTTGCTTACTTTTATTGCCAGCTAGCTCTTTCTTATTTTGGATATTGAGTTTTAAGTCAATATGCTAATGCGGGCTCTATAACTTTGTGTCAAAGCATTAAGCTTTTCCATCTGTTTGACTGGAAACATACATCTATTTCTTAAAACAAGAGAGTGTTCAGAATGGTATCTAATGGTGTGCATATGTATTGTTAACATACATTGTCACTGTTTATAGTTGTCACTTGATCATATATATGAGCTCTTCAGCTTGTCTAATATTATAAATAGGGTTCAACTTGTGAATTTGTGGAAGCTATTCATGCGTATCACGTTATTTTTTCCGGACTCAAAGGATCATTTGGTCAAACTCGTGCGCTGTTCGGACCACAAGGTATTAGTGTGCCTCTTTGTTAGTACCTCCCATAGCACCACTATCTACTTATAGTAAACCTCATGACATTTGTTTAATATGAACTTTGTTGCCAACCAACAAATAGAGAATTAGATATCTTCGGCAAAGCTATCAAATTGACTACGTACGTAACATTCTTACTAATGCTATCATCTCGCGAGCAAAAGATCGTAATTTATGATTATAAGTACATTTTAAAATTGTAGGCTGCGGAAATCATTGGCCTTGAGACATCAATTTCAACGAGGAGCTTGGTTTGAGATGATTTTGACAGCAGGGGACTTTGACTTGTAATCAAATGGAGTTTAGGAAATGCTCGATTGAAGTGTTGTAACTAATATGCGAGAGTATCGTAAGACTAACTAACACAATAACCATTCCGTTTATAGTTTTGGCTTATGATGGTTTGATATTTTTGTCTTTTGGTAATGCCCGAGTCATAGTAACAATAAGTCTTCTCGATGCCGTGGTATGTCGAAGTGATCCCTCATATGCAACGAAGCGTGCAGAGGAGATTCGGACGGAAGAACGGGGTTAAAATTATTATTTTCTTCCTCAACTAAAAAGTTATTTGATCAAACACACGCAAGATAGGTCATAATTTTGGGCCAACCATTCATGGAGACAAATCTCGAGCGAAGAAGACTGGGTTCAATCACTTCATTCGGAAGTCCTATTAGTTGCTACATATGTGTTCATTACACGCAGGCCTCGATGTGAAGCATGTAAGGTCAGACTGGTGCTTATTCCTTGAAAAATATACTAAAAAAGAAAACACACGCTCTTGCGAGAGGTCTTTGTGGAAGGAGTCCCTTTACCCTCGGGGTAGGGGTGTGTGTGACTGTCTACATTCCCATACCCCGGCCCGTGGGATTAGGTTGTTTTCATGAGTTCTAACTAAAATTTGGTGTTTGCAGGGTAGTGATCAATTGTGATTTCCCAAATGGTGTGGAAGACTATGTCCATCAATTGGGTGAACCTGGAAGGGAAGGGCAAAAGGGGTAGCATACACTTTCTTTGACAGGACTAGGCTGCACGTGATCTTATTAAAGTTCTTGGGGAGCTAATCACTGTACTTCAATGAGGTGCGGAGATTGCCACACGTGGTGGGCCTCGGTTTTGGCAGGACGAGGAGTGGAATGAGCCATTTTGATTCTCGAGTGTGCAGGTGGCGTTGGGATTCCGATGGGCGTGGAAGAGGATGGTGTTTTTGAGGCCGTGGAATGGCACTTTGGGGTCGTGGCGATCTCGTGGATGGCGGCTTTGGTGGCCCGAGGATGGTGGGTTTGGAGGACGTGGTGGCGAGGATGATGGGTTTCGAGGAGGTGGTGGCCCAAGAGATGGCGGGTTTGAGGTCGTGGCCTCAAGGGATGAGGTTTGGTGGCGTTAATTCGGTATGAGAGGCGACGGTGGTGATTTTGGTGGTCGTGGAGAGGATGGCAACTTTACGGTGGTCGCGTGGTTGTCCTGAGAGCTATGGATTTGGTGGTCGGATGGTGGTATAGAAAGGAATGATAGATTCATGGATTCCGATGGCGGGGGGTGGGGTTTGATAATAGAAGAGATGGTGACCGTGGCGGGGAAGAAGCAGAAGTAGTGAGTCGTAGTAGGCGTAGCCGGTGTGGGATCATAATATTTATTGTGTTGATGATTCAGGTGGTCTTGGATGATGGAAATACATGTTTGCCATTTAGAGAGAGAAAGTAGAGAGATGGGTGTTCTAGTTAAAGACTTGCTTTGCAAATAATGAAAGGTTAGATTGAGAGCACTACTTTCATGGATGGAAGGGTATTTTATAGTTACAAAGTAAATGACCTCTGACGGCTTTGTGGATCGGTATACAATGGGTAAAGACCGTCCTTCCTCTCTGATGTTACACTAAACTATTCTCACGCTACAAACTAACTAATTAACTACTAAATAGTAACCAACTTTATTGTCCACGAGCTAACTTATGTTAGACCATAATGGGGTGGCAGACACTTTAACATGGAATTTCCATTCTAACAATCTCCTATGGGAGGTCACCCATGAAATACAGCTTGCATCCTAGCATTCTAATTTATCTCTTCTGAGCTCGTGAGCTTCAATTCTTCAATGTCATTCTTTTTGCTTTTGTAGTGACTCTTCATTGTGGATTATTTTGTACTTTGGTGGAGGTCTTTGGCCGATCCACTTTGATGATCTTGAGAGCTTTCAATGAGATCATCGACCACGAAATCTCTAGATCACCCTTTTGTTGTGTTTGTCATCATGCAAGTTGTGACTTTGGACCGACATGCTCACACTTTCTGGATCATGACATCTTTTCATTAGAGTAGCGGAAGCTTTATCTTTGGTTTATGATATTGCGGCAGCGTGGCAAGCATAGTATAAAATATCGAGCCGTGTTCTATAGATATGCAGTACCATGATTTCTTCTTAAGTGTGAATCTTGTGAGCATAGGCTTTGTATTGACTCCTCAATTCGGATCACCAGCCGTCCCATGTACCGCAAACAACGGTTAGCAATAAAACGAAAGTGTCTTTGATCACTTTCGCTGAATCAGGTACACGCCCCGGATTATCGATCGCTACAAGCACTTTGCGATCGGTGAATTCCGAAGAATCTCCTCGCCAGTGGTTTCGCCCGCTATACATTTCAAACGAGCGCCTCAAAGAAGACAACACGGAGTGAGTGAACCAGCGAATTGAGATTCACCGATTGATGAAAAATTGATTTGAAAACAATCGCGTATTGCTTGAAAGAAAGAGTTTTGTAATACGACGAAGGTTTTATGAGAAAGATCAATTTTCAATCAAAAATACTTTTTGTATTGATAAGAGTACACATTCGACGTGTTAGAGAAAAGAAGATTTGCACATCGAACGGTTTTTCCAAAAGTATTTTTCAATCGAAGATACTTTTGTGTTTGAACATAAAGTACATTCGACGTTGCTAGAGAAAAGAAGGTTTGCACATCGAACGGTTTTTCCAAAAGTATTCATCAATTCCAATCACGACCAAGGTTGATTCCGGAGTGAATCTTCCCGTTGTTTCTATCCAGCTTGTCACAAGTTAGATCTTTAGAAAATATCTCACATGTCACCCACCAAGAGCATGTTTGATGTTGGCTCTGAAGTTTCCATCTTCATCGTGGAATATTTTCATATCACTGGATGTTCTCGTAATACCACAAGGATAATCGTGGAACTCTTAAAATATATTCTTACTTTTCCATTGTGTGAAACACCAAGTCTTCATTAATTTAGTGTCCTAATGAGATATTGTGGATGATCTCTTGGCTCTAAACTCAATCGTGCACTATGGTTCCTATCTGGAAGACTAGGGAGAGGTCCCCTTAATCAACAATCTCTAAGAGAAAGTCGATAGATTATGTAGGTTCCCTGTAACATATTGGATTTCATAAACACATACACAATCACAATAAGGGGCGTAAAGTTTAGAGGTTTTAGAGAGAGAAAGTAGGATGGGAGCCTTTCTAGAGAGAGAAAGTGAAAAAAACATGGAAGGTTAGATTAGAATGAAAGGTCAACCCCTTCCATGGATGGAAGGGGTATTATATTCTGGACATAACGACCTCCGACGGCACATTGGTCGGTATATGTGGGTAAAGACCCGTCCTTCCTCCACGGTGTTACACTAAACTATTCTACGCTACTGACTAACTAAATAACTATTAAATAACGTAAATAACTATAAGTCTACGAGCTAAAATATGCTAGACCATAATTGGGGTGGCTGACACTTTATGGAATTTTCAATTCCTAACAATCCCTAAGGGAGGTCACCCATGAAATACATTTTGCAACCTAGCATTCTATCTTTGTCTTTAGTTCGTGAACTTGATTCTTCAAATTCCGATTTTGTGCTTGTGGCGATTCTTCAAAGTCGCATAATTTTGTTTTTAGTGGAGGCCTTTAAGTCCACATCTTTGATGATCTTTGAGCTTTCATTGAGATCATCAATGCGAAATCTATGGATCACCCTTTATTGTTTGCTAATGTGATGTTGTGACTTTCGGACGACATGCTCACACTTTCGGATCATGACATCTTTCCATCGAGTAGCGGAAGCTTTATTGGCTCATGATATTTGCGGCGGTATGTGAAACATAGTATAAATATCGAGCCGGGTTACGTAGCACAAGTCATGATTTCTTCAATTAAGTGTGATCTTGTGAGCATCGGCTATGGATTGACTCTCGTTCTCGATCACCGTTAACCGTCCAAATGTACACAAACAACGATTAGCAAACCAATCACAGAAAGTGTCTTTGATCACTTTCGTTGAAGGTACCACGACCACGGTTCCCCGCTGATCCCATTCAAGTGCCGTGATCGGTGGGATTCAAGAATCTCCTTGACCCAGGGTTTTGTACCGTCTAAGTTGTTCTCAAACCGAACATCTAAAGAAGACAACACGGAGATGAGTGGTGACAAATAATGAGATTCGCTCATTGATGAAAAATTGATTTGAAAACAATGCTATTGCTTGAAAGAAAGAGTTTTGTAATGGCGAAGGTTTTATGAGAAAGATCAATTTTCAATAATAAATATTTTTTGTATTTGAAAATAGTACACATTCGATGTGCTAGAGAAAAGAAGAGATTTGCACAAACGGTTTTCCATATTCGTCGATTCATTTCTGGAAGGTTTGATTCAAGAATGAATCGCCCGTGTTTCTATCCGCTTGTCACAAGCATGATCTTTTGCAAGATCTCACATGTCACCCACAAAGAGCTTGTTTGATGTTGGCTCTAGAAGGATTTCCATCTTCATTGTAAATATTTTCATATCACTGGATGTTAATACCACAAGGATATCGTGAGGGACTCTTAAGATATACTTACTTTACACATTGTGTGAAAGCAGCAGTCTTCATTAACTTTGTGTCCTAATGAGATATTGTAGTTGATCTCTTGGCTCTAGACTCAATCGTGCACATTTGGTTTCCTATGCGGGAGGCGGAGAGGGTTCTCTCTTCTTCAATATCAACAAACTCTAAGAAAAGTCGATGATTATGTCGGTTCCCCATTGAGAATGAAACAAGCGCACTTTAAGAAACTTGAGTAGCTTGGGAAGTTTAGTGAAGGCGCAGGGTCCATGACGTCTTGTCTTCAATACCAGTGTTACCTTAGTAAACACCAAGATGCATATGTATTGAACCCGATTTACGCCTAGTTGAATTATTGAGAGGCTATTTCTTTTCACCCTTTTCACATTAATTTCTTTTCATTCTTCAAGCCCCTTAGTTAACACGAGACTTCATTACTAGAACCTTGTAGGGTTTATTCCGATTACTAGCTACGTCTCATCCAGCACTCTTCCCGTTTTCTCATTTTTCTCCTTTTTTCAATATACCTAAGGACTCTACACTATCTAGTGGATTGTCCCTAGGTAGATCCCACCGATTCTGGCGAATCATGGGAACAAATACCTAACCTCACCATCCTTATAACTCCATGCATAAAGTAAAATGGTCGGTCTTTTGGTACAGTTCATTCCTTCTCAAAACCAATTGAAAAATCATTTGGAAAAACAATCAAGGTACTTGTGATACGAGATCAAAGCATTTTGTACCTTAATAGTTTTGATTATTTAGAAAACCTCCCCCTCAACAGGTGCATATGATTTAGAAATTGTTTAGCACATGGAGGCAAAAGGGCTTTGAAACATTTTCTTTGATCACAATTTTCATAGAAAAAGCCGTTTGATTTTCTTGGTAAACTCTCCCCCTCAATATGTGCATAGGATATTTGAAATCATTTTAAAACACAGAGGAAAGAGTTCTTTGAAGTACTTTTCACGATTGTCAATATAAACCATTCGATCCCCCTCAATATGTGCATCGTATCACGAAAGAGTTTGGCACATATTAGAGAACTTACTTTGAATCAAAACGTTCATCTTTTATCAAATTTCATAATTAAATCACAAATTCTCCCTTGATCAAAAATATCAAACCCTTTGAGATTTTGGATCCTAAGTGATTTAATTAGGTTTAGAAAACATGGGAGAATATGTGGCTAGGTTTAAATACTCATCTAGTTTTTTTGGATAAATGCTCCCTCTCAACATGTGCATTGTATATTTGAAACCGTTTGGCACATGGAGGCAGGAGTGCCTTTGAAGGACTAAAACCAATTCCATTAAAACAGATTTGAGATTTAAATCACGATCTCTCCCTTGATCAAAAATTTCAAACCAATTGAGATTTATGATCCCAATTGATTTAAATCATTTAAAAATTTTTGGGGAAAGACGTGGCATGATTTGATTTTGAAAAATGACAGATAAGGACCATTTTAAGACATTAAAGATTGTTGTGTCGCATATGATTGTTTTAAGAGATCTTTAAGTAAACTAAAACAATTTCACAATCAAACAAGAAACGTAAAAATTTCATTTTGAAAGATCTTGGTTCTAAAGAAAAATCATACCATGACATAACATTAAATCATTAGATCACCACATTAATACGTACAAACGGACCTTTTATGAAGAAATATCGTTTGAAAATATTTAATTTAAATCACTCTCCCCTAATGAATGATACGGTCGATGATTGAGTGACTTAAGTTTTGATAAATAGAAGTCCGGTGATTTTAAAAATTAAGTCCTATTTATTTTCAAAACCAATATTTTTCCATTTTTCAAAACAATTTTATTTTAAAAAATTGTTTAAAAAGTGGTATCATCACAATTATCCTGCATAAAGATACGTTAGGTGGTTGAGAAGCTTATGTTGTTGCTGTAGGGCTTGGAAGAAGAACCGTCTGCTGATGCAGTGAGACTTCTTACGTTGCATTTTAATGCCAACTGAGGTCAAATTAAGCCCCGTTTCTTCATTTGCTAATGAAGAAAACCATCTGCGTCACGGTGAGACCTCTTACGTTGCATTTCATGCCAACTCTCATAGAAGTCAAATTAAGCTCCGTTTCTTCATTTGTCAACCCAAGATATAGTTACCCTTTCCTTTAGGCATCCAATCATCTTCATTTGTGGGATCCGGATCGGGAACATTCTTATATATCAATATACCGCATACGCTAGTGTACACACATACAAAATATATGGTGGTCGACATCACCCAAACAACAATCGACTAATAAAAGTCAATTCAACATATTAATCAGATCATATAAGGCATGGGAATAATGTGTTCATCAAACTCTAATCATCTAATCCTAACAATCATATCCAGGGCACCTAGTCCTTCAACGTAGGTTAACATCATTTTAATTAAGCATATAGGATGTTGGGATATGAAAGTGTGAAGACTTGAAGAATATGAAAGAATCTTGTAGGCAGCAAAGAAATGTCAAAAGAGTCAAAGAGTCATCTTGCTAAAGACAAAGTCAAAGTCACGCACCTAAAAAGTCAAAATCTACGAAGAACAAAAGAACTTATTCGCTTATGGAAAGTATTGTATTCTATGTTTAGATTACTTGTAGTCGCATAAGGCTATAATTGTAAACCGACTAGGATATCCTTGAGCCTATAAAAGGACTCCTAGATTGGCATTAGATGTATGAGTCTATGAGTTTTAGAGTTTACAAATTCACAAGTTAATTAGTGTTTTAGAGAGAAGTTTGATTATCTTAGAGTTGTATTAGAGTATCGCATATATGCATTTAGAGTTTATAATAAAGGTTATTCTTCTTAGCTTTGTTAAGTAAATTCCGCGTACTTGATAAAGATTACTCGGTGTTTCTTTGTTAATAACTTAGGATTTATCCGAGGTTATTAAACCTTAACAAGCTAGTTAAGATAGTTTGATAAAAGTATATCGATCCAGCAGTGGTCGAGCTTGTGTGGAAACTCGACTAGGAAGAAACCCTACTTCAACAATATTCAAGATGTCGACATTTGCTCCACCACCCTCAATCACCTCACTCAAAATTCCAATAATCAAGAAGGGAGAGTATGATCTCTGGTGCATGAAGATGAGGCGACATTGCCATTAGGATCATGCTCTATGGAATGTAATTGTGAATGGGAATGAAGTTGTACTGCACCTATTGATATACGGACAACCCAAGGCACCTAAACCAGTATTACCAAAAAACCTTAAGGAATCAAGAGAAGGCACTCAACATTCTCTATATCGCCATTCTAGATGGTCATCTTCTCAAATTTCATGATGCTAAAGATGCTAAGCACTGGAACAGCTCTCAAGACATGATTTGGAGGAATGAAGCCTCAAAAAATGCACGTAAATTTGCTAAAGCAGTTTGAAACTTTCACAGTTGGTGAAAGAGAGAGTCTTGATCTTTGCATATGATAGGTTTAGAATCTTCTCAACATGTTGGAGCTATGAAAGTATTAGTTGAAGATGCTAATTTGAAGTTTCTAAGAAGTTTGCCATCTTCATGGCATGTGATTGCTACAATGATCGGAGGACAACAAGGTTTGGATGTCATGGACTTTGATGATCTCTCTCATCAACTTAAGGTGTATGAGCATGAGATGATAGTCAAACAAGTTCTAAGTCTCAGTATTGCTTTTCTATCATCTCGAAAAGAAGGCGGTACCCATTAAAAGTCTGCTTCTCCTCAAAGTAATCTTGTTCTCAAAGTAATCTTGCCTATACCCCCCTCATATGTTCCAACAGGCCCCACCAACCACTATGGCCTCAGATGAAGTTATGTGCTCTTGCACAACAAGCTAGTTTACCTGTCACTTATGAAGAAGATCTAGCACATATTGAAGAAGATGCACTTAAAGAAATTGATATCAGGTGGCAAGTTGCTATGATCATTGCAAGGATCAAAAAGTACATGAAGAAGACAGGCAAAAGCATTGATTTCAAACCAAAGCAGGGCATAACTTTTGACAAATCTAAAATTGAATGATTGCAAAAGGCAAAGGTCCTTGCACTGGGAGTGCGGAGTTTGCTAAGTATCAACAAGCGAGACATCCGAAAAGCCAAAACTTGAGCTTAAGGAAATTCGACTTGAAACAAAGGCTTTGGTTGCTCGAAGAAGTTATCAGAAGTTGGCTGGGGAAGAGTTTGATGATGAACCAGTAACTTATTGCATGATAGCAGTGGAAGAAGAAATTGAAGATTGATTAGAAGCATTGATTGGAGCTGCTTTTGCCTCAAGAATCAAACATGCTATTTTGGAATCATTGATGGCTTTGGAGGATTTGGTGGAGCAAGGAAAGTGAAGATGATCTACTTGACTTGCATTGGTGGCTACTTCACCAAATCAATCTCCTATCTCTGAGGTATGCTCAAATTGCTATGATTTTTATCATAAATTACTTAGCGGTTATGTGATTGAGAGAGATAATTGTGTTAAGCTAGGTTCGAGGTTAGCAGGTTATCAAATAACCTTAGAATCTATGGAAGCCAAAATCTTAGCACATGGAACTAATGAAGTAGCAGAATTTTGAAAAAATACACAACAGATTACCGCTTAAAACTTAGTGAATGGAAATTAAACAGCAAATCACTGAAATGAGAAATTAACTAAGGAAAGAGATGATTTGTTAGCTAAGTTTTTGCTTGGGGTGGCATTACATGTTTCTTATGTTCAAAAACGACAAAAGCCTACCTTAAAGCTGGATTAGGTTTTGGAATGGATTTTAGTAAGATAGAAGAAAACCAATCTAATAATCGGATTGAAGGTGAGTATGAGGATATAACCACTAGTGATGAAGAACTCATTAATTATGTAGATACATCTAGTAATGATGGTTCATTAAGTGACTCATCTCCTGCATATAAGAAAGCTAATGATTATCATCTCGTTCCCCATCCCGGCATTCATCAACCCCTTAGGCCTCGATGTTTCTCGCTTTGGAGTAGATGGTCTTTGAGTTTAGGAAAAGCTAGTTGCTCAATCTAAGTCAAAACCCAAAAACCTGAAACGATGTTCAAAAATCAAGCAACCATCTTTAAATCAAATCTTTGCTCACAAGAGTACCTTCTTCAAAACCTTTTCAAAACAGATCTGCTAAACCTTTTTGGGATAATTTTGGTCAAAACAAGTTTAATCACTCACCAAGAAGGCAAAATAATTTTGGGCATAGACATAGAAAATGTCACTTTGACAAGATATGGGTCAAACGTGTTTTGTGTGTTTTAGTCCTACTCATCTAATTAAGGATTGTGAACAACACTCAGAATATCTTAGAAAATTTCCAAAGCATGAGGACGCCAATCGAAACCTAGAGAGCACAAACCAGTTTGGAATAATTCAAATAGGGTCAATTAAATTTCTCACGATCATAGACCTACACAGTAAAACCACCAAAACCTTGATTATCTCAGGTTCTCCAAAGTCTCATTCGCCTAAGATTTTCTCAGAATCGCTCCGATAAAACAAGGTACTGATCACCATACTTGGTATAGAAATTCTAGGAGATCTCACTATCAACCTAGAAGGTATTACAATTCACATAGAAGATTTAGATCACATGAACCAAGTGTTAAAAGCAGTGAGTTAAGAGGGAAAGTACTTTGAGGAGAACGTTGCACTTTCAACCAAAAGTGAATCTGATGTCTTTGTGCTACAAGAAAAAGAGATTTGTGTTGAAAAACCAGAAAGTTTTGAAAACCACATGATAAAGATCAAAAGATAATTCCGGATCATCATCCGAAGATATTGGAAATTACATACTCAAAGAATTTGAGTTTGTAACTCCACAAGGGGGAACACAAGTCAAGAATGGCTTGGGTCCTAAAAGTTTCTAACTCTTTTCTTTATGTCTTGGCAACCCGTAAGAGGAGCTTAAAGATCATCTTATTATGGATAGTGGTTGCTTTCTGAAGTATGACAGAGACAAAGAGATCTGTGGGATTTTAGGAAGATTAGTGGAGGAAGAGTTGCATTTGGGAATGATCCCAATGGAGGAAAGATCCCGGAAAAGGGACTATCAAAGCAAGGCTTATAGATTTTGAGAATGTTAGATATGTGAAGGAGTTAAAGTTCAATCTATTGTCAATTATCACAAATTGCGTGATAAAAGCATCCTGTGTTATTCATTGACCGAATGTCTTATCCTTTCTTGACTTTAAGCCCGTTGATGATGAATTAGTAGTTCTTAGAGTACCAAGGACAAATGATGTGTATAGTTTAGACATGAAGAGTCTACATTCTAATGGAAGAGCCACATGTTTGGTGGCTAAAGCAACATCTCTGAAGGCATCAATGGCATAGAAGATTGGGCCATGTTAACTTCAAGAATATCAATAAACTGGTCAAAGGTAATCTAGTTAGAGGTTTACCTTCAAAGACTTACAAGAATGATCAATCATGCTTGGCATGCAAGAAGGGTAAACAACATAAAGCTTCCTGCACGAAGCTTGAGGAGAAACTATTAGAAGAACCTGAGCATTACATATGGATTTGTTTGGACTGCTTCTGTGGCAAGTTTAAACAAAAAAAATGCGCTTAGTTGTAGCAGATGATTGTAGTAGATTCAGTTGGGTATTTTTCTTGGGTTTTAAAGATGATACTTTTGATGCTATCCGACCACGATCATTGCTCTTGAAAACCAATTGAGACTCAAGGTTAGAGGTATTAGATGTGACAATAGGACTGAATTCAAGAACAAACTTATGGATGAATTTTGTGCAAACAAAGGTATAAAAAGGGAGTTTAGTATTGCCAGAACACCACAACAGATGGTGTTGCGAAAGGAAGAATAGGACTTTGATTGAAGCAGAAAGAACAATTCTCACCTACCTATTGATTCAAAGGCTGTAAAGTCTTCTTGTTATGTACTTAAGAGTCTCACTCACTAAACCACGATAGAAGACACCTTATAATTGGCGATGGGCAATAAACCCAACATTCGTTTTATGAAACCTTTTTGATGCCCTCTTACTATTTTAAACACTATTGATAATCTGGGGAAGTTTGATGGCAAGTCAGAGGAAGGATACTTATTGGGTTATTGAACTAACAAGAAGGGCTTTAGAGTATACAACAAGGTTACTAAGAAGGTTCAAGATTGTCTTCATGTTGAGTTTTTAGAAGATCAAGACAATGAGAAAGGTAAAGGTATTGGATGTTTGATCTTGAGGTTTTAACTCCATCTATGAACTATGTACTGTTAGAGAAAATCAACCGTTACAGTGGAGAAGATTTACAATATATTTGTTCATGGAGTTCATATTAGACATGATGTCGTTCTTCAATGAAGATCTGTTAGTCCAAAAAACAAAGTCTGAAATTCCAAAATAAAGAATCTGTTGCCCCGAAAATCTTGTTGCTCGAATCTTCTTTATTTGCCGAGGATCAATCTATTCAAGAGGAACTTAATCAGATGCTTCTTCAAGATGTAATAGCACATTCTTACAACGATGAACAAATGAGAACTTATGAAGAGGCAAAGAGGAAGAACAAGATTTGCAGTACTCTCATACTGGAAGGTACTTCGAACAAAGCTATTTACACAGTTGTGATACTAGAGGATCCGGATGATCATACCATGCCCGGATTAGAAGATACGATGATGAATTTGAAGATGAAGGTATTTTTCCAAATTCCAATGAAGGTGCTGATGTTACTAATTTGGAGGATACTTATGGAGTTCCACAATCTCCAAACTTAAGAACTCATAAGGATCATCCTTCTGATCAAATCATTGGTCCTTCTACTACAGGTCTTGACTAGACATAGAGCTAAGACTTTTTCTACACCTCACAATGCTTTACTTAGCTTTGTGTATAAACAAAACAGGTTGAATCATAAGGACCATCAAACATGTCTATTTACTTGTTTTATCTCTCAAGAAGAACCCAAGAATATTGCTCAAAGCTTTGACTAAAGGCGGGTTGAAGCTATGCAGAAGAACTTCTTCAATTTAAACTTCAAGAGGTTTGGGTTTTATGTGATCTTCGGATGGGAAGAGTTATTGGAACGAGATGGGTTTTAGAGATTGAAAAGATGAAATGTTATATAAAGAATAAGGCAAGGTTAGTAGCACAAGGATATAGACAAGAAGAAGGAGTAGATTATGATGAAGTGTTTGCTTCTGTAGCAAGAATAGAAGCTATTAGAATATTTCTTGCCTTTGCTTCTTATATGGGCTTTCAAGTTTACCGGATGGATGTCAAAAGTGCCTTTTTATATGGCAAGATTACAGAGGAAGTTTATGTCAAAAAACCGCCTGGTTTTGAAGATCCTAAACACCCAAACAAAGTCTACAAGGTGGTTAAGGCTCTTTATGGCCTTCATCAAGCACCTAGAGCTTGGTATGAGAGACTCTCCACATTCTTATTGCAACATGGATATAGAAGCTATTGACAAGACTTTGTTTATTAAGAGAGAAAAGAAAGATATCATGTTAGTTCAAGTTTATGTTGATGATATCATTTTTGGGGCTACCAAACAGTCCATGGTGAAGGAGTTTGAGCAGTTGATCTGAAAGAATTTTAAATGAGTTCAATGGGAGAGTTGACTTTCTTTAGGACTTCAGTTGCTTGAGTCAAAGGAAGGTATTTTTATCTCGGTCAAGACAAGTATGTTACAGACTTACAAGAAATTCAATTTTGATGATATGAAGGCTGTTATTACACCCATTAAATCTATCAATTCATTGGGCAAAGATGAAGATGGACACCATTTGAAGTCAAGCTTATAGATCAATGATTGGCTCTCTTATTTATCTCAGCGCATCAAGGCCCGATATTATGTTTGCAGGTTTGTCTATGTGCTAGATATCAAGTCTCACCAAAATCTCTCACATGAATCTGAGAAAGAATCTTACATTATTTGAAGCAACAACCAAATTTGGGGTTGTGGTATCCTAAAGAGTCAGCTTTCCACTAGATGCTTTTAGACGCAGGTGATTATGCGGTGATAACTATGATAGAAGATCAACCACTGGAGGATGCCAATATCTTGGAAGAAGATTAGTCTCCTGGGAATGCAAGAAACAAACAATTGCAACAACATCCTCTACTAAAGTGAATATGTAGCCGCCAAAGTATTTGTGACAAGTTTTGTGGATGCAAAATCGTCTTGGACTATGGATTCAACTTCAAGAATACTCCTATTAACATTGATAATGAGAGTACTATTTGTATTGTGAAGAATCCATTTTATCATTCCAAGACCAAGCATTCGGATTAGGCATCACTTTATCGAGATTGTTATGAGCACGGCTTATTAATGTGATTAAGGTTCACCGAGATGATAATGTAGTCGACTTACTCACCAAAAGGTTTTGATGTTTCTAGATTCACTCACTTGGTGGTGAGCATTGGCATGATTAACCAGCGAGCTATATTTAAGGGAGGACTATTTCGTATTTGTATAGTCCTGTGTTATGCTTGAGGGGAGGATAGTTATATACTTACTTGATTATCGAAGAAATTGGAAAAGTCTTGTTTTCGTGAAAGTACTACTTGGGAAAGTACTGCTACGTGGAAGCTTGTTTTCTTATTAAATCTGTTCCAACGGTTATCTTGAGGGTAATTTAATGCTACTTGGTAACAATGTTATTTTAAGCGTGATTTTCAAATCTCACCTATAAATACCTACTTCCGATTTTCCTCTCATATTGATACATTAGAATCTTTTCCATCTTTCTCTCATCATATTCATATTCTTCGCGTTCAATTCTTTTTGCTTACATAATCAAGAATGGCGAATCGTCCCTACGTTTCTAAGCATAACATGGTTGCTAATTTGGATAAGACGGCGCTGAATACTCTTTCATGATATAATTGATTATCTTCCGGTTCGCTATCGGTTATGCTCTTTAGTGGAGCGGATATTATTGAGCCTTGATTCAAGAATTTTGGGCTAATGCCGAGATAACATGGAGAATGCGAATATTATATTAGATCAACAGATTCTTTGGAAGAACTATTAAGATTCGAAGACTCCATCGAGAAGATTTATTGTTCAATGATGCAGATGGGGCTTTGAGGTTTGATAAGCGCTTGATATGGGATACTTTTCTACATATTGGCTATGAAGGATCTTTGAATGAACAAACGTTTAGAAAACAATTATTTTGTTCGCATTGGAAGTTTTTGGTTCATGTGTTGCTCCATTGCATAAGTGCTAAGAGTACCTCTTGGGAGCGGTTTGGGTCAAATATAGCATCTGCTATGGTTGGGTTAGCTATAGATAGAGTTTTTAACTTCTCAAAATACTCTTGGATGGAATGATCTCACATATTTCATGGATCTACTTGGCTAATGTACCCAAGGTTTATATGTTTTTCTTAAACAAGCAACTTTCTGATTGCTAAACCCTCTACTTTATTGCTGTTATTGTTCAACAATCCAAGATTTTTACTTTTATGGCAAAAAGGAGTGTTTTATTCAAGGTTCAAGATACTCCTTTAACAACTTCCATGATGGATGTTGTTCATTTGTTAGAGCCGTCACGATGATCTTGGCAGTCTTGCATGCCAGTGCGCATCTGTGAATCGCATCTGCATCTTGCTTCTCCAGGCTACATCAAATGAAGGTCTGCATCTCTACAAGGTACTCTTCTACTAGTCTTCAACGAAGATGTTGCGGTTTCACCTTCTCCATCTCCACAAGTGCATTCTCGTTTCTCAACCACGGGATCATTCACTAAAGGAGAGGATTCACATACCATACCTCCTGATGACATCACATTGGATAATTATGTTTTGACAAGGGAGTTGGTCAAGTTGAAAAAAAACTCTGAGAGGTTCAAACCAAAGCAGATAAAGAAAAAGCGAAGTTTGAAGGCTAAAGACTTTTGTGTGGCCATTAGTTCAACAATTTGAATGGGTTAAATCCAAGAAAAAGGCATAAGCGGTCTAGGAAAAACAAACGCATACAGGTTCATCAACAATCTTACAACTTAGGGAGGAATTTAGAAAAGATAATTTGAAAGAAGATGTTGAGAAGAAGAAACAACCCGAAAGTACCTTGATGAACGAAAAAAAGATCATTCAAGGTACTCGATGAACAACAAAGTAATCGAACAAGTTCAAGGTACTGATCGAACAACAAGGTAATCTTGAACAACAAGGTACTACTTTTCAACAAAGAAAGTACTTTTACACAAGAAGAGATAACTCAAGAGTTTTGAATTTTGAAGAGGAAGTCGGTCCTTCTACAACCGTTATACAAGAAGAGGAGGAAGCTATTCTCAAACCAATTCATTCTGGAAGTGATGATGAGTTCATTGCTACAATTTTTCAAGAATTATCACAACCTAGAGGTGGTGTTACTATTAGAGAAGTGCAAGAAGCTGAACAACAAAGAACTCTCAACCCTCCAATTGATCCTAAGGATAAAGGGAAAGGTGTTTTAGTAGAAGAAAAGAAGAAGAAACTTACTTTCAAGAGATTAGAGAAATTGAAGTTGCTAGGAATGAAGCTTCTGCTAGAAAACTTCAAGAAGAGATAAATGCTAAAGATAGAGCGTACCAAGAAGTCAAGAAGCTCAAAGTAGAGAAGCGGCTAAAAGTTGCAAGAGCAATTAGATGTCAAACTGATGAACCATTACAATCACCTACCTCGTTAGATATATGCCTAGAAGACCTAATTTAGCTAAGGACAGAAATGCTATGATGGCATATTTGAAAGGTCGAGGGTATAAAGGATTGCAGAAGTTAAACTATGTTGACATGAAAAGACTCTATGATCTTGAGACGAGCTTATAAGAAGAGTGTTGCAGATATCAAGGATTTTAGAGAAGAAGCTTTTTGACTGGTTGAAGGAAGAAGAGCTTAAAAAGAAAAAGAAAAAGCTGGTTACAGATAAACAGCGGTTTTCAAAGAAAGAAAGAGTTGAATTGAGATCGAGTCTAAAGATGCATTAAGAAATTATCTCAGAGTGGTAGATTTTGATTATTCAAAAGAAGATACATACATGAAGATGAACAGATCTCAGATTAGTGCTTTTGATATTGTCAAATCCAAAGAAGGAGATTATATGATTTTTCATAAGGAAGATGAAAGCTTCAAAGTTTTCAATAGGTTATGGGATTTGTTACATATTATAGATAGAGTGGATTTATTCTATCTATATAATGTGGTAAAAGCTTATGTTGGAGATATTCCATCGAGGAAGGAATTGGTCCGGTTTTGCTTGGAGATCTTATAACTATGTGGGAAACGTAAGAGGAAAGCACCTGACGATATATGGAAAAATCAAGAAAACGGGAAATTGTTTCTCAAGATTCTTTGAAGAATGGAGTTCATGTTTTAGAGTCGAGAATGGTAAAATGATACACATGTTTGTAAACGTAAGATATCCTCTCACAGCTTGAGCTCATGAGAAGAATGTTAGAGCATGGATTGAAGTAGAAGAGGATAATTAAACCGCTTGCATGGTTATCAATTTATTTATCAACCGACTACCATTGTCAAGAAGATGAGTAAACCGGTATGAATTTTATTGAATAATTTATTTTGATAAATCAAGACTTTTATTCAAAGTATCGTTGATCAAACAAGCATTTCATCAAAGTACTGCTGCGGTTTTAAACCGCTTAAGTGATTTTTTGAAAGAAACCTTTTGCTAAAGTATAAAATATTTTGAAACAAAGGTTAAATAAATTAAATGGATTTTGAGATGGAAACATCATTAGGTAATCAATCCACCATGGTTACAAAAGGATTGGTTAATCCATGAGCAAACGGCCTGTAAAGATATATCAAATCCGCTTTTAGTTGACAACTTGCTAATAAGTTGTATGGTAATCAACTCACCATATCTATTTATGTGAAGAGTTGGCTAGCCCACAAGAAAATGGCTTGTGGTAAAGGCAGTGGAAAAACCATTATTGGTAATTAGTTCACCATTAGATATAAGAACTAACTAGTCCGTAAGGGTACACTTTTGGTAAAGACAAATCAAATCAGTTGATAGTCGATGATTTGCTAAAAATCATATGGTTATCAATGTACCATGGTCTTAAACACCAAAACATTTGGCTACTCCAAAGATAATGGCTTTGGTAAAGAGATCTAAATCCATTAAATTTTCAATAATTCACCTCTCACAGAGTTAACACACCGAAGTGATGAGAATAGTATGCAACTTAAACTGAATTAATGTACAAATTGTCATATGTTGCCGTGTTGCTAAAAAGATGGAGCTTGCTGAATGTCACGAAAGAACAATTTAAGAGATACTTTGACAAGCACCTGCATAACTACAGAGATATATTGAAAAGACTAAGAAACTATCCGATCTTAAAGATGAAGCAGTTAAAGATACATTCACAAAGGAACTTGAAGTCAAGCAAGTAGAATTCAAGTTAGGGGGGGATTGTTGGGATATGAAAGTGCCAAGACATGAAAGTAATCAAGATATGAAAGTATCCGTGTTTGCAGCACTGGGAAAAGTCAAAGAGTCAAAGTATCGCTAAAGACAAAGTCAAAGTACGCACCTAAAAGTCAAAGTACCGCAAGAACAAAAGAATCAAGCTGTATTCGTTTATGGAAAGTATTGTATTCTATGTTTAGATTACTTGTCATACAAGGCTATCAATTGTAAACCGACTAGGATATCCTTGAGCCTATAAAAGGACTCCTAGATTGGCATTAGATGTATGAGTCTATGAGTTTTAGAGTTTACAAATTCACAAGTTAATTAGTGTTTTAGAGAGAAGTTCGATTATCTTAGAGTTGTATTAGAGTATCCGCATAATAAGCAGATTTAGAGTTTATAATAAAAGGTTATTCTTTTTTGCTTTGTTAAGTAAATTCGCAGTACTTGATAAAGATTGCTCAGTGTTTCTTTGTTAATAACTTAGGATTTATCCGAGGTTATTAAACCTTAACAAGCTAGTTAAGATAGTTTGATTAAAGTATATCGATCCAACATAGGATAATTAAGAAAGTCCGTTAGATGATTTAAATTTAAAAACATTATCCCCCTCAATCAATGACTTATATTACTGAAAAGTTTAAAAGCGCTGAAGTCATTGATTGAGTTTTCAATTATTATAAAAAACTCTGATTCTGATTGATTTCTCAAGCAACTCATTACCACCATTTTTGAAAATAACAAATATTTTTCTCAGAGAATTTTAGACGGAAAATATTTGAGTAGGAACAAAGACCCTTCGACATACTTTCCTCATTTTGTTTTAGGATAAGTTAAAAATTTTGAAAATTTGTTTAGCTTAAACACTTTCCTTCCTTGAAGAACTAGGTTGCTATCGAAATAATAGCAAGCCATTATTTGAAGCCCGGGTTACATACCAAATAATCTGTAGCCATAGTTTGTGACATGTTTTGGAAAAGAATATTTACTCCTCCCCTCGAACTTCATCTATGGTCCCGTACATTATTGAATGACATTTCTAAGACCGCATATGTTATCGATACCAGAAGACATGTCTTGTGAAAACATATTTTTGGTCTCTTTCAAATTTTCTGATTTTTATGGGTTTTTTGTTGGTTTTATATTTTTCTATTTTCTTTTGTTGGTTTTATATTTTTGTATTTTGCTTTTTGAAAAATATTTACAAAGATAGAGAAATAGTTTAAGAAGATGATGATATGAGTACCGAGATAAGGAAATCGTTCAAGACTTTGTAGAAGATAGAAGTCATCATCTCTTAAACTTTCACCACCTAAGCATTCGATGCTCTTGAATCGTCGTAAGAACTTGAGCCTTCAAAAAGTGAATCTTTGGTAGCTTCCCCTCAAACCGACAAACTAAGAATAAAGACCATTTCCCCAAGAAGTAGAAATGAATGAAAACAGTCTCATTGAATGAAGCTCTGCACCCCAAAGAACACGAGAACACCAAAGTAACAAGTTGAAACATTGATCGTCGCTACGGTTATCAAACCCGGAATAAATGATTATTTTCAAGATCACATGAACTTGTTGTGCATCCCCGATGTATACATTACTCTTCGAGATTAAGCAGTTGTCTATTCAAGGGAACAATATAACAACATCTTCATTTTACCAAGTGCATTCCAGATATCTTCCATATAACCAATCAGCCCATAATGTACACAAGTACCCAACCAGAGTAGAGACAACGACATCACAAAGAATCGGTTGAATCACCGATCTTCTCGTGGATGTCAACTCCGAATAACGATTAAGCTCGATCATGTGAATATGTTTTGCAACCCCGATGTACACATATCTCTCCCGATGGTTCGCGATTCATCTAATCATCATTACATTGTGTACATGAAGCACTAACCTGAAGCACTTTATCATAAATCATATAGAAGATGTCGATAAGCAATATCATCTCATGTACCAAATATTCTTCTCACATTTCTTCCAACTGAACGCTGAAGTAACACATACCAAAAGTATCCAGACCATTTCCCCAAATAGTTGAAATAATACATCCTTCCCCCAAATAGTTGGAATAATATATCCTTCCCCCAATTAGTTGGAATAATACACCAAAGGCTACGAGTTAAAACGAGTTTCTCGATGGTTATGACCATTGTCTTTCCGGATAACTTCAATCGTAGAAGTGTTAAGTTCATCATGTGTACTCGTTGTGCTTTTAGATATATGTCTTTTCCTCACTTGGTTTTGATACCTCAAAATCAAAGAAACATAATATACCCATTAACATGAAATCTTGTGAGAAGAACTCAAATAGCCCAAATGAATCATGTGAGAATCAATCACTACGTAAACTCTCTCTCGACTATCTTTATCAATCCATATGTAGACAATTTGAAGTGACCCATCGTTGAAGAAAACCCGATATACCAAACTTGAAACTAAGTCGAATTCCCGATTTGTATCTTAAGCTTGCACTTAATGATGGAAGAACGGTGTCGAGAATCTATGCTTCAAGAAAATCTCTAAGTACTCACTACTCAAACAAAGTATGAGACATTAACACCTCTTTAGATTATCCACATCGTCATCCGCATGTGACATCGAAAGTAAAAGAACGTAACTCCTAATAGTGATAGTTAACCAGGTCTTCAACCAACCACCTCGACTGCTGGTAACTAGATAAACAAAGTCTTCAACTCGAATTCTTAAGCCCGAGCAAGTTATCAAATAAGAACACACCTTTGTTGAAAGTCAACTTCAATCTCAAATAAGTGATAAATGATTAAATCTAAAGTCATCAACTTGTGTCAAATGCCCAACATGTGAAAACAACATACAATCAGATGTACATTGACCTATTGAATGAACCGGAACAAATGATTCCTCAACATCAATGCATTCTTCCTAAAGGTATACATGTAGAACTGATCTAGAAGATTCACCAATAATGTCTTCGAGCGGATGAGGTAGTCATTTTCCTTAATGTTCATGAGGTTGATTTATAGCGTGCACAATGAGAGGAACAATAATCTGTGAAGATTTGGCAAAGGAATACCAAAGAGCGGATCATTATTCATGAGTGCAACTGCAATATTATGATAGTCATTATCAACGCCTTGAGGAATAACTAGAGATTGGGCTTCTTGAGTAGTCTGAGTTGTACTTCTTAGATGATCAACATTCGCTAGCGGTTGGAAATTCTCATCAGACATAACTTGAAACAATGAATCCCAAACACTAAATCCCATTTATCCTTAGTGAGTGAAACATTAGGCGTTGGAGGAGAGTCATCAAACATTAAGTCGTATGACCATTATTCAAACATCCATCATCATTTAGTATATTCACTCTTCTCCCCCTCAAAAATTGCATCCGGGTTGCCATTTTGATTTAACAAGTGAATAAGAATATACACCAATGAACGTAGATCCACTTGATGACTGAATGAGCATGAGAGAAGCATAAAGCTTGTTGATGAAGAATGTCGATGAGAATGGTTATAAACATGAAGATTTCTCTTCTCAAGATAAAGCATCAAGCGTACACCTTTCTTTCTTTGAGGAACGGGCCCCAAGTGTTATCCCAGACGCCATAATGTTAAAGTACGAGGCCCGAATCGATGTGAACAGGCGCATAGCCGAATGAATATCAAGATTGAGTTACTTGAACCCGTAAGTTATGAGATATCAATCCATTTGTAATCCATACTTTAAGCCACCCATGTATTGAAGGATCGGAGTATTCAGCAATCAGTAAGGACTACCGCACTAATATTACAAACTTGATTGCATATATTTTGGTTAGTGACATCGTGATCCAAACCCTTTAGGGTTTCTAGTCAACTTTGAGATTGCCATTGGTAAACATCTTTCTCGTAGGTATCCACCTAAGTCCAAAGATCCTTAAAATTCTACCAGATGGTATCCACTTATGGAAAGGTCTAGGATTGTTAGGCTTCTCATGCATAGTGGAAGACTTATCCTTATTCCTAGTTTCCAAAGATTTAGCAGTTGGTAACCATCTAGGTGAGGCTTTTGGTTTCATTTGCTTCATATGCACTGTGGATGACTTAGTGTAATTCCTAGACTTAACAGTTGTACCATTGCATGAGCATTTACTTTCTTCAGGGATTTTGTGAAACATTTATCATGATTAGCATTAAAGATACATTTAAGACACTTTGAGCAAACAAAGCTTGTTTGGATTCGAAATAGATCTAGATTTCTTAGAGTGATCTGCTATGGGAATAGCTTTAATCGAAACGCAACTACTCTTAGATTTAAGCCAATCCCTAGTCTTTAGATTAGTGTTCCTAGGTAATGGTTTAGAACTACTAGCAGAGCCTTGAAATCTTGAAGAATTCATCATCCTAGGTCTTGCACCTAAAATTCGCCTTTAAGCATTCTCAGGCCTTTTTCTAGCCATTTCTAGATAAGAGTTCTTATACAAGTCATTCATATCAATTTTCCTAGGCTAGTGAGGTGAAGTGACCGTTTTGTCAAACTTGTTTCGCATCAACTTGGGAGGCAAACCGCTGCTTTTGAAAATTTTGGTCGCTCAAATCTAAACGATTCTGTTGTCTAATAACATGAGTTTTCCCAAGTTTGATGGTTTTGAAAACTTAGTGTTCACACTATTCCCTCGTTGTTTTTGAGCTCATATTTTAAAGCAACAATAGCGAAACTCTTTTCCTGAAGTTGAGCTTTGAGATCATCAATTTTGCTATCAAAGAGTTTGTTTCCATTGACTTAGTTCTCGCTTCTTTGATGAGTCACTTAGTTCTATGTGATTCTTTCTCAAAGACTCATTTTCCTTTAGTAATTTGGCCACACAAACTGCTAATTCATCATTTCTCATTTGAATATCATAAATAGCATTAATATTAGAATTACTTGTAACCAAATTACTTTTCACATGCATACCAGAAATATGTTTCTTCAAAATGTTGATGGTTGAGTCTTTGTCTTGAAGATGAGCTTTCAAAGTGTTTATTTCAAAAAGTTCACGGAATTCAGGAAGTTCCGGATTTTTACATGGTTTGTTAATTTGGAAACTTTCTTCTTTACTTTGTATCGCAATTTCAAGTGAAATGCAATGTTTTTCAAGATTTGAGAATTTGTTTGAAAGTTCATCAAAATCCTTTTTATCAACCATATTAGCTGTTTTGAAATTATTAATCTTAGCCTCAAAAAATGAACATTTATCATAATCATGTTCAGCATTAAGATCAGTTTGTTTAGGTACATTAGCAGATTCACTATGTTGAACAGTTAAGGGTACCTCATTACATGACACATGTTCAATTGTCGGTCTAATATCTGCATCCACATCATGTGTAACAAGAGTCACCGGACCTGGCGTGTCAAGCTTATCTATCTCTCGAGCCTTTGTATTTAGTGTCATCCGATCCATCATCCGTGCATTATCCAACTCAACACTACAATCTTCCGATTGTGCCCACATTCATTCCCTTTATGATTACAAAGATCTACTTCTTGTGTGCTAGGAGTAACTCAAGGGTCGGTTACATCATTAATTGTTGTCTCGATTTTCTGATTCAAAGAACACCATCTTTCAACAGATACATTACCCGAATCATCACAACTATCTATCAATTGCACTCGACTCTCATATACTTTTTCATCTTTTTGAGTAACTTCCTCAATATACTTCTCCACATTATCCATGAGATGGATAAGTGTCTCTGTGAACACGCTAATTTCCATTCTAGTGTGTCTCTTGAAGGACATTTCACCATGTCTTGATCATAATCTGATGTGAATTCCTTTCTAATGAATGACTGAAAGTGTTTGTATATCACTTGAAGTGCAGATCGAACTATCCTTTTGAACCTTCTCTTTGTCAAGTTGTAGCTCCAATTGCTCTAGGTTTAACAAAAAAGTTCCTGTTAATGTGGATAAGTCTTGACGGAAGAGGGCAATACATGTTCGTTCCATTGATGTGGGTAGAAGTAACATGAGATGAGAGTGAAGTTGTTGATAAGGTTCAATCGCTTTTTCCTTTTGCATGGCATTCTCAGAGAACAGTGCAAATCTTTCTCATTGGACTCGAGCATGAAGAACTCATGGTTGTCTACAAGATCATACGCTTTGAGTACTTCAAATCATGAATCAGGAGTGCAAGACATGATGTTGATGAATCCACGGATTTTACAAGTCTATGATTTAAACCGAGAAATAGAATCTTTCGCGGGATTTTACTAAAATCAAGACCAAACCGTTAAGCAATGACTAATGGAACGTGTTAAGATGACTGATGGATTGTCACAATGATAGACAATTGTGTGTTAGGACTTAGGATTGTTTGTAGGATTAGTAGAGATGTTGTTTGGTTGAGATTTGGATTGGTTTATGCTCGTTTTTACGGAGAAATTTAGGTCTAAAATCATAAAAACCTCAATAACTTCTGTTTGGAGCGGATTTAGGCCTCGTTCTCACGGTCGTTTTGATGGGTAGAACGCTGAAAACGGAGTTACGGATCAAAAGTTATAGCCGTTTGAAGTTTTGTCGAGAAAAGTCAACAAAACGCACTGATGAAATGGTCAAACCGCTTCTAACAATCCTCTATGAAGACAACTCGCTAGTTACAAGTCGCTAGATGCTCAAGTCGCTAGAGACAACTCGCTATGAACCAAGTCGCCACACACAAGTCGCTATGAACCAAGTCGCTAAACACAAGTCGCTATGACCCAAGTCGCTGGACACAAGTCGCTAAAGCACCAAGTCGCTACACAGTCAAGTCGCTAAAGAGCAACTCGCTAAGGTCCAAGTCGCTAAGAATACTAAGTACAAGACGCTAACAAAATTGAAAGCAAGTCGCTAACTTCACCAAGTCGCTAGCCGTAGTGGAGAATCCACTAAGTTGTACTGTTTGTCGGCTTGTCTCAATAGACAAGTCGCTAGGACCAAATCGCTAACAATTAAAATTACAACTCGCTACCTTAATCAAGCAAGCCGCCACGATGAAAACACTACGAGAACCAAGTCGCTAGAAAGAAAAACTTCAAAAACACACTTTTCAATCCAAAACAAACTCAACCACGGTGATTCAAGCTTACCAAATCAAAACCCAAGCACTTACAATGGTTCTAAACACAAAAGTACACCCAAAATTCAAACTTTAACACTAGAAATGATCCAAATGATGCAAAAACCACTAAACTTTTTCAAACTAAAAAACCATCTAAAACCACTAGAAATCCAAGGATATGTAAGAGAGATGATCAAACCATGGCTCTTGATACCATTTGTAACATATTGGATTTCATAAACACATACACAATCACAATAAGGGGCGTAAAGTTTAGAGGTTTTAGAGAGAGAAAGTAGGATGGGAGCCTTTCTAGAGAGAGAAAGTGAAAGAAAACATGGAAGGTTAGATTAGAATGAAAGGTCCACCCCTTCCATGGATGGAAGGGGTATTTATAGTTATAGATATAACGACCTCCTGACGGCCTGTGGATCAGGTATACAGTGGGTAAAGACCCGTCCTTCCTCCACGGTGTTACACTAAACTATTCTACGCTACTAACTAACTAATAAACTAATAAATAACGTAAATAACTATAAGTCTACGAGCTAAAATATGCTAGACCATAATTGGGGTGACCGACACTTTAATATGGAATTTCCAATTCCTAACATTCCCCGTGAGAATGAAACAAGCCTTTTTAAGAGGAACTTGAGTAGCTTGGGAAGTTTAGTGCAGTGCGTCACTAGGTCCATGACGTCTTGTCTTCAATACCAGTGTTACCTTAGTAAACACCAGGAGCATATGTATTGAACCCGGTTTCTGCCCTAAGGTTGAATTATTGGAGGGCTATTTCTTTTCACCCTTTTTCACATTCATTTCTTTTTCATTCTTCAACCCCTTCAGTGCTTACCAAGACTTCATAACTAGAACCTTATTGGGTTTATTCCAGATTAGCTCGCCTCACCAAGCACTCTTCCCATATCTCACTTTTCTCCTTTTTCATCATACCTAAGGACTCTACACTATCTAGTGGATTGTCCCTCGGTAGATCCCTCCGGCTCTGGCGGGATCAAGGGAACGAATACCTAACCTAACCATCCTTATAACACCATGCATAAAGTAAATTGGTCGGTCTTTTGGTCATGTTCTTTCCTTCATGAAACCAATTGTAAAATCATTTGGAAAAATCAATCAAGGTACTTGTGGTATAAAATCAAAACATTTTGTACCTTAATTGTTTTGATCATTTAGAAATGCTCCCCCTCAACATGTGCGTATGATATTGAAATTGTTTAGCACATGGAGGCAAGAGTTCTTTGAAATAAATTCTTGATCACAATTTCCATAGAAAAAGCCATTTGATTTTCTTGGTAAATTCTCCCCCTCAATATGTGCTTGGGATATTTGAAATCATTTTATCACATAGAGGAAAGAGTTCTTTTGAAGCACATTTACGATCGCCAATAAAAAACCATTCGCTCCCCCTCAATATGTGCATCGATATACGAAAGAGTTTGGCACATATTAGAGAGAACTTGCACTTTGAATCAAAACGATCATCTTTATATCAAGTTTCATTATGAAATCACACATTCTCCCCCGATCAAAAATATCAAACCCTTTGAGATTTTGGATCTCAAGTGATTTAATCAGGTTTAGAAAACATGGGAGAAAATGTGGCCTGGTTTAAATACTCATCTTGTTTTTTGATAAATGCTCCTCCTCAACATGTGCATCGTGTATTTGAAATTGTTTGGCACATGGAGGCAGGAGTGCCTTTAAAGGACTAAAACCAATTCCATTTAAACAAATTTGAGATTTAAATCACGATCTCTCCCCCGATCAAAAATTTTAAACCAATTGAGATTTTGGATCCCGATTGATTTAAATCATTTAGAAAATTTTGGGGAAAGACGTGGTAACATTTAATTATGAAATTGACAGATAAGGAACAGATTTAGACATTAAAGATTGTTAGTGTCAGGTATGATAGTTTTAAGAGATCTTTAAGTAAAATAAAACAATTTCACAAATAAACAAGAACAGAAAAAATTTCATTTTGAAAGACCTTGATTCAAAAGAAAAATCATACTATGACATAACATTAAATCTTTAGATCACCACTTATTATTGTACAACCGGACCTTTTATGAAGAAATATCGATTGAAAATATTTTATTTTAAATCACTCTCCCCCTCAATCGATGACCGTAGTCGATGATTGAGTGACTTAAGTTTTGATAAAATGAAGTTCGGTGATTTTCAAAATTTAGTCCAGTTTATTTTCAAAACCAATATTTTTCCATTTTTCAAAAACAATATTATTTGAAAATTGTTTTAAAAAATGGTATCAAATTTCCTGCACAATGATACGTTAGGTGGTTGAGAAGCTTATGTTGTTGCTGTAGGGCTTGGAAGAAAAACCGTCACGATGCAAGTGAGACTTCATACGTTGCATTTTAATGCCAACCGAGGTCAAATAAAGTTCCGCTTCTTCATTTGTCGATGAAGAAAACCATCTCACGATGCAGTGAGACCTCTTACGTTGCATTTTTTCATGCCAACTCTTCATAGAAGTCCAATTAAGCTCGCTTCTTCATTTGTCAACCTAAGATATAGTTACCCTTTCCTTTCCGCATCCAATCATCTTCATTTGTGGGATCCGGATCGGGAACATTCTTATATACCAATATACCTGCATACGTTAGTGAACACACATACAGATATATGGTGGTCGACAACACCCAAACAACAATCGACTAATAAAAGTCATTCCAACATAACAATCAATTCATATAAGGTATGGGATTTATGTGTTTATCAAACTCCAACATCTAATCCTAACAATCATATCCTAAATTCCTAGTCCTTCGACATAGGCAAATATCATTTTTAATTAAGCACGTATGATAATAAAGAAAGCCCGTTAGATGATGTAAATTTGAAAACATTCTCCCCCTCAATCAATGACTCATTTTATGAAAAGTTTAAACGCGCTGAAGTCATTGATTGAGTTTTCAATTTTTTCAAAACTCAAATTGATTGATTTTCAAGCAACTAATTTACCACCACTTTTTGAAAACAACAAATATTTTTCTGAAGAATTTTAGACGGAAAAACATTTGTGTAGAACAAAGAGTCCTTCGACATACTTTCCTCAAATAGTTTTAGGATAAGTGCAAGAAATATTTGACAAATTGTTTTAGCGCAACACTTTCCTTTCTTGAAGAACGGGTTGCTATCTGAAATAATAGCAAGCCATTGGTTAAGCACGGGTTACAACAAGTAATGAAGCCATAGTTTGAGACATTTTTTGGAAAAGAATATTTACACCTCCTGCTCGAACTTCATCTATGGTCCCGTGCCATTGTTGAATGACATTTTTAAGACCGCAGATGTTATCGATACCAGAAGACATGTCTAGAGAAAACATATTTTTGGTATTTTTGAAATTTTTTGATTTTTATGGATTTTTGATGATTTTATATTTTTCTATTTTCTTTTTCTGGTTTTATATTTTTGTATTTGGTTTTTTTGATAAATATTTACAAAGATAGAGAAGATGATATAGTTAAAGAAGATGATGATACGAGTATCGAGATAAGGATATCGAGTAGCCCCGTTGTATAAGATAGAAATGACCATCTCTTAAACTTCCACCACCAAAGCTTCCTAGGCTCTAGAATAGAAGATAGAACATGAGCCTTTGAGAAAGAGAGACTTTGGTAGCTTCCCCCAAACTGAAAATCCATTAGATGAGCAGATTCGAAGCTCTATTTCAAGCTTTCCTTAGCCAGGTGCACAGAGAAGCACACCACTATCATAAATCCACGCTCCTTTTAAGAGCGATAATCGAGATTCTTCGCTCGGGTTATATCATCAACAAGAACAACAACGTATCATCCCACACATAAATAACTTTCTCAAATTTCATAACCATCAAGTCCGATGCAATCCATTCCAAAAGGTGTCAAGAGACCACTTCCCCCGAGTAGTTGAAATGATGCAGCCCGTCTCTTAGTATAGAGCTCAAGAACTATCCCGAATACACATCATTCCCTGAAGAAAACACCTCCCCAATGTTTGTGGTAAACAATGGCTTTCTTCCCCGATGATCGTGTATGAAGCTCAAGAACCCGGTATACACATTCCCAAAGAGAGAAAACCGATAACATTGAAGAAGCATGCCGAATCATCGATATCTCTCGGATGACAATCTCTCGGATGTCAACTACGAATAAGTGATTATATCTCTAATCATCGATTAAGCCCTCAAGTGAGACAGCTTGAGCCCCAATGAACACGATTCTCTCCTCGATGATTGCGATAACATCGAGATCATCACACACTAGTGTACCTCTTTTTATCTTCAGAAACTTTCTCTTACATCACTTCCCCCACGTCGTTGGAATAATAACTCAAAAAGCCTTGATGAGTAAAACCTTGAGTTTCTCTGCGGTCATGACATTTGTCTTCCCAGGATATCTTTAATCACTTAGAAGAATTAAGTTCATCAAGTTTACTCGCTTTGTGTTTAGATGTGAGTCTCCTTCCCCCTTGCTGGTTTTGACACTTCAGAATCAGCAACATATTATAAGCCCAAATACTTGAAATCTGTTGAGAAGATCGCTTGAACTCTTTGTGAGAATCAACTTGCTGAAGAATAGTGTGAGCAAATCTAATTGGGGATTAAATCAAACAATTCACCCTCCCCCAATTAGTGCTCTCCGCTAAACCGACAATCTTTTTGATAAATGCCATGAATAAGAAAAAGTCTTTAGATCGTTAAATGCAACTCGTCTTTAGTCTTCTAACATGTAGCAGAAAATGTAGAACAGACTCGACCTTCTTCAAGATTGTCCAGTTGGGGATTAGATAGTTAACATCTTCTTCTCACCAAATGCGTTCCAATTACCTTATATGTAGCAAATATCCTTAACTAAAATCCCTCCCAATCAAACAAGAACAGAAGATGTTCATCAAAGAAATCAGCCCAAAGAACTAGAAGCACTTTGTCATTTAATCATATCATCCCATGTGAAGATGTCAACCAACGGCTCATAGAAGAAACTCCATGTAAATATGACCCGATAAGAAGAAGCTCGGTTCTTACATGAGTTAGGAGCAGATGACAATATATTCTCATATGTCAATTAACCATGTAATTATCACATTTTTTTCCCCTCAAGAATTGCATACGGAGATGCCATTCTTGATTAAGTAAGTGAAATCATCCAAATGTAGTCTATTCACACTTCTCCCCCGTAAAATTAGCATATGATGTCGCCATCGTCATTATAAAAGAGCAAGTGGAATAAGAGTAATTATAAGTAGTCCGGTTCACTTGATGACCAAGCGCATGGAAAAAGCATGAAGTATGTTGATGAGAATGGTCATAATAAGAAGATTTCTTCTTCCAAGATAATGCACACCAAGCGCATTACATTTCTTTTCTTTAGAGAACGAGGCATGAACTGTTGTGTTCATACGTCATAATGTTGAAGTACGAGGCCTGAACTGATGTGAACAGACGTCATAATCTCTCTCTTTTCAGCTCTCTTGGCAAAACTTGTAATCAACCCCATTATCATTCAGTAGGCTCTTTGTCGTAACAACTGATGAGGAAAACCAAATATGATGAATTTGATCCTGAAGTAAACTAACCCGAACTCGTGACTTAAACTTGCACATATGTAACAAAGAGCGGTGTCGAGACTTCATCCTCATTTGAATCTCTAAGTACTCTATACTCTTCAACCAACCAACCATCAAGCATAAGACGTACATCACCTATTGAAGATCCACAATTGAATGTGACATTGAGCACTACAATGTAACTCCTTAAAGTGATAGTTATTTCGTGTTGGTAAGAGCCCAATTCCCCCAAGTGGTAAAAGAAAAGGTAAAAGACACCCAACAATAACTAGATTTCCAAGTCTTCATTTTTTGATAAAAATCTCGAACAAGGATCATGAAGAATCTTCATCCAACCATCCCCGATACCTTCAGATACTAAGTACACTTGCCCGTGTCATTTCACTTCAACCTCAAATAAATAATACTGAATTAACGCCGTTGTCACATCTTCTGATTACAAGCTCAAATCTAGCCTCCTTTGACGTTTTAAGTGAACTATGATAATGGTTTTATCCCAACCATGATTAAAAGCACATAACCCCGTAAAACTATGTAATAACCAAACTACCATGAAGAATATCCAAACACATCCAATTCATGAAGTACACCCTTATATCCCTTCTTCGAAGCAGAAACCGTAGCACCAAAGATCGATAAGATCCGAAATACACTTTCCTCTCCAGATGGTTCCATCATCACGGGATTTTACAATTCTATGGTCTAAACCGAGAAATAGTTTCTTTCGCGGGATTTTACAAGACCAAGAATAAACCGTAAGATAGATCCGGAAATGCACTTTACTAATACCAGGATATTTCCATTGTCACGGGATTTTACAAGTCTATGATTTAAACCGAGAAATAGATTCTTTCGCGGGATTTTACAAAATCAAGACAAAACCGTAAGCAATGTCAGTTTGAATGTGTAATGACAATTTAGGTTTTGGTGAATTTCTGTTTTAGGGGAACATGCAGCGGTTCATCAACGGTTCATTATCCAACATCAACAATATCATCAACCATCCAATAAACACTTTGGTAAACCCATCATTCACGCATTCTGACGGCTATTGCTGTGACTACTTGGTGAAGTAAACCCGATATACCAAACTTGATCATGAAGTAGGATTCCCCAGATTTGTTACTTAATCTTGTACTAATCATTGTAAAAAAGAAACGGTGTACCCAATGTACAAAACCTCTTGACGTATCCTCAACTGCGTGAGACACCAAAGTGATAGTTACGTTGTGGGTAAGCAAGAACGAATCACAAACGTAACTAAATTAGCCAAGTCTTTATCACACTCAATAAATTCCCAAACAAGTCATCTTCGCGGAAAGGTAGAAAGAAAGAAGACGAAATAAGTAAACGCGTCCGGAAAAACCTCACTTCAAATCCAAATAAGAGATACCGTCTAAACAACCCCGTAGGTAACATTTTCCAATAGCACTTCAAGCCGCGACATAATAATCTTCGTAAAAATGTATACACCAAATTGCCAACTCTCATAACATGACGAATCTCATCATCTCATCAACTCACATCATCAAATCTCATTAGCACAAGTCATCGCCAAATCACTTCAACAGATTTCGTTATCAAATCACATAACCCTTGAGACGCCCATTCGACTCAATCATGTGAACGACCCAAACTTGGCTACTAGCAATAATCTATGCCCGATCTATATCCGTGTCTCAAACAAATCATTAAGTCCGGTCAACATAGTCACCTAATTTCACTCAATTTTTTCACATGAAGCCCATCAAAATTAGAAGTAGCACTTGAAATCCACTCAAACCATCAAAAATATTATCACATATCACAAATAACTTCTTATATCTGTTACACTTGTTTTGACGTAATAATCTAAAGTTACATTTGAAATCAACGCAACCTTATCTCATGAAAACAACTCACATTATTCGAACCAATAAGGTGTAAAGTCAAAGATGTGGCCCAAGTTGAGATAATGCAATTGCAAGCCTAGTTACCATAATTGAGAGTGAGAGGACCACGACTCATTCTTCAAGTGATTATGCACTACTTGTAATTGTTACATGCCTGTAACTTGTAACGAGCCCACAACAATTCATCCCCAAATGAAACAGGCCCATGAGTTAAGTGAAAAACACGATCCAGGTAAGTAAGGTAACTAGTCCTACCATAATATCACGTGTATAAAAATGCCACTAATCACACTTGATACCCTAATCCTTTAAAATATCCGCCCCCATCCAAACATATTATTCTTTCTCCCAAATACAGATTGCAAATAAAGCGCCTCTCACCTAACGTTTAATCTCACAAAAACATATCCAAATCTCATCTCATTATACATCATAAGAATCAAAGCAACCACAAACATATAACCGTACCATGAAGTATACGTTTACAATACAAGCCGAATCAAAAAGTGTTCTTCAAGATCCGTTTGTGGGTCTCGGGTAGGTATGATTATTAGTTGTGTTGTTTTATAACGAACCCAAGAAAAGAGATTAACGAAATTGTTATTGCTCTTATTCTTTTAAGTTCTAATAGCAATTGAAGCTGTGTCTTCAAATACATTTGATCGATGATATTAATCGTTTTTCGAGAGACCTTTAAAGTCTTGATATACGATTATATTATTCGAAAGGAAAATAGACTGAGATTAGATATTGTGAGGGTTCTTTGATGAGTCTAGGTCAAGGATTAGTTTTGGTTTGATTCGGATCTGATTATATTGCTTCGAGTGTTTATATTTTTGAAAATCATGGATCAATGATGGTTATTTGCTTGAATTTATATTTTCGATTCTTGGTCAAGAGTTGGTTAAGGTCACAAGTTGCTAGATTAATTTCTTGACATAAGTCGCTAAACGGTTTTGAAAAGTTGCAACATCATTAAACACAACAAGTCGCTAACTTTATTTTTCTCAAGTTGCTAACATTTCAGTTTGACTCAAAAGTCAAACCGCCACCAAGTCACTACCATTAACAACTCGCTACTTGTTAAATAACAAGTCGCTACCAAAAAAAGGGCACAAGTCGTTACGTAGATTCATAGTATCTGGACATAATGGACAACTCGCTATAAATTTATCTTTGACATTTTCCGGCGAGTTATTCCGACCAAAAAATCGTTCATATTCATAGTTACCTAGAAAAATAGTTTTGACCCAGTTTTGACCAAGAAAAAGTGACCATTTGACCACAAAGATATCACAGATATGACTCAAAAAACATGTCTAAAAGATGATAAAATATGTTTGAACAAGATTTATAACACAAAGCAGATATACTGACATGACTTTTTGGACCAACAGAAAGGATAGGATATATGTTTAAAATTGTTATCTCGAAAAAGTAGGAAAGCAATTTTTTCCGACCAACAAAAGTACTAAAAACAGTTTAAAAACATGATACAAACCCCAATGAATCATCAAAACACAAAAACCTTGGCTCTGGTACCATTTGTAGGATCGTAATATTTATTGTGTTGATGATTTGGGTGGTCTTGGATGATGGAAATACATGTTTGCCATTTAGAGAGAGAAAGTAGAGAGATGGGTGTTCTAGTTAGAGACTTGCTTTGCAAATAATGAAAGGTTAGATTGAGAAGCACCACCCATTCCATGGATGGAAGGGGTATTTATAGTTACAAAGTAAACGACCTCCTGACGGCCTGTGGATCAGGTATACAGTGGGTAAAGAGCCGTCCTTCCTCCACGGTGTTACACTAAACTATTCTACGCTACAAACTAACTAATTAACTACTAAATAACGTAACAACGACATGTCTACGAGCTAACTTATGGTAGACCATAATTGGGGTGACCGACACTTTAACATGGAATTTCCAATTCCTAACACGGAGTAGGAGCTGGAGTAGAAGCAGGAGCAGGAGCCGTAGTTGGTTACGCAGCCAGCCCGCGCGAGCGTAAGTCAAAGTCGTAGCTACCCGCATCTAAAGCGTGAAAGGCGCGGTATCAATGTTTGATCAGAAAGTAGCTGACACGCCTGTTGTTATTCCTTTGGTAAACCCTGAACAAGTCAACCACCAAGACATTGCCTTTTCAGGAGCAGTGGCTCCATCTCAAATATCAATCCCGAATAGTAATATTGATCATACGCTTTTGATTCATGTGTGATTCCTTAATTGACATTTTTCTTTTTCTGATTCCAGTCATCAGCTAGGGAAGTGGATCTTCTATCGAAGGAGGGAATGTCAGGAATCTTGTCACTGAGTCATCATTTTCAACTCGACAAAATGGGGATAACAGCTCAATGATTCAATACCATGACAGGGTTGACAGCAATGTGAACTTCCATTTACTGATGGATTCGTCCGTTGCAAGGTCAAGCAGGTACATGGTTGTTCGAACTGCTGAATCAGCCATTGTTGCGATTACTCAAGGTAAATCAAGACTCCTCTTGCTTCATTCAATTTTAGAAAACCATAAAATTAACAAATATAGTCTCTTCATCTTAGTTTCATAGTTTTTGCATAGGTAATGACATGTATTTCTTGTGAGGTCATATATGTGGTTTTATTTTCATGTCTTACGTGAACTATTCACGCACTGTAGCATAATCCCGATATATATTTCAATGGTTAGCAAAGATCCTCACATTATTAATTTCAAATTATAGTTTTTAAGGAGCAAACGATGACATTGAAGCTTATGAAATTGTTGGTCTACAAAAGTGGAGACCCGAGGGCAAAGTAAATCTGAAATAACTTATATGCATAATGATATGGGTTAAAATTGGGTGAGTCATGTACGTTGAGTCATGGGATATGTTGTGTTGGAATTCTTGATGCATCGTGCAAGACCCGATAACCTGTTGACAAGATCGTTGGGTCGAAACATGTACTTTCATTATGCATTCATATCAAAATATTATTAGACTCATTACATGGCAATGCAATCATGTATCAGTTCTTTCTTCCCATTCCGTTGCTCTGAATATCTCATGAATTATATTCATTTGTTCACAAACAGAATGGCTTTGCCTCTCTTCATTATAAGCTGGATTGGGTCAATGTCGCTGCCAAACTTTTTTGTGAAAGAGGCATTCTTGATCTATCTATGTTTGCTGAAGGGACAAATAACGAGCTACATAATTTCTTATTAATGATAATGGAAAGTTATAGTAATTTGGGGATTGATCTACATCCATTCTTCGTTACAGAAATTCATTATGGGCCTTGCTACTTTTGATTATGCTTCGCTCATAAGAAAATAAGTTAAAATGGGTTTTTTACTTGCTTGACAGAGGTATCACCCTATTCAAATGGGATGCATAGGCTGGCGGGTTTTTACATACTTGATTAGTCATGTAATATCATTCAATGATTTTGACCTCCTTGATATTAATGGAAAACCATGTTAGAAGCTTCATTGCTAATTTCATCAAAAGTGTTAGGCTTCAAGGGTGGTTGGACTATCTTGCTAATGCATTTGGTGGTGTTTAATTCATGTCGTTAAATATCTTTTGATTTGTTTCCTTAACCGATATTAAGTTGTAGCCATGCTCTATTTGTTAACATTAACCTTGAAACTCAAACATTAAAGTATCCTTAAATGAATTTATCTTCAAGTTTTTAACTCCTTTTCTATTGTAACTTATAAGTTTTCAAGATCTTGACTTTGTGCAATTTCATTCTTATATATAGTGTTTGGGTATCTAATTAATGAAGCTGGTAAGTTGTCATTCTTATTCTCAAAAACCAAAGCATCTTGAATAAACAGTTTTGTTTTCAAGATACATGACCAAGGAAATTCGTGAAGTCAGGATGTAGGTATGTCTCATGACCCATTTGTTCTCGATTTTCATGTCCTTCACTATGAACTCTTGAATTACACATGTTCCTTGATCAAACCAAATAAGATAATCATGTTTAGCTGTAATTACAAAATAACTAATAATGGTGATGTTTATCTACAACATTTTCATGATATTAATGGACGGAAAATGGGAAGCATTTTGTACTTGGATGGTCATAGTTCGGTTGAACAGCCGATGGATTGTCAGATGGTGCATGGTGCATCTGGTTATGGTTCTCATAAGCACTGAATGAGTTTGGCAGCATGGATATTGGTACTGATGATGATATATCAGACAAAGGCGGCGCATTATTACTTATGTTCATGTCATCAGCATTCTGTACATTCAGATTAGTTCTTGAAGAGGTCAACCTAGAGTTATTGGAATTTTTTGAAGAAACCAGAAGGGCACACATTACTAATGTTACTCAACTATTGAATTAATTAGGTGTAAGGTTTTGTCATATGGGTCAAAATAGCTACTTCAATGGCACAACCATTTATTAAAAAAAATCTGTAGAAGCTTATGTTATAGTTTTTTAGAGGGGTGTTTGGTTTTGCATTACGATGAGAAAGAACCTAATAGTTGCATAAAAGGTTTTAATAGATTTAAATATATATTAGCAGATTGGAATGCCAAATCCATAAAGTAAAAATGAACTAAACGCCTTCTATTACTAATCAATAAGACTACGTTATAAACTATATAAGCTAAATAGACATCCAATAGACCAGAGATATCCATTAAACTATATCACGAAAAACCAAATGTGATACATCTTCAATAAAGTGTAGTTTCACCTTGGCAATCACTGGTGGTAAGATCCTCTTTTTTTCTCACATACTGCTGAGAGTGTTGCAGGTTCGGTTGCAGGATTGTTTGTTTTAAAAGACACGGCTGTCGGTTTGTGAACAATGCAAATAACGAGATATTTAGATACTCGGAGCTGTTTTGACGATTATCACCTTTGAAACCACTTATATATTTTCATATACTCCGTAACTTTTAATTACTTTTAATTAATTTTTAGTATATATTTGATACACAAAATCATAAAAATAATAACCACAAGTCATACCCGTCCATCGGACGGGTTTTGACACTAGTATATATATATATATATATATATATATATATATATATATATATATATATACTAGTGTCAAAACCCGTCTGATGGACGGGTATGACTTGTGGTTTTTATTATTAGGTTTTAGTAGTACAAATATATACTAAAAATTAATTAAAAGTTAAATTAAACAATTTACAACTATAATGTAACTATCTTATTTAAAAGCAAAGATTAATGTAACAATTCAAAAGGATAATATGCATTGTATACTTGACATAACAAAATCAAAATATAAAAGTGAAACATTCGTATGTGCTCCATCAGAATGTCGTTTGTTACTATGAACTGACTTGTACAACAATTTTATTTCTTCTCTCTTGGTCAACAATAGTAGAAGTGTTGCCATTCTGATCTCTCTTGGAATCTGTAATCTTTCGATCATTTACTTGAAAATTTGTTAAACCAAAAGAGGGTGTATCATAATTTTATAATTTAGTAATATTTAGTCAAGTTCCACATATTTATGCAATGACTTAAAATGTTTATACTGGATTGAAATTAACACAAATAAATATACATACACTAAGTTACCTAAATATATGAACTTAGACTTGAACCCCTATCTTGATGTTACACAAACTAAATGAGCATTACATTTTTAAAACTATACTCAAGGTCAAGAAGAAAATATATCAAAACTTCTACTATTAAGTAGCAAGAATTATTTTCTTCTATTAACACGTGAATCATTCAGATTGACATAAGATAAAATAAAGCCGAAATTGAACCATTTATATATAAATGGGTCAAAATTGTTTCTAAGTTATTCTCTCCCGATGTACTATTTGAAACTAATCTAAAAGTGCGTACCTGACCAACATAGACAAATCCTTATACTTCGTTTTTGTTTTTTTTCCTTCATTGGGTTCAGATCATTCAGTGACTCAGTGTGTACAAATTATCTTGTTTTTTTTGTAATTAAAGTCTTACGGAATACTGTAATTACGTATCGGTTATAACTAATACTGAAATAGCAGGTTTTGTAACAACCGAGATACTTCGTAAATTAACCTTTTAGTCTTATACATTCAGCTTAGGTAATACATGATGAGGTCCTAGTTTACTCTTTATTCCCAGGTTGCTGTAGTGGGCTAAAAGGGCTAATATTTAAGTGCTAGTAAATAGAACCGAGGCAGGACCGGCCCAAAAATTAGAAGGGCGTTAAAGCATGCTTCTTAGACAATCTTATTTGTGAAATCTACCTAGACTATGGTTGCAGTTTTTAAAAAAACATAAGAATGCACTCATAAGTCAACAAATACTTACCTGTTGTACAACATCTGTTTAAGAGTCAACAAAAGTCGTTGCTTCATCCCAAGGCGAACTTGATCCAAGTGCAAGATTTTCATATCCACCTAGAGCACATTGTCCAAGTGTCCGTATGGATGTTTCAATCTTAAATGTATTAAACTTTAATAATATTGTGTTTAGCATGTTCAAAAAAATGTCATCACATACACATATAGAATTATGTACAATTATCAGCAAGAACGTGGTAGGTATATGTCTAAAATTCATCAATTTGCAGCTTTTTAAAACCCGTGAAAACTTAAATATGGGCATGTAAGTTGGACCGATAGAATAGGCACATGCAGGAAAAATTAAAAAAGTAAAACTATATTCAGTGAGACGCTAATAAGTCATTGTCATGAGATACCAACAATCTTTTTCAAGTGCATCGTATACATAATAAAGAGAGTTAGCGGAGTTCAAAACTTTAAGCTCATCGTTTATCTTGCAATCAAACTGAGATTACCAGCATCATCACGCTCCAACATAAATTTAAGACAACTAGATGGGAAGCTGGAGTGTGTACATGATAAGATGAGCAACTGCCATCTCAATAATCAAGAATGACCTTCATACAACAAAATTATGTTAAAAGAATAAAACTAAGAGAAAAAAAAATACCGCATCGGAATAATTTTAATTATAGTTTTTAGGTAAGAATGCAATAATTAGAAATACCATAAAGTGCCCACTGGCATCACACGAATTGATTGCCCTTCCATACCGGCTGGCCTTGTTGATCCATTCGAGGAACAAATTGTTGTTGAAGTGATGCATTGTAAGAGTTTGAATTTTCCATAATTGCACGTTCCAGTTTTTCTGCTTTTCACCTTCAAACTGGATTGTTGGGCCTTGTCTTCCAAGAAATGGGAAGCCAGATGTAGATGAAACATTCATATACTTCAAGTTTGATGGCATATTAATTGGTTGATTAGCCTCCATCATTGATGCTTGCAAATGATATCCGTCTAACCAGCTGTAATCATCATTTAGGGGATTCTGACCCAATGCAGAACCCTGCTCATTAACTTGTTTAGGGCGAACATAGTTAAAACTAGGTGGAGGTCCAATGTGTCTTACAGGTCTTACTATAGAACCTTTCAAATAATTAGGTGGCATGGCCGAGAATGTATATCGACCAACTGTGTAAGGATCAGGTCCAAAAGGCGCAACATTATTTATATGAGTAATAGCTTCTCTGAAGGATGCATTTGCATCATCAATCACAGAAGGTCCCACCAAACTTTGAGATGTTCCACCATACACTGTACCACTTTCACGGATACCTGTAGCATTTAAAATCTACATATCTCTATGCATTCCATAATTACCTACATACTCCGGTTATCGCCATTATTAGCAACTAAAAATGAATATCTCGAAACATATAA
The DNA here is from genome assembly GCA_910596185.1 of Chrysanthemum makinoi. Lineage (NCBI taxonomy): Eukaryota > Viridiplantae > Streptophyta > Magnoliopsida > Asterales > Asteraceae > Chrysanthemum > Chrysanthemum makinoi. The sequence continues at coordinate 124,297,959 of OU343225.1, forward strand.
GTTAAAGATAAACACAAACTTAATGTTTTTTGCACTTGCGTGTTGCTTTCTTCTGTGATAACTTAATGTCATTCAAAAATTGACACACTGATTCAAAAGCCATGGCAATGAATGTAATCATGTTACCATTCTTTGGATTTTTTCTTCCTGAAAATGTCGTTGCGTAGACGCCCTGCGAGGTGTTGTCATCAACCAAGACGGTCGTATTGAGAAATCTGATACAAACTCAAAATTGATTCCCTTATAGATTAGGAAAAAAATTGAACTTAATTTTGTTACCTTTGTTGCAGGTACCAAACTGCTAAAATCATTGGTAAAATCAAGGACTTCAGGCATTTTGTCAGGAAACATAAATAAATATATAATGCAAATATAGTTATTGCTTTAGCTCACTCTCTTGCTCATGTAATCATTTTTATCAAGTTAGAAGTAATTACATTTCAAGTTAGTCAAAGTTCTTCTTAAAACAGAAAAAGTCAAAATCTCAATTAGTGTCAAATTAGGTTGTATTTTTTATTTTGAATTTACTCAGTTTTTATCCTATCATTCTGAAATTTTTCATTTTAAATTTTTTGCTAGCTTGTGCCTCTAAACATCATTTTTTCATAAATTTTATAATTTTTCTCATGAGCTTTTGAGAGGCTTATAGTTACCTGTTTAGGACTTAACTCCCCTGCACATCAGTTTCTTAACTGTCCATTTAGCTAGCATATGTTACCCGTAAAACTCAGGACATGGTGATGTCAAGTGCAAAACAAATTGAAAGTAAGATGAGGTTGTTCAACAAAAAAAATCCTATGGAAACAAAAAATTTCAAACCAAGACCAAATAAAGTCATTAACTAAGACTAAAATTTAGATTTTTACTTTTTACTTTAGCGATACATTCTTTTCCAAACTATAGTTACCAATCCTTTTTGTTCATTCTAAGATGAAAACGGCCTTGCATTATTGTTTAAAATTCTGTTCATGTTGGTCATTACTAAGATTAAATAGCACTATATTATTCATGCACCGCAACAACAAGTTATATGCTTAAACTTATACATCATTAAATGCTGTTGAAAGTCCTAAAGTCATAATTTTGTTTTTCGGACATGCAGTATATGATCTGTATCATGTGAAACACCCCCCACTGAGCGGGTGCCTGATATTGGGTGTGAGCATGCTTCAAATAAACCTCTTCTGAGAACCGCATTCAAGGTACATTATCAGCATTTACATACCTGATAAGCTATGTAAATATAATTCTTTTATCTGTATTAAACATAATAGGTTAACTATTAGACGTCATCTTTGTTGACACCATAAACCAATAGCAGCAGATGACATTATGTCTTTCTACAGTAAGAAATATGAGCAGTGTTTTATTTTTCGAAGACCAACCACTTAAGGATTTCCATGTGGACACGTAAAAGAGGGCAGGATTGCTATGTGGACACATAAAAGAGGGCATTTTGAAAGAGTGATAATATGATGAAGCATACATGTACAGCCCTTTAAAGTCTTCCTTATGAACGATAAGCGCCAAGGGCAAAGATATGTTATATTTGTATACGGAACCACGCCGACTCTCAACCCGTGTGTCTAAATTAAAAATCAAAATCAAGCCTATCAGGCAACTTATTGGCCTAAGAATGCAAGAAAAGAACCATAACTGAACAATTCTTATTAGAAGCAATTTTCTAAATCATCTATATTAGTTTTAGTACCATAAGCTGCAACAGTAGGATCACACTGTTTTTAAATGGTTGTTAATTTGGATACGCTAATGGTGAAAATACGAAACCATTGATGTATTTAATGAGCTATACCAGAACAGATTCTAATAAATGATGCGGTTTTACAACAGCCCCGAACACCCATTTCCCAAAAAAATAAAAAAAATGATTACAAAAACAACCGGGACACTCCTTCACTGCTCCTGTTTTGCAGCAGGTAAAAAATCACCTGAACTCCCACTAAAATCCATCCAAACACCTGTTAAAATGGATCCAGTTCATAAAGAGTTATGAAGATATACCTTTTTGAGTTTCCTCTTATAATATATGCAACTATTGAGGGACTAACCGAGAAACATAATGTGTTCTTTAGAGTTATTAATTGTCATATTCCTCAACACTCGGTCTCAAGTTAGCGGTTTAACTAATTCATAGTTAAGCAAACATTCGCAAGTTGGACGCCTGTGACGCTTATTCGTGAGCTAATTTGTTGTTGTTGAGTACAATTTAGAGAACGTCTTACATATACCATCCACCAAGCATAATGGTTGTGTCAACGGAATTTAAGACATTTGGCATTTCTATTATATATATATGTAGAAGTTATAAAATTGTATGTTGCTATTCCTGAAAAGCAGACACCACCTGGTGTTATATAGCTAACCTGACACCTGATGAAGAGGGTCCATATATCGGACTTCAACCGTGGTCAATCTGATCTTGCAAGTCCTCAGAGTGGCTTGTTACAGGGTTACCTACCTGCATTTCAATCATAAATTAGTGGTAGCTTAATTAGAGTCACACTGTGAAGCTAACTCACATTATTAAGGAATGTTTTTGTTTACCTACATAGTTATCCTTAAACATTCTAGGAGTCACTGGCGAAGCGCGCACATTATCCCACCCAAAACCCCTTACGAAAACAACCTGGAACTCCATTACTTCTGCTACTTTGTAGTAAAAATGGCTATGGCAACCACCATTTTTGAACTATGTATTAGAACCCCTATTACAGCTTTAGTAGTATTTTATTATGAATGAAAACCTTTTATTAATACCAATATTATATGTTTATGTAGTAGTTTGACTATTAAATTTTAAGCATCTCCAAAACACACATTATTTATGTATTAAGTCTGATCCAAAAAAAAATGCTGGAATAGCCTATGCCAAACACACCTTATCCTTATTATTGTATTAACCTGATTGAAATAACCTCATTTTTTGCAAGACGTACTTGATATATATCATAACCATCTTTCAATACACAATGCAACATCAAGCTCAGATAAATGCTCAACAAACATCTTAGCAAGTGCAGTTGTTTATAGAAACTACATATGTAGTAACGAAACCTATGTGTATATATATCACAGTTGGAGCCAAAACTTAAAGTAACTGGAACAATCGACGCAATTATTGATCAATTATGATTTTTAACACGAGTCAGTAAATTACACATCACTGTGTTCCTTTTCTACTCAATATCTGTGTTTCTACTAAAATATATATGTTGGGACACAGGGAGTACTATTTTTATAACTAACAAAAAACCTATATTCAATTGATTTGTTAACAATTAAAAATTAACATTAAGCCTCCTTTTAAAGCATCCTTGACATCTTAAATATTTGTTGTAACCATCTCTACTAATCCCCAATAAGTCCTACCATTCTTTTTGCTAAATGGATCAGGAAGGCTTTTTGTTCCATGACAGTGAACGTCATAAGTTGTTTTGAGAGGAATTTCCATATGTTGATCTTCAAAATAACAATTTTTATAGAGACTGATGTTTGCTTACTACTTCATGAGAAATAAGACAGAAGTGAAACATGTTCATTAGTCAACTGGGTGGAACCCCGAACGTAAATCTTTCGTGCATGAATTGAACCTTATATCTCATGAATCAAGATTTATTGTCTTAAATGCCCATTTAAGATGACAGTTGTGGGTAAAAAAAGATCTTGAAGAATAAGGTATTCTCAAATTAAAAACAACTCGGATAAAATTTAAAATCAAGAAATGGATCCAATTATACGCACCTGGCCCGTTGTTTTATGAGAGTAGGACGCTCCTTAAGGAGAGACTACTCTTGAGACGCACCACCCTCTTGAATAATTAAATCTTGCGCGGTCAAACTCCCTGAAATCATCAAGCAGTGATGCATGTTCTTAGGTCATAAAAGTTTATTGCAAATGACCAACAATGATGTTATTTATCATTGTATATTACTTAACTGTCAGTGTTGCTGATGCATTCAACAAATTAAGTCAAATTCAAGTCAACTTTAGCCAAAATCAATTTCTATGGAGATCAGGAAGACACGAACAATGAATAGATACGAAATGAATTTGTTGATTGTTTAATATATTCTGTTTAAATCGAAAGGTTAATTTTCGTACTGTAAAATTAGGATCCTTGTTTATGCTAGAGCTTATGAAACATAAGCCGAAAACCAAATAAGCCATAAGCCCGCTATATAAGCCTAAACAAACACCCCCTTATATGCGTATATAAGAAGATACTTGTAAGAAAATTACCAATAGACGCGCTCATCATTGTAACAGTCGGCCTGCTCTATTTTAATTAAAGACAGTGATACCCCTACACAGAAAGGTAGAACGTTTTCACTAAGCTGAATGTCGTTTACGAAACGAAAAATATTATTTTCTTTTAAACAATCACCTTTCGCGCGTGTTTCCACAACTATCTCCTTTATTTGTTCTTCACGAATTTGTTTTATAAAAGGAAGGAATAAGTTGATTTGATAGTAAAGATGCTGCAACTTTACATCATCATCAAAGTCTATCTTCGGCATCTGTTTTACAACATTATCAGCATTAGAATGTAAGCATGTCATGTACTAAATGCAGATATTAATGTATGCAGAACACATTACAAAGTACAAACCTTAATGTTTGACTGTAAGCATAAGTTGCAGTTGCAGTTTCCTCGACAATAAGGGCAAAGGTCTGAAATCTCTGTTTCCTGCAACTGAGGATACCTGAATATTCGAGAAATACATTTGATTAATAATATACGGTCAACAGCAGTCTGAAAAAGGGGAGTTAAGAATTTACCATTGCTTGATGCACTGGATACAATAGAACTTTTCTTAACACTTGGTGCAAGGAACAACGATATTTCTATCACTTCTCTTACATTGGAGACACTTAACCGGCTCCTTTCCAATTTTACGATCCTGATAAGAATCATACTGTTGAAATCAACGGAAACAAATGCCAGAGTAAACATATGGAATTTAAAAAGTAAATATGTACCTTCATTTTATTAGGGCTACCCAGGGAAAGTCAAAGTTTTTTTGGCTTTGATGTATGTAGCCTAACTGGTATTCCTGTGGCTGTTTCCAGATTCTTCCTAGACCATCTCAAGAGATAACCTGGGTCTCTTTTGAAACCTTTAGTACACCTTGGAAATGGTTGTTTGTAATCAAATTGAACATGTTTTACATAATCAAATGAAAAAGTTACCAAAATTCTGATATGATCCTAGTAGAATTATAATATCTTCATTCATGCTTTATGGTTCATCAGAAGATGACTGAAAATTGTGATTTGAGGGGTGTTTGGAATTCTTATTATGCTTATTGCATATAGTTACAGTAGATAAGCAGTTTTGAGGGTGTTTGGAATATTGTTTATTTCAAAAGCTTATTAATTTCAAGAGGTAGTGGGCACATATAAGCAGTTTAATAACTCCTCTTAAAAGCCTTATAGGTAAAAATTTATATGTGCCTTCTAGGTAAAAATAAACAGGCCTTTTCACTTCAGCTTGCTCCTAGAATACATATATAATCAAATTACATAAAATTTTTTTCAGCTCTTAAAATTTATATCGCATGTTTAATAACTCCTCTATGCTATCAAGCGTTTACATTCCTAGTCCGATCAAGGAGCATCTTGAGTTTTAGATAGAAGTCGAGATGGTTTCAAGGCTTTGTCATTGTAACTTAGTGTCTTTGATTGGTTATTGCAATGATGGGAAAGAGATGGATCTTGTTTATGAATACATGCATAATGGAACCTTTTTGGATTATCTTCATTAAAAAGGTACACCGTTGAGTTGGTCACGACGGCTGAAGATATTCTTAGGAGCTGCTTGTGGATCGGACTTGACTACCTTCACACTGGAACAATATGGAATCCTACACCATGATATTAAAAATACCAATATCTTGTTGGATAAAAAATATGTAGCTAAGATAGCTGACTTTGGTTTGGCTAAAATAGGACCAACAGACCAGACACTTACATATGTTAGCACCGGAGTGAAAGGCACCTTTGAGTGACAGTGGCGGATCTATACCCATATTTATCATTAGAAAAAATCAATGAAGCTTAATATTAGATATACCAAGAATATTTGAAGACTTATTTTATTGATATGTTATACAGATGAACAAAATATATATATATATATATATATATATATATATATATATATATATATATATATATATATATATATATATATATATATATATATATATAAATATATATATATGATCTATGTCAATATTGAGCCAATTATATGATGCAGCGTCGAAACAAAAATAAAGTTACCTGACTGAGATCACGATGAATATCTTCAAAACAATTCAATGTAGTAGAATATATTCCTGATCCACCGGATGACACCACTGGTTGCATATGTAATATCAGTCACGGGCGCCTGAAAGGTAAAAGCTCGATAGAGAAATATTTATGTAGTTAAACAATGCAGATATAGACACACAATCTTTATAGAGATATGGGAAGAAGCAATTAACAAAATCAGATATGGAATATAAATGATAGTATAGAACTAAGTATGGATAGTGCTTGATCTCTTTTAAGGTATATAAGATGTGTTAAAACCTCATGAAGCGCAGGAGCATCATTTGTTCTGTCACCAGTAATGAACACACTTAACGAACACACTCGTCCAAATCGTTGGATATTACAGCAGCACCCGAGCCAAACCTGTTGGAATAATCCATGCCAAATTAGTCATTTTTCGATAGTTAATGTAACACCCCCAAATTCACAATGTGACAGCGGAAGACTATTTGGGGTATTACTTAGAGGATCATAGTCATAAGTTATAGAAAACGGCTCTAAAGAGACGTTTTAATAAAAAGTAGTTACCATTTCATAAAACTCATCGTTTTGGAAATACAAAGGGAATACCACATGTTTTGAAGTTACACAAAAGATAGTTTAAATATTTACTTAAATGATAACTTTAATTTAAAACAACACCACTTCAAGTGTCCCACGACATCCGCTCCACGACTTCATGATATTTTAATTAGTACCTGAGACGAACATGCTTAAAAAGTCAACAAAAGTTGAGTGATATTCATAGGTTTAAATAATAAGTTGAACACAAGTAAGAGATGATAATTGCTTCGAATACAATCACCATGGAAAACATAGATTATTATTATGCACTAAGCTCATGACACCAAACTAACTGCATACACCTAATTACTGGTGTAAGTAATAATATTGCCCTCAGAGATGGAATTGCCAATTCCATAGTTAACCAATATAGTGCGCCCCGGTTATTTCCGATAACCGAGTCAGGGTCGTTAATTCCCATAGTACTATCCACAATATTCGCGTTCACTAGCAAGTGATTAATGGTTCATGATGTAAGGGACTTATGGCAGGCAACTTAGGTTATAATAATAATGATCGATAAGCATACAGCTTTAAGAAAAGACTTGTGTTCTAGTTTATAGCATGCATCTCCCTCGCGGGGTTTGAAAGAAATAAGTAAAGGCGAGGCTATGAACTCACCTTTGCAAATGGTATCCGAGTAGTGTAAGGACAAGTAGTATGAGCACGGTACCGCCACGCGACCTATAATTAGCATGGCAAGTCTTAGTTTATTGTTTTTATCCATGATTTAATGTATTGAAAACGGTTGAAGTATTTTCAAGAGTTTGAGTTTATCGTTGCTTGTGTTGGCAATGGTTAAGTTTAAACAAGTTTCGAAATGCTTATAAGTCTTTGGCTCTTGAAAAAGTGAGTGGGACAGTTTATGAAACATTCGTATAAGAGTTGGCTCGAGTATATTTATTAAAGTGGAAATATTTATAAATCAACTTATATTTATTTGATTTTGTTTAGTTTTGAAAAGTATATATATATGTACAATATATATTTTATTTAAGTTATGGAAAATATTATATTTAGAAAAGTATAATATTTTCTAGTTTATGCAAATGTGGTTGTCAAATAGAAATATGTACCAATTTTATTTATGTGACGAAGACTTGTAGAAAATATAAATTTATTATCTTTTAGAAGTTTTAGGATGGGAAGCGTTAAGTGTAGATCTTGGAGGGACCAAAGTTGTAAAGATTTATATAAGTTTCAAATTTTATAAGGATTTTAAGAAAATGTGTTAAGTGGTTCAAAGTCGAGGGTTGAAATCAGAGCTATCTATATTAGTTTATAAGACTTATAAAAGATCTTGAGAAATATGATAAGAGGTGCTAAGTTGGGGACTGGATTTGTCAAGTTACTAAAGTTACAAGTATTACACAAAAAAAAGGGGGTAACTGCCATGAGGCGCTTTCAACCCACAACCTCTCCAGTCAACAACCGCTCCCACCAACTGAGCCAAGGGCCTTTTGTGTTAGGTTTTACAAATAAGTTATTCTATTTAATGGTTAGTTCGACTGTTTCATGCTTGATTTGTATGTCTTCACAGTAGCAAGTTTCGAAAGTTTTGCATGCATATGCATGACTTCTTCTCTTGTTTGGTGATTTTTAACAAAGATGTCGAGTGTACCAAGGATACAATCTAAGCCTTACATTTGCGTTTATTGTTAGTTTCGAAATAGGTTAACAACAAAACGAGTTTCTATCCATTCAAGTTTATTAGTTAGTTTCGAAATGGGTTGTCAACGAAACGAGTTTCTATCCACTCAAGTTTATTAATGTGCTCCGAAATGTTGTTGGTTTCGAAATGTAGTTGGTTTGACAACGTAGCTAGTTATAATGAGGTCGTGTACAAGTGCCGTGACAATGCTTCGATGTGTTTTAAATAGTTAAGAAACTACATCGTCTTATATACGGAAAAAGAAAAAGAGAAAGGACTTACGACACCAAGAATGGTGGTGGAGAATACGTGTAGACAAGAATGATAACCAAAGAAACCCGATATGCTTTACAAAGTGAACCCGACTACCTTGCTTCTAAACCTTTATGCTCGTTATCAAGTACCCTTAGTTTTCTTTTGAGTGTTTGAAAGTTTAATGAGTTTGAAGCGGGTGTGGAAGAGTATGTGTGTGTCGACGTGAGCTAAGTAACCCAAGAGAAATCCAAACTTCCAAGGCTAAGCTTTGCATACACTTAGAGGTTTTTGAATGAGATTTTGTAGGTGAAATATGTGATGAGCTTATAGCTCGTGGGTTTTTAAGAAGAAAAAGAGGAGAGCCTTTGGTTAAAGACCAAGGGTTTATGTTTAGCTTGGATACATGCAATCTTGATTTTACTTGCATCTAGGGAGTATTTAGGAAACAAGCAAATGGGTTTGTGGTTTTTGGGTGGTATTCGGCTGCTACAAGGACAAGAAGAAGATGAGATGAGTTGTGTGCATGGGGAACATGTTTCCCAAAGTCAAATGTCTAGTTATATGTTGGTTATTGTGTTTATTTTTCAAACAAGGTTTCAAGGTTAATACATTTGCAAGGTTTTGGAAGAGATAGGTGCACTTGTGTGAGTGTGTTCGGCAGTCAAGGACAAAAAGAAGTGAAAAGAGTGTCATAGTGCTTGGTTATATGTTGTGTAATATATTTACTTCTCAAGCATTTTTTTCAAAAGTCAATGCATTTGCAAATTTTGAAGAGATGTGTAAATATCTTGTAGGTATATTCGGTTACAAGGAAGAAAAAGAAAGAAAGGATCTCAAATTTTCGTTATGTATATCGTGTCCCGTTTGAGCTTAAATGTGGGTCACGGTGTTCCGGTTTGATGTTTTTGACTAACGTGTAATATATATATTTAGCATGTTTTTATAAAGGTAACTAAAAATATAAAAATAAAAATAAAATATTAATTCTAACTCGTAGAAATATTTATTTGACTTTAGCCATAATTAATTTAGTGTCGGTACGCGTGCGGCTCGTAAGACAAGAAAATTCCTTGTGAGACTGATTTCAGTTATCAGTAATTATCGGGCATGATTAAATAAGACTACTCGAAGTTGCATAAATTTTTATGCAATAAAATGAAATGTACATGCTAAAATGCTCAATTTAGCTCAAATAAGTTTTGATAAACAATCTAGTTTATTAATATGAAGATTAATGATAGTGAAATTTTACAGGTGGCTACAGTACCAACCCCTTAAGAGAATTCCGTCCGCGGAATTTTAGTTTACGGTGGTTGTTGGAGTTGAATTTTCAAAGAGATGCGGGTACTTAACACGCATGGTGTTTTCAGCTCCCACGTGTACTCCGGTCCTCTCTTGGAGTTCCATCTAACTTTGACGATAGGATGCGACTTTGCTTAAGTCGCTTGACTTCCCTATCCATGATTTCAATTGGTTCCTCGACAAAGTTGAGCTTGTCATCGAAGTTTAATCTCTTTAGTGAAACGACAAGAGATTCATCCGACAACCATTTCTTCAGATTTGAGACGTGAAAGGTAGGATGAACTCTACTAAGTTCTTCCGGAAGATCAAGTTTGTAAGCAACCGGGCCGATTCTCTCCGTAATCTTAAAAGGGCCAATGTATCGAGGGTGTAACTTTCCTCGTTTTCCGAATCGAACCTTTCCTTTCCAAGGTGATACTTTCAACATAACTCGATCACCAACTTGAAACTCCATGGGTTTCCTTCTAACATCGGCGTAACTCTTTTGTCGATCTCTAGCAGCTTGAAGTCGTTGACGAATTTGTACAATCTTTTCGGTTGTTTCTTGTACAAGCTCAGGTCCAGTGAGTTGGGCATCTCCAACCTCGGCCCAACAAACAGGTGATCGACACTTTCGACCATATAGAGCCTCGAATGGGGCTGCCTTGATGCTAGCGTGGTAACTATTGTTGTAGGAGAATTCCGCCAACGGTAAGTGTTTATCCCAACTTTTTCCAAAATCAATCACGCAAGCTCGAAGCATGTCTTCCAAGGTTTGGATAGTCCTTTCGCTTTGGCCATCGGTTTGAGGGTGATATGCGGTACTCATATCCAAACGAGTACCTAAGGCCTTTTGAAGAGATTTCCAGAAGTGTGAAGTAAAACGACTGTCACGATCAGAAATGATGGAAATTGGTACTCCATGACGGGATACAATTTCCTTCAAGTATAGTTGAGCAAGGGTTTCCATTTCATCATTCTCCTTGATGGGTAAGAAATGAGCGGATTTGGTAAGGCGATCGACGATAACCCAATTGGTGTCGTAACCTCTAGCCGTCTTTGGTAGTTTGGTTATGAAATCTATATTGATTCTTTCCCATTTCCCAATGGGGAGTTCAGGTTGAGTTAACAATCCGGAGGGCTTTTGACATTCGGCTTTGACTCGAGAACATGTGAGACATTTCCAACGACGTTGCAATTTCATTTCATGTTTGGCCACCAATAAAGCTTCTTGAGATCTTGGTACATCTTGTCGGATCCCGGGTGAATGGAATATTTAGACTTGTGAGACTCATGCATGATGAGTTCCCGTATTCCTCCATAAAGTGGTATCCAACTTCTATCGCCAAAACATAAGGTTCCATCCGATCTTTGTGCAAAACCGTTCTCGTTTTTCGGCATTCCAAAGATTCTCTCGTGGGGACGGTTTTCGGTTTGAGAGCTTCAGCTTGAGCTTCAAGGATTTTTGATGGAAGGGGTGACTTAATTGTCATTCCCAAGGATCTTACTCGGAGAGGTTTAGGTCGATCCTTTCGACTAAGAGCATCAGCTACAACATTTGCTTTCCCAGGGTGATAACGGATTTCACAGTCGTAATCACTAAGCAATTCTAGCCATCGGCGTTGTCGCATGTTTAACTCCTTTTGATCAAGAATGTGTTGGAGGCTTTTATGGTCGGTAAACACTGTACACTTGGTTCCATACAGGTAATGTCTCCATATTTTGAGAGCGAAAACCACGGCTCCCAATTCCAAGTCATGGGTAGTGTAGTTCTTCTCGTGAGTTTTGAGTTGTCGCGAAGCATAAGCGATCACCTTGTTTCTTTGCATCAATACCGCACCTAACCCTAGGTGTGATGCATCACAGTAGACCACAAAATCTTCCACTCCATCAGGTAAGGCTAAGATAGGGGCTTCGCAAAGCTTTTGTTTCAAAAGTTGAAAAGCTAATTCTTGTTCCTCACCCCAGTCAAAATTCTTCTTTTTCTCGGGTTAACTCGTTAGAGGTTTAGCGATTTTTGAGAATCCTTCGATAATAACCCGCAAGACCTAAAATTGGCGTGATCTCGGTAGGGGTAGTAGGGGATGACCAATCTTTGACAGCTTCGATTTTTGAAGGATCAGCATGAAGACCATTACTATCTATCACGTGACCAAGGAATTGAACTTTTTGAATCCAGAAGTCGCATTTTGAAAACTTAGCATAGCTTCTTCTTTCTTGAGTAGCTCTAAAATGGCTTTCAAGTGTTCCGCATGCTCTTCCTTGTTGCGGGAGTAAATGAGAATGTCGTCGATAAACACAATCACAAATTTGTCCAAGTAAGGTTTACACACTCGGTTCATCAGGTCCATAAATACCGTCGGTGCGTTTGTCAAACCTAATGGCATCACTTGGAACTCATAGTGGCCATATCGTGTTTGGAAAGCGCTTTTGGAATATCTCCTTCTCTAACTCGGTTGGTGATACCCGATCTCGATCAATCTTGAGTAGACGCTGACCCTTGCAGCTTGGTCAAACAAATCATCAATTCTAGGCAATGGATATCGGTTCTTCACCGTTAGCTTGTTCAACTCACGGTAATCGATACACATACGAAAAGATCCGTCCTTCTTTTTGACAAATAAGACCAGAGCTCCCCAAGGCGAAGAACTCGGTCGAATGAATCCTTTTTCGGACAATTCTTGAAGTTGGCCGGACAATTCTTGTAGTTCGAGGTGCCAATCTATAAGGTGCTCGTACACGGTGCCGCTCCCAAGCATTAGCTCGATTTGAAATTCTACTTGCCGAATCGGAGGAAGACCGCAAGTCTTCGTGAAATACTTCAGAAAATCCCTAGCCACGGGGACGTCTTTTAGTTGTCTCTCATCCGCTTTCTTCTTCTCCGTTACTTGTGCCAGAAAAATGTGGCATCCTTTTTTTTGTACTTTGCGCTTTTGACGACGAGATGATATTCAATCGGGTTTTACTACGATCACCCCGAATGATTAGAGTTTTGCCATTGAGAGTAAGGTGAACGACTTTTCGTCACAGATGATTCTTGCACGATTCTTGGATAGCCAATCCATGCCAATGACAAAGATCGAAGCTACCAAGTTGGATAGGCATAAGGTCTATATCGAACGGGTGGTTTGATAAAGATAGGTTGCAACCTCGAAGGATAGTGTTAGTTCCTACTATTTTTCCATCGGCTAGCTCTACTTCATATGTGGTATCTAGGACGGTTGGGGTGATTTTTAGTAAGGGTGCAAACTTAGAAGACACAAAGCTTTTGTCGGCTCCAGAATCAAATAACACCTTAGCTAAATAATGATTGAGTGAAAACGCACCTAACGACGTCCGGGTTTTCTTGTGTATCTCCATCTCCTAGCACATAAGCTCTTGCTCTAGCAGGGTTGTTTCTATTGTTGTTGTTGTTCCCGCATTTTGGGCATCTACTCTTGACATGCCCAACTTCTCCACATCCAAAGCAAGTTATCCCCATGGGTTGGAGGTTACTTCCAAGAGTGGCTTCGGCAATCCTTGTGGGTATGGCCCACCTTATTACACTTTCCACACTTAATAGTACATCGTCCGCGTGATGCGTGTTGCATCGAGTGCACAAAGGGTGTGGTCCAAAGATAGCCTCTTCCAGTGGCGGGTGTAGCGGCATAAGCCCTCACAACTTCTTGTCTACGGTTTTGTTGATTGTGGTGGTTGTTTCGGTTTTGGTGATATGGGTTGGGATTGTTGTTGCGGTGTTGATTGTGATTGTTGCGGCCTTGGTTGTTGTTGTTGCGGTTATTGTTGTGATGGAAAGAGTGGTTGTGGTTGTAGTTGTTTGAAGTGTTGCCTCGACGGTCATCAAACTTCCTTTTGTTGTCGTTGTTGCCTTGCACGGATCCATGTTTCAAGACTTGATCCATGAGTTGGTAGGAAATTGTGATCACTTCTTCCACGGTTTTGGGTTTTGATGCAGTAACATTGCCCTCAATGCTTTGAGGTAATCCCCCAATGAGATTTTCCAGCAACTTAACTTCATCAGAAATCATGGAAGGGCATAGAGCTTTCAATTCTTGGAAACGCTTGAAGTAGGTTTTGAGATCATTGCCTTTAGTAGTCAGATGATAGAATTCATCTTCAAGTTTCTTGATCTCGGTCCTTGGACAGTATTGCTTCATCATCAATTGCTTTAGTTCAATCCAAGTGGTTTTGTAGGCTTCTTCCATGCCAATAGGTTGGGCATGAGCCTTCCACCAAGAAAATGCATCTTCCAGCAGAGTACCAGTAGCAAATTTCACCTTGCAATCTTCTGAGCAATCACTTAAAAGAAATACAGTTTGATCTTCGAACCAATGGATAAGGCCAACTGCGCCTTCAGTTCCTTTGAAGAAGGTAGGTTTGCAATTCATGAACTCTTTGTATCCACATTTGCGATTTGCCACGCCTTCATTCGGTTGGCTTGATTTGGAGCTTCATTTGCTCGAGCTGCCTACAGGTCTTGCAGAAAAGCAAAGACCGATTTCATTAGTAACTAGCCTCCAATTGCTTCAGGGGTCATCTCGAGTTTCAGAGAGGTAGAGGTAGTTCTTGTTCTTGCCATTTTTCTAAAGACATACACTCAAATTTTAGAATCATTCAACATAATTGTGAATTATTATAAAAAAAAGATTTCATAATATTCAAGATCATCACATTATATCAATAGAGTATAATCATCATAAGAAGAATCGTAACATGTCAGAACCACACAAGAGAATATATATATATAAATGATCACTTCGATTCATACACTGATAAATAAGAAAGATCATCATACATGAGAACATCAAGAAATAACAACCATAATGCCATAGGTCTATCATCCATACATAGTGATACAAAACCATACAATGTCGCATAAATAGCTTGTTCGATAGTTTACAAAACATGCGAATACAATGCCTTTATTAGTGCCACATGCGGCAGGCTAAGGTACCGTAAAGCTAAATAGATGAATCACCAATCTAGAGGTCGGTGTGCTCCTCAATCGGCGCCAGAGGTCACGGACTAGCTCGCCACTCATCCACCTCTCTATCTCGTGCCTCCAATCTCGCTCCAAAGCAAGAGCACGAGTCTCCATGATAGTCATCCTCTCCGACTGCCGTGACAACCCTCCAACATCTCAGCCCAGCAGTCCTAATCTATCGACTCCATCCTCCTCTCCAACATCAGAATCGCTCCACTAGCTCTCTCACTCGGGCACCAATCCTATCAAGCTCTCTCCATCGCACTCTCCCTTTAAGGAGTTCTCCAACCTCATCCTCAATGTTCTCGATACGTACCAACGGAACCTCATCCACAAATGCCACAACATCCTCGAAGCCGATCCTCAAATCGCAGAACTCGGGCAGCTATCAATGGAATGGTATGATGAAGGGTTCTCCCGTGAACCGAAGAGTCTCGCGGCAAGAAACGATGCTCCCCAAGCTCCACAGCGCTAGGTGCACCCTCCTCCGACCTCCATCGACTAATGAGCGGCATCATGTATGACCAACGTCTAGCATCGACCCTCCTACGGGCTCTCGGCTCAGAGGTACCAAACATAGCCCGGTAATATGGGTCAGAATGTGTGGGTGAGAGACGGGCTCTCTTCCCAAGAGATGTCATCGCCTGTGCGTCACCAAAGGTGATGGTGCACGGGATGAGGATGAAACCGTACAGTGGTGGTCCGTAAATGAATGTGGTAGGTGGTGGTAGTGGTGAGACAGTATGAGTGGTGGTGCAGTGCGATGGTGGAAAAGGAGGATGATGGTATGTCGATGGTGGAACAAAAGTGGTGGGTGCCTTTACTCGCTTCCGAGCGGTATGTATGAAGGTAGCACCCTTCTTTCGGTAACGGAATGGTGGCCAACGGCGCGGGCTCGTAGGGTTTGAGAACCCTAGCTCGCCTTCGCCTTCGGCGAATAGGCAGTGGTGATGGGCAAGAGATAGAAGATATGGAATCAGTGGATGAGTGTGTCGGGACATAACATCGAGGGTGATAGCCACTGTTGTGACTCTAAATATCTGTCATAAGTGGGAGGACCAAAGACGGGCAAACGCTCAGGTATGGTCAAAGCAGGTGGGGTGACAATGACTTCACCCTCCTCGAAGGGCTCAGTCTCAGAGGACATAGGTGCAACGAGAGCCGGAGTAGAGGCAGAAGACATAGCATCCTCCATCTCGGTGTCGGATGTCAGGTCGATAGGGTGAGTAGCGGACGACATAGTACTGTAACAAACCAAAAGAAAATATGCACTCATAAGTAAATAAAGCAATGCAGTAAATAAGATTTAGTTAGTCGCGCATAATCTGTCACGCAAATCTAAATGCCTAACCAAATGAAAGCTAGCATTATAAGTTTTTATCATGCAAAGTTTTGCTAGTCATGTAGTATTTACTAAGTGACTCTCCTACATGTTATCGGTACGAAGTAGGCGCGGAGGACGTGAAGTGGTGGTGTAAAACGGTCCATTTGAAAAGCGTGGTTATAGTCCAATTTGTTTTGAAAATACAAGTTGGTTCTCTATAACCTAGGCTCTGATGCCAATCTGTAACACCCCCAAATTCACAATGTGACAGCGGAAGACTATTTGGGGTATTACTTAGAGGATCATAGTCATAAGTTATAGAAAACGGCTCTAAAGAGACGTTTTAATAAAAAGTAGTTACCATTTCATAAAACTCATCGTTTTGGAAATACAAAGGGAATACCACATGTTTTGAAGTTACACAAAAGATAGTTTAAATATTTACGAAATGATAACTTTAATTTAAAACAACACCACTTCAAGTGTCCCACGACATCCGCTCCACGACTTCATGATATTTTAATTAGTACCTGAGACGAACATGCTTAAAAAGTCAACAAAAGTTGAGTGATATTCATAGGTTTAAATAATAAGTTGAACACAAGTAAGAGATGATAATTGCTTCGAATACAATCACCATGGAAAACATAGATTATTATTATGCACTAAGCTCATGACACCAAACTAACTGCATACACCTAATTACTCGTGTAAGTAATAATATTGCCCTCAGATGGAATTGCCAATTCCATAGTTAACCAAATATAGTGCGCCCCGGATATTTCCGATAACCGAAGTCGGGTCGTTAATTCCCATAGTACTATCCACAATATTCGCGTTCACTAGCAAGTGATTAATGGTTCATGATGTAAGGGACTTATGGCAGGCAACTTAGGCTATAATAATAATGATCAGATAAGCATACAGTTTAAGAAAAGACTTGTGTTCTAGTTTATAGCATGCATCTCCCTCGCGGGGTTTGAAAGAAATAAGTAAAGGCGAGGCTATGAACTCACCTTGCAAATGGTATCCGAGTAGTGTAAGGTCAAGTAGTATGAGCACGAAGTACCGTCACGTGACCTATAATTAGCATGGCAAGTCTTAGTTTATTGTTTTTATCCATGATTTAATGTATTGAAAACGGTTGAAGTATTTTCAAGAGTTTGTTTTTATTGTTGCTTGCGTTGGCAATGGTTAAGTTTAGATAAGTTTCGAAATGCTTATAAGTCTTTGGCTCTTGAAAAAGTGAGTGGGGACAGTTTACTTAAACATTCGTATAAGAGTTGGCTCGAGTATATTTATTAAAGTGGAAATATTTATAAATCAACTTATATTTATTTGATTTTGTTTAGTTTTGAAAAGTATATATATATGTACAATATATATTTTATTTAAGTTGCGAGAAAATATTATATTTAGAAAAGTATAATATTTTCTAGTTTATGCAAATGTGGTTGTCAAATAGAAATATGTACCAATTTTATTTATGTGACGAAGACTTGTAGAAAATATAAATTTATTATCTTTTAGAAGTTTTAGGATGGGAAGCGTTAAGTGTAGATCTTGGAGGGACCAAAGTTGTAAAGATTTATATAAGTTTCAAATTTTATAAGGATTTTAAGAAAATGTGTTAAGTGGTTCAAAGTCGAGGGTTGAAATCGTAGCTATCTATATTAGTTTATAAGACTTATAAAAGATCTTGAGAAATATGATAAGAGGTGCGAAGTTGGGGACCTGGATTTGTCAAGTTACTAAAGTTACAAGTATTACACAAAAAAGGGGTAATCGCCATGAGGCGTTTCGAACCCACAACCTCTCCAGTAATAGCCGCTCCCACCAACCTGAGCCAAGGGCCTTTTTGTGTTAGGTTTTACAGCGTTATTCTATTTAATGGTTAGTTCGACTGTTTCATGCTTGATTTGTATGTCTTCACAGTAGCAAGTTTCGAAAGTTTTGCATGCATATGCATGACTTCTTCTCTTGTTTGGTGATTTTTAACAAAGATGTCGAGTGTACCAAGGATACAATCTAAGCCTTACATTTGCGTTTATTGTTAGTTTCGAAATAGGTTAACAACAAAACGAGTTTCTATCCATTCAAGTTTATTAGTTAGTTTCGAAATGGGTTGTCAACGAAACGAGTTTCTATCCACTCAAGTTTATTAATGTGCTCCGAAATGTTGTTGGTTTCGAAATGTAGTTGGTTTGACAACGTAGCTAGTTATAATGAGGTCGTGTACAAGTGCCGTGACAATGCTTCGATGTGTTTTAAATAGTTAAGAAACTACATCGTCTTATATACGGAAAAAGAAAAGAGAAAGGACTTACGACACCAAGAATGGTGGTGGAGAATACGTGTAGACAAGAATGATAACCAAAGAAACCCGATATGCTTTACAAAGTGAACCCGACTACCTTGCTTCTAAACCTTTATGCTCAAGTATCAAGTACCCTTAGTTTTCTTTTGAGTGTTTGAAAGTTTAATGAGTTTGAAGCGGGTGTGGAAGAGTATGTGTGTGTCGACGTGAGCTAAGTAACCCAAGAGAAATCCAAACTTCCAAGGCTAAGCTTTGCATACACTTAGAGGTTTTTGAATGAGATTTTGTAGGTGAAATATGTGATGAGCTTATGGCTCGTGGGTTTTTAAGAAGAAAAAGAGGAGAGCCTTTGGTTAAAGACCAAGGGTTTATGTTTAGCTTGGATACATGCAATCTTGATTTTACTTGCATCTAGGGAGTATTTAGGAAACAAAGCAAATGGGTTTGTGGTTTTTGGGTGGTATTCGGCTGCTACAAGGACAAGAAGAAGATGAGATGAGTTGTGTGCATGGGGAACATGTTTCCCAAAGTCAAATGTCTAGTTATATGTTGGTTATTGTGTTTATTTTTCAAACAAGGTTTCAAGGTTAATACATTTGCAAGGTTTTGGAAGAGATAGGTGCACTTGTGTGAGTGTGTTCGGCAGTCAAGGACAAAAAGAAGTGAAAAGAGTGTCATAGTGCTTGGTTATATGTTGTGTAATATATTTACTTCTCAAGCATTTTTTCAAAAGTCAATGCATTTGCAAATTTTGAAGAGATGTGTAAATATCTTGTAGGTATATTCGGTTACAAGGAAGAAAAAGAAAGAAAGGATCTCAAATTTTCGTTATGTATATCGTGTCCCGTTTGAGCTTAAATGTGGGTCACGGTGTTCCGGTTTGATGTTTTTGACTAACGTGTAATATATATATTTAGCATGTTTTTATAAAGGTAACTAAAAATATAAAAATAAAAATAAAATATTAATTCTAACTCGTAGAAATATTTATTTGACTTTAGCCATAACTAATTTAGTGTCGGTACGCTATGCTCGTAAGACAAGAAAATTCCTTGTGAGACTGATTTCAGTTATCAGTAATTATCGGGCATGATTAAATAAGACTACTCGAAGTTGCATAAATTTTTATGCAATAAAATGAAATGTACATGCTAAAATGCTCAATTTAGCTCAAATAAGTTTTGATAAACAATCTAGTTTATTAATATGAAGATTAATGATAGTGAAATTTTACAGGTGGCTACAGTTAAATACTGAAATTTAAGAAATAAATTCGACATGGTACACAAAATGTCAAAATCATAGCAAAATAAGGATTCAAATTCATTCTAAAAATTAACTTAGATACCTCTTGCCATAAGGATTTTGCTGAAATCACTAATCTTGGATTCATTGATGTAAGTAAAAGAATAACCATACAAAAACAAAATAATATGCACACAAAAAATAGATGCATGAGTCATTTACTGTTGTTAAACCCTAATGAGCGAATGAGAAAAGTTCCACATGAGGTGATTAATTTTTATAACATATTAGAAGCCAAAAGATGCATGAACACATTAACGAACCTCCAGTTTCGACAACCATACCTGAACACAACATCTTTCCTGCGATCAAACGATGGGCATTGTTTATCTGGAAATATTATAAAACATAAAATAGAATACTAACCTTGAATTGAAGTGTTGATTGTCTTTCTTACCTTTTGTACCTAATATACATCTCGTTATTAAACTAAAAAATCCACAAAACCTGTAAAACTCATAAGTCGATTAAAAAAATTAGGGTGTATACAAAACCTGTAAAAGTCGGTGTATGTTTAGGAATATTATAATAGGGTGTATAAAAAATAGGTTAAAAATATATAAGGTATAATTATCTTGTAAATAATATATATCATTTTTTTTAAAATTGTTATCTTTATAATATACATTCCTAAATTAGGAATTTCAGGATTTTTTTAACATCTCCTTATTTGTATGGAATTGAAAGATATAAATCAAAAAACAACTTACTCTAGTGGTAAGTTGTTTACAAAACTCATGAATGACCCAAGTTCAAATCCAACTATTGTCTTATTTTTAATTAAACAATTTTAAAATAAAAAATTAACAAATTAAAAACGAATTTTAAAATTTACAAAAATAAAATTGTACATATATTTAAAAAAATGCCACATGTCATTAAAAAAATAAAAAAAATGCTACATAAATACATTGATGACATGGAAATATGACATGGCATTATGGGATGCCAAGTGGCATTTTATGTGGCATGCCTCCTCTTATATATAATGTGTATATATATATATATATATATTCTTTTGTGTGTATCCAACTTTGTTTTTCCCTATTGCATGTACAAAGTTTAAGTAATGAATATTGCGTGTATCATTAAGGATATATTATGATTATTAATAACGAATTAATGGTGATTAAGTTATGTCACGTCATCTTATATCTCTAATGATACACACAATAGACATTATTAATAAGTTTTTACGTAAAATAAGAAGAAAGAAAAAGATGGATACACATAAAAGATATAGTGGTTAATCCATATATTTAAAGGGATAATTGGTTGTAAATGTATCAAAGTTGTCACTTTTTACTATGTTGTGTAGCATTTTTTTTTATTATTTAATGTGGAGAAGTTACTAATTATCATATGAGTAGCGATCCTGTGCAAAGTAAGAAAAACTAAAAAGGCTAGAAAGCCACTTAAAATGTGACAATTGTCCACCACATTTCCTCCCTCCATTTTAATTATATTTTCAGTCAAAGGGTATTCTTTTCATTTAACCCGTTTTTAATTCCACCTCAAACATCAAAAGCAAATAACTTTTAATCGATAAACTTTAAAAAAAAAAAAACCGATTTCACCATAATTTTTAAAATTTAATCATTTTTAATTTGGTATGCGTTTTGATATATGAATTGCAACTTTTTTTTGGACTTTTTAAGTGGGTGTTGATTTTCTTGATTAGGCATTTTCGGCTCTAATTTTGTTTAGTTTAAAAGCCGAATTATGAAAAATTTAAATCACGAAAGTTGTAGCTTTTTGGCCACTTTTTACCTAGAAATTTGAATTACTCAAATCCGATATGATATGAGTGAGATATCGCATGTTAAAGATGACGTCTTAGTCATATTTAGTGCACACAAAGTGTTTGATAAAATGCCTAAAGAAGATTTTTCTTATAAAAATACATTTAAATGCACTATGGGTGTTCCACAATACATCTTTTGTTATTTTTGTTATTTTTAGTTTTTTCAACAGATGAACAAAAACTAATTGATAAACAAACTAACTGATGAACAACAATCAACTGATAAACTGATGAACATTGTGACCATAAGTGATGAACATTGTGGTTATGAAAATTATAATTTTTGTTATTGATGAACAAATGAGCAGCTCTTTTTATTGATGAACAATACTTTTTATTGATGAACAACACTTTATATTCATGAACAAAGTATTTGATAAAATGCCTAAAAGAGATTTCTCTTATAAAAGTACATTTAAATGCACTAATTGGTGTACCACAATACATCTTTTGTTATTTTTAGCTTTTTATTAACTGATGAACAGACTAACTGATGAACAATAACCAACCTGATAAAACAATGTGACCATAACTGATGAACAAGATTAATCGATGAACAACACTAATCGATGAACAATACCGTACATCAACTTGTATTGTTCATCGGGTTTGTATTGTACATCGCTGATAAACCTGATGAATAATGCGACCATAAGTGATGAACATATCGATGAACAGATTAAGTGATGAATATTGTTCATCGCTATAATGATTCATCATTAGTGTTGTTCATCGGTGACAAACTGATGAACAACACTAACTGATTAACAATAATAACTGATGAACAAAACGTAAAATTTTTTTGAAACAAAATAACGATTAAAAACATCATTTTTTGAATCTTACATTAATAAGATGATTAATGATGCGTTGTGGCACAAAACTTAGAGAATTTAATGCAATTTTAACAAAAAAAAAAAATCTAATCTAGGCATTTTATTAAACACCTTGTGTGCAACAAATATGACTAAAGTGTCATCTTTAACGTACGATATCTCACTCATTTCATATCGGATTTGAATGATTCAAAAACCTGTGTAAAGAGTGAACGAAAATCTATAACTTTCATGTTTTACGTTTTTCACGATTCGACATTTTCGAGGGTAAAAAATAGGGGCGAAAATGCCTAAAAAATAAAGAAAGTAAACACCTATTTGATATGTAAAAAAAAAAGTTTCGAAATTTCTAACAAAAGTTATACCAAATTAAAGTGGATTAAATTTTATATATTATGGTGAAATCGATTTATTCTAAAAGTTTGTCCTTTGTGAGTTATGTGTGTTTGAAGTTCGAGGGTGAAAAGAAAAAACTAGATCAAATCACCAAGTTACCCCTTTGACCAAAAATAATAAAAAAATAAATGTATTTGACTAGATCTAATTTAACAACTATATTTAGTTTTTAGACTTTTCAATTTGTGGTCACTTTTTATTTGATCCGTAACCATTATCATATTGTATGTACTAAATGATCTGATTAAGTAAAACTGATGACATGCCATACTTAATCACTATATAACATATAACACCAAATCCAAACACCCTTTGAACATAACCAGATCATATCACCACACATACAACCACACACCACACCAACATCCACAAAACAAACAGCCATGAAAACTCGAAGTGAACAAACACCAACAACATCACACGAAAAGATCTTCGCCTGGACTGACTTCAATTTTTGGTCAATTTTCAAAACCCTAATTTATTAGATGTTTTTTTAGAAATCTATTAATTGAAAGTTTGATTTTCAAATATCAATTATAGAAATTGAGGAAATCACAACTAATTTAATTACCCAATTAATTTTTGGTGATTTCTGAAAATTGAAATAT
Organism: Chrysanthemum makinoi; assembly: GCA_910596185.1. Classification (NCBI taxonomy): domain Eukaryota; kingdom Viridiplantae; phylum Streptophyta; class Magnoliopsida; order Asterales; family Asteraceae; genus Chrysanthemum; species Chrysanthemum makinoi. The sequence continues at coordinate 124,321,623 of OU343225.1, forward strand.
TTTGATTTTTGAATTTGATTATGTTATTCATTGGTATTGGTGTTGATTCGATGGGGTGTTTGTGTTAAATTTATTATTGGTGGTGGTTTTTTTACTTTCTTCACGAACCCACAGTGCATAAAGAAGTGAGAACACATAAGTGTTTTGTTAGTAACTTGTGGTGTTGGTTTATTCACAAGCTCACAGTGACCAAATATTGGTTTTTGTGGTTTCAAAACTTGTACTGTTTATGATGATTTAGTGGCCATATAGAGAACATCCCTTGAGGTGTTTAGTGCAGATATGGTGTTGTAGTAGATGTTGATAAAAAGCATGGATTGACTGATATCGGGATACATGCATGTGGGAAAGTCAAATCAGTTGACTCTAGTTTCGTGTCAGAGAAAGGGGTGACCGTAAGGACCACACATGTACTGCTTGGAAAAGTTATACATAGGCTAAAACCAGGTTGGGATACTAAAATGAGCTACCAAAATGGCCCGACATTGTAGTGAATCCAAACGCAGGATTTAGCTCCAACACATGACGGTTGGGGTAGGGGTAGATGGTGGGGATTGGGAGGTAGAAGAAAGGGGGTATTTGTGTAGTGATATGATGTAATTGATGTCAAACACATGTTAAAAAGGTGTTTGGAATTGGTTTTATGTGCTATAAGGTGAATAAGTGTGCCATGTCATCACTTTTACTTAATCAAATCATTTAGTACACTTAGTAACTTCTAAGCACATGTAATAAGGGAAAAAAAGAATGATACACGACATAGTAAAAAGTGACAACTTAGATACATTTACAATCAGTTATCCCTATTTAAAAATGATTATTCCTATAATTTACTTAAGTAAGTGCATCAAATCCCTCACCCTAAGATATAAATCTAGATTTGATTCGGAGTAAATTCAACACCAGTATACTCATTTAGAAACTTTCAAGTAAATTTTGTTAGTTATCAGAGAATATTCTGTCATTACGTGAATTAATGAAAAGGATCAAAACCTAAGACAACCGAGTCGGCTTTATGAGTGTTCGTGTAAGTTTGATGTACGTGTGACAAAAATTGAAATTATGTTTGATTGTTACAATCATATATAAGCATTTATTTTATCTAAAAAAACCTTAACCCAAAATCACAAACGATAACCCCATCGAAAGTAACTCGTAAGTGGTGGCTAAATAAAAACTAATAACGGACATAAATCTTTTTGATTAAGTAATGTGAGTGAAATAATTATACTCGTATAAGTTGAACTAGAATTGTGTCATGAAAAATACATTACTATACACACATACTTACTATTTCTGTTAATATCTCATATACGTCTCACACAAAACTCGAATTCATAATTTTTTGATTGATAAACCAATCACATAATTAGGTTAAATGATCCCAATTTAAATTCAAATATCCTACTTGGATTCTCAAAATACATCAAGATAATTTTCAGAATACACCTAAGATGTCAAAATGTTTAAATTAATTTCTGTACCAGGTTGATCGTTATAGAGTGGGTGATTATCAGTTATCTGTTTCAAAAGAAATAAAAGTTAAAAGTGAAATGAAAAAGAAAAACTCAAAAATCCTTCATACAAAGGAATGCAAAATTAGCTACATGGGCCTAAGAAGTTTTCTAAATGGACTGGTCTTTCAAGCCTTTTCAAATACAGGGTTTAACAACTGGTTTGGTAATGATACTTTGGTGCAAATGAATGCAACAAAGAAGTTTTTTCCCCACACACATTGCGTTGGGATTATATTAAAATTGTGGGCAAGAGCCAAGACTTCATTTATGGATATTAAGTGCAAAGTGAAAATTAGATAAAAGTGAAGGGGTAAAGGCTAACTTAGGGAGTAATTATAGTTTATTTATATGTTTAGGCATTGTAGTAAAAGGTAAAGAAAGATGAAAGGCTAAAATGAAAATATTAAATGAATAGTAAAAAAATTTAAATTGATATACCGGGAAGATACTTAGGGTCCGTTTGGTTCGGCGGAATCCTAAGGATTCTGATGGAATTGGAATTCAATTCCATTTCATAACGTGCTTGGTTGAAAATTTTAAAGAATTTGGAATGTGAATTCCATTCCTTCATTTGGTTGCAAACTAAATGGAATGAAATTCCTTCAAAATCCCATATATATGGAATTCAACATTCCAAGCAATATATGATTATTTACAATTCCATAGAATTCATATTATCTTTATCATTGTCATTGCTATTATTATTATTATTATTATTATTATTATTATTATATATTTTTTTTTAACTTCAACACTATTATTATTATTATTATTATTATTATTATTATTATTATTATTATTATTATTATTATTATTATTTTATTTATTTATTTTTATTTTTTATTTTAAATTTTTGTTTTATTTTTTATTTTTTATTTTTTATTTTTATTTTTATTATTTTTATTATTGTTATTATTTTTTTTTATAAAACATCACTTCATTAGAAAATCATAAGAAATTACAAGAAATTAGTGGGGAGCCGAGAAACTAACTGGGCTCCCACTCCTCTAAAGAATTGCAAAACAAACCCTACTAAAAATATGGTTAGCACCACTCGCGCCAATGTCTTGAGTGACCGAGAACTTTCGGATTCGCTTCAGCAGGGTCACCGCCTCCTTCTCGAGTTTCCCAAAAGATCATTTTATTATTATTATTATTATTATTATTATTATTATTATTATTATTATTATTATAATAAACGATCATTTAATTATTATTGTTATTATTATTGTTTTTTATAAACAACCATGTTATTAAGATTTAAAAATTATTATTTATTTAAAATTGAATATAAATTATTAATTATTTAAAAAAATTTATTATTATTATATTTAAAAATTATTTTTTTTAAATTAAATATAATTTATTTATAGCTTACTTTTTATAATTTATACTTTAAAAAAAACAATTGTATTTTATAAAAAAAAATATTTATTTAATATATTAGTTTATATAATATTATTTAAAAAATTATTATTATAATTTGACAAGTAATTTATTTATTAAATAATATTTAGTTTATTAATCTTAAACTAAAATTAAATTTTAAATTTTTTAATATAATTGTTTTTTCTCATTTCATTCTTCCAACCAAAATGCGCAAGTATTTGCAGATTTCAATTCACGATTTTAAATCATAAGGATTTCAATTTCTAACATTCTATTCCTTCACATTCCAATTCCTTAAACAGATTCCAATTCCGTCAAAAACATTCTGCGAACCAAACGAGCCCTTAGATGAAATACGAGATGCTGTTTATTTTGATGTAGGAAAATAGGCACAAATATGAGGCATCATCTATATATTGAGTTGAAATGACAGGCTCAATTTATGCAAGTTAACAAGGGTATAGGCTAACAAGTGGGAAAAAAAAAAAAGCAATTGACGTGTTGTGGCATAGGATTCATGCTTTGCTAAACCGAACAGAGTTACTTCCCTCTTTTATGTATACAAATGAATGTCAATGATCCGTTGTTCCAGCGGTGAGACACCAGGGAGTTTTCCCCATGGGCCCAAGTTCGATACCCACCAAAGGTGTGGGGAACGGCCTGGAGTAAATCCCATCCTTTCGAGGATGATATGGGATGCCTATGGTGACGTATGTCGTGGTTTCTTCCGCGCAGCCTAACCCGTAGTGATTGTGGCGGGACCCGCTCGCACAACCGCTCACAATCGCTCTGAGTTGGCCCCCTCCATGTCATGGGGGTAGGTTGATTCAAAGCATTATTATAATGTTCAACTGTCAAAAAAAAATGTATACAAATGAACAGTATTTTCAATAATTGTTGTGTTTTACATAAAAAAAATACCGTAAAGAGACTCGGCTTGGACATTCTTGTGATAATTTCCAACAGTAACTGTGAGTTCACAAAATTTGTCAAAGCAACTGTGGCAATAAATATCATGATGTACATCTGTAACGTCTTCAAAGTTTTAGTTCAATGACTTCAATCACTTAGACTAATACTAGCAGGTACCGGAGCGTTGCGATGATCCTGTAATTAAAACAATCAGCAAGTTATACTTTTTTAGTATAAGTTTTTCCTAACAATAATTTTATGAAAACTTTATCTATACTGTCTATACAATAATTTTATGATTAGTAGCTTAGTTAGATTGTACAATGTGGTAAAATGATTGTATATTTGAGTGAGGGAGTGATCTAAATAATGTACTAATTGTATGTGTTAATGTATTGTATGTGTTAATGTATTTGTGCTTTAAATGGTTGCAAATTTATTTATTATTATTATTATTTTTTTAATGTTTAAAATGTATAAATAAGCTTGAATTGATTTAATAGCAAAAGTAATACAATTATTTTCATTACAAGTAAGTGTTAAATCTTAATTTTTTAAGTCTTTCATTATAAGCAAGTCTCAAATATATAAGATACAAGTGGGCTTATACACTATTTATAATCTAATACCAACATTATAGCAAAGCCCATAAACATAATACCGCTAACAGAGACCCCCTCCCCCCCTCCCCCGGCGCAGTTTGAGCGGGAGAGAAACAAAAACTCAAGATAGAGCGAAACTCATCAAACAAAGCAGTAGTCATAGGGAGAGGAACGAACACTCAAGTTGGAGTGAAACTCATTAAACAAAGCAATAGGCATTGAGAGAGGAACGAGCACTCAAGCTGGAGCAAACACTCAAGATGAGTAATTTAACTCATCTATGTCAAGTTTAACAGGAACTAAATTGTTGATGTTGTGAACGACATAGAGTTTTTCAACAAGGGTGAGTGTAAGGGGTGGTAGAGGTCGATCATTATTAGTCATTAAGATGCGACAATAAAGGTTGGAGAGAACAAATGATCAGTATTTTAACTTTAGAGTTAGAGGATTAGTTTAGGTTGATACCATGTAAACCGTATATTTAACATAAATGAGCCTATACACTAATTAGAATCTAATACCAACGCTATAGCAAAGCCCACGAACATAAGCCCGCTAGCAGAGAAACTTTTACTGAAAAAAAGAAAATCCAAAGTATTTTCTTGCACTATAATAAGTAAATAATTACCTTGTGGTTTATGACATATGACAATGATCATTACCATGTAGTTGTAACAATGATCAAATAAGTGTGAAACAACTAGAGTTCCGATATGAGATCTATAAACTATATATCCGGCTTAAACCACTATCAAATAGTTACTCTAGTGTCAAGTTTTTTTGTTTCCTCACAAGAGTTCAAGTGTTCAAACCTTGTTAGGTGTGTATATTTGAAAGTAACCAGGGAAGGGTCAAATAGGTCTCAGGATTAACCCGATGAGGCCGCACACATCTGAGTAAAAAATGTTCGCTTTCCCTGAGTAACCTGATCATTCAAACCTCATAGCTCGTTCTCCCTGAGTACCTAAACATTGAAAACCTCATCCGTTTATAAATATGGCTTAAAGAAAAAATGAAATGCAGTACAAGCAATGTGAGCGTTGATGGTTCTGTTCATTTCTCATGCTTACGAATACAATAGTAAAGAACTGAATTTGTTCATTTTTATGTTTGTTAAACTCAACCGATTTCCTTAATCCATATTCAAAGTTACTTATTCATTAAATTTTGGGAAAAAAGCAAATAGGTATGAAGGAAAGTGCACCAATTCACATCTGTTGAAAGTCACACAAAATGTCACATTAATTGACATGAACCTTCACATGTCTTACTGTTTTCACACAATGTTTGAATTCAATGATGGAAGCTCTTAGCATTTCAAACTTTAACCATATATGGCTTTCAGGGCAACTTTATGTGCATGCTTTGGCTTTTTCTTTTTGCCTTCTTGTGACTAATTTATGCTGGATGCAACTTGGAAGGATATGATGATGATGATTTCATTTTTAATATCCAAAATATGTGGCTTAAATTAACTTGTTGAAGGTAGCTTAAATGTATATCATATCTTTGTTTCAGTGTTTACTACCAAACAAACAAGATAATTTGTATACTGGTTATTGGTTGGTTGGTTGTTTGTACACTAGTAATGACTCTCACTTGACTCATTATCATGTTTTGAGTTATCGACTTATTTGACCCTTAAATAAATAAAATACAATAAAAAGATTTTCTAACAAATATCTAAATCGGATCAACTTTATTTGCTTTTTATATATATTTTGTTTTGTATGGGTTAACTATGAGTTGGATTATAAGGATAAAAGATGAACATTTAATCATTAGCATGCTATATGTTTGCTCTTTTTTGACCACAACACTCTTGCATGATTAGTTTTCATTGAAACCTAACCTATATTTCAGACACTCGAAAAAATAATTGAAAATTTTGAAGAGAGATATTTTATAAGGTTAGGAGAATGAGTAGCAAGATATCGCAATATGATTTAGCAATATTTTTGTTCTGTTCACAAATGATATCAGTAGCTAAGGCATGAAATCACGAGCATATCTCAAGACAAAATCAATAAACTAAATGACAATTTTATTCACTTTCAGAGTACTTTCAGCCTACTCAAATTGACTGCCTCAAATCACGGGGTCGCTTTATTATCATCCTTAAAAGCCTACCCGTAGACTCGCAAATAAAAGTCCTTCAATACAATTTTTGGTCTCCCTAAATGCTTAGGAAGTCTATAAGTGGCTTCATTCCATGACTATTTGTTTGGTTGTTTTTGAGGCCTTCGGAACTGATCGACTTTCCACTAAGCAAACGCGTACATCATAACATCAACTACTATATATGTTATGGGTCCCGTTAGACGTGCCCATATGTTTCGCCTTATATAGAGTTTTTCGTTTTCAACCAAAAGTGACCCTGAGATTCATTTGTGTCTTTAGATTTGATCTAGCTTCTACCGGCCATAAGGGCGGGATCGTCTCCTTTTGGGTTTGATTTCCGTAGTTCATGGTTTGTGAAAGGGGGGAATTTTATATATACCCAAGGAAACTTCAAAAATTATATATTTCTCCAAAACACAAGTTTTTAATGCATGATGTACAATGCTATTAAAGCATTCTTTGAGGAAATATGTAATTATTGAAGTTTGGTTGGTGATGTATGTAAATGCCCTTTGTGAAAGCGAAACAAGCTTGTTTTTTAGCAATGTTATAGGTTAACATATAAGCACACTCGTTTCCAACCCATATCACCCGTCCATTTTGATGTCGTTGTACCAAATCCAAGTTAGCGAACCGAAGTGGGATTAGACAACAGTACACAACAAGGGGTTTGTCTCCATGAAACACGGTCCAACCGTCCTGTTGTAATCTTAATATCGGCCTTTTGATAAAGTGTTGTTGGTCACAAGCTATGATTATTGATGGAAAGATAGGCTTCCAAATTTGTAAAAAGCTTTGTTTCCTTGTTGTCATGTCAATACATATCGCATCGTGCACACATTGAACTACAAATGACTAAATCTAATCATGCTTAGTTTTGGACGCAAATTTATTAGGTTTTGGATGAAAATAATTGCTAATTTGATTCAACTCTGGGACGATTATCGATCTTTTCCTATATCTTATCAAAATATTTATGTACTCTATATATTTATTGATTGAAATAGAAAATGGTGTTATGCCTTTGACACGTGGGAACAAGTGAGATCAGTCAACCATGAAGATGTGAATATATTCAATGATATTCTTCACATTGTCGTTACCAAACCATGACTACATCTAATCCGGAGTAATAATGACAAGTTATATACAAATGTTATCTTCGATCACATTGATATTCTTCACATAATGGAAGTTTTTCCAATTATCACATTTGATCAAATTGCTTCTGGTTCATTCTCGTGACTAAGTAAGCTAATAGTCTTGGTTATCTGTTATATTACTTTCTATATCTAGTAAGCTTTATGTCGATGCATGTATGTGTATGTAACAAATTACAATAACCGAATTTAGTTCTATTATCATTAGCTCCATAATAATGCATGCAAGTTTACCAACATTGGTTGGTACTTTGTGTTCTTAGATAGATTATTTGTCACGAAGGTTACAGGCGATTAATAATAATCAAAACTTAGGGTGCGTTTGGTAGAGAGAAATTCAGAGAAAATAAATGAAGTAGAGAATAAAATCTCAGAGAATAGAAATCAGTAGAGAATTGTGTTCAATTCTAATGTTTGGTAACAACAGAGACTTGACCCGAGAAATGAAAAAAAAAATTATTTAAAAAAAAAATAATTTTCAAAAATAATTTTTTTTAAAAAAAAAACTTATTTTAAAAAAAAAACTTATTTTTTTTAAAAAAATAATTTTAAAAAAAAAATTATTTTTTAAAAAAAAACTTATTTTTTTTAAAAAAATAATTTTTAAAAAAAATATTTTAAAAAAAATATTTTTTTAAAAAAATAAAATTTTAAAAAATAATTTTTTAAAAATAATTTTGAAAAAAAATGTATTTATTTAAAAAAAATGTATGTATTTATTTTAAAAAAAAATAATTTTTTTAAAATAATTAAAAAAAAATGTATTTATTTAAAAAAAAACTTATTTTTAAAAAAAATAATTTTTTTAAAAAAAATATATATTTTTTTTAAATATTTTTTTTAATTTTTTTTAAATGTAAAAAAAAAAAAAAAAAAAAAAAAAAAAAAAAAATTAATCCATTTCTCCAATTTCTCCACCAAAATAAGAGAAATGGAGCTAACCAAATTACACTACCCAATTCTCTCCATTTCTCTCCATTTCTCTACCCCATTTCTCCGCTTTTTCAATTCTCGGTACCAAACAAGAGAAATGGAACCATTTCCATTTCTCTTGCCCCAATTCTCGGTACCAAACACACCCTTATAGAAGATGAATAGGGAATGCACTTTAAAATGAACTAGCAAGACAAGAATTGAAGGGCAATAAAAGTATATAGATCTTGATACCAATGAAATGCATAAGTGAGTAGAGTGCGGGTGTTACATAAGACGATCGATGTATCATGTGTGGAACCTGTAAAATTTGTTGGGATTGAAGAGAATTCTATTGGGAATATGTACGTTTAATATTCTTATTTACTAACAGGGTACTCGCGCGATACGACGGCGGGTATCTTGTGAATATATTTTCTGACAATGTAATGTTATGCGGCTATACTTTTATTAAACAATTAAATTACAAATAACAATAACTTTAGTTATAACCGTGAAAATAATTCATCTCCTGTTAACCGAAGCTACCACAAACAAAATCTTGATTCTTTTCTTCGGCACAATCACCTTTCGTCAATTTTGGAGCCGACCGACCCAGTTCGACCCTCATGTTGCAATGGGTGGCGACTTGGTCGGCGCATCGGCGACCGAACCAGTCGACCGACCACTGCGGGCAGACTAATGGCTTTATTTTTAAATGCTTGGCTTAGTAGTTTGATTAGATTATACATTGTGGTTAAATGATTGTATATTTTAGTGAAGGAGTAAATTAAATAGTGTATTAATTGTATGAGTTAAATAGTATTTTTTTAGTTGTATTTGTGCTTCAAATAGTTTGTACATTGTGTTTTATAAATTATACTTTTTATCAAATGTGTGTTTTAAATATGACATTAATTACAAATGTTGACCAGTCAATATGTGTATGTGTTTATGCATAAAGTAATTATACATATAGCTTAAGTAGTTGAATTTGCTTAAACTCTATATATGAGAATCTTAAAAAATTAGAAGAGAGAGGGTCATCCGTCCATTATAAGTAGTATAGATTTTTTATTTTATTGTTGGAGAAAATTCGAAAATAGATCAGTCGCTCACGTAAGGATGAGCAAAAGAATCAAAGAACCGAATCGGATCAAGAACCGGACCAGAACCAAGAAGAACCAAACTGGAACCAGAACCAAATGTTCCAGTTCGGTTCTTGAGTTTAAGATTTTTCAGCTCTTGGGTCGGTACGATTCGGTTTCATCGGTTTTCGGTTCCGGAACCAAATACCCAATAATATATAAAAAACATTTTTTTTCATACTCAAAGTCTCAAATCATACGTACCAATGCCATAAAAAAAAACCCTACTAGCCTACTTTTAAAAAAAGCAAGTTGAACACTATAAACTCTAATCTTTAATTCATTTAAACATCCACAAATCAATAATTAATCTAAACCTGATAACATTCCAAGATCATTCAACATTCAAAACTCACATAAACAACATTCAAAACTCACATAAACAACTATCATCATTATCAAAATAACGGAAGTAAGTTTTATATTTTATATTTACGTTCGATGTACTAGCTTATAACATGGTCATCATTATCTTAGGATTTCTTGTATGATGATTTAGCTATCTAACTAACTCACTGTATATTTTCTAAATTATCTTTTGTGGTTCTATGCCAAGATTATGCTTGTGCGCTTTTTAGTGAAAGAAATAACCTCAAACGTAGATGAGCCTCATCGCTTTATACCCAAGATTGAGTGATAAAGTCGAGAACACAAATTAATTGGAATGATGTTGAAGATATTATTAAAGACGATGAGATTGTAAAGGATACAGAAGAACACTTAGAGAAACTAACCGAAAGAGACAAAAAGAAAGAAATTGTAGAACTATAAACGGTCTTAGTTATTTTGTTGGACAAAGTTTTAAGTTTTTTATTTTGTTTTCCGAATTGTTATGCATTATTGTTAAAAATATGAACAAGTGAAATTATAGAATGATTGTTTATGTGAGTTTATGCTTTAGTTGTTAATTGTTATTGGTTTAAACGTAAATTGTTGCAAGTACTTAAAAAAAATCATTTTGTGTGTGTTGTTAATAGCTTAATTCATTAGTGCATGAGCTTATTTTTTTTCTTTTCAGAAAAGTGATTCCTATCCGGGTAGACCCAAAGAACCGGAACTGGAACCGGAACCGGAACCGATATTTTGTTCGGTTTTTGGTTCCTACTTTTCAAAATAATTGGTTCTCGGATCCATCGGTTCCGGTTCTAACCGGTTCTGGACCCATGCTCATCCCTACGCTCACGTGCATATCACTTTCTACATTTTTTTTCTCCAAAAGTCCAACTTTTTTTTCTCCAAAATTCCAATTTGTTTTTCCTCCAAAAGTCCAAAATAGACTGGGGTGACTCTTGTCTATTGATTAAAATACCCCTCTGTCCAAACCTTGTAAGGTTGGTACATAGGGGTATTTTAGTCATTTCGATTTTACTGAATTCCGAAAATAGACCACTAGTTTGACACTTAGTGATTTGTGTTTAGGTTGTACAAGTTGCCCTGGTCTATTTTGAACTTTTGGGAAGAAAAAAAAAATAGTAGAAAATGATATGCACATGTATGACTGGTTTATTTTTGATTTTTTTTCTTATTATTATTCTATTAATCAATAATTTTGACTACCCATAGTAAGGCTGACCGGTTGAGGGAGTCGGTCGACCGACTGGCGACCCCGTTATTGCGCACAACCTAAGTGACCATAAGGGTGCACAGTAAGGACCTCCATCGATCTTAATTTTGCCTGCCACATCAGCTTTCTCTCTCCGACAACTTACACATGACTTTTTTGCCACACTAAGACAACCTACACTACAAAAAACATACCTCACAAATATTCTTTTTTAATTAATTCACACACACAAAAAACATATACAAATTGATCGTGCAGACGACCTAAATAAAAAATAATAATAATAAAAAAATAAACACCATGACCAACACACGACTTACATGCCACAGTAAGGACGACCAATTCCCAGCTCGGTCGACCGAATTGACGATCAACTTACTGTGGCTAGCCTAAATCCATTGTCACTGCTGCCAAAATACACATGAGTAAATTACAAGGATGGTCCATATGGTATATTGACTTGCATGTTTGATCACTTAGCTTTTTTTATAAAGATAATCTTTAACTCAGAAATCCTTTACACCATGGACGTTGATTGAACAATGTTATTAGAGAGGCAGAAATGTATTCATAATAATTTTGAGGGGGTCAAACCTATAATATACATTTATACTAAATTTTAAAAAAATAATATATAAAACTACAAAAAATAAAGTTAGTGATCCTAGATTGGGAGGGGGAGCAGTCGAGCACAACCCCTTCTTGCCCTTAATATGGTTCGTACATGCTTAACACTAACGATCCCTTTTACTAACGACTGATAGGGCCCCTCATGTGCAAAAATGCAAGTCAAATGAGGGTATAATTGTCTTTCAACTGATTCTCTCTTCTTTTATCACACAAGCACCAACAATCAAAATAAACATACAAAAAAAAATATCTGTGTAGCAACCAATCTCTATCATACGCAACATACCCTCTGGTTGGCAACCATTGAATACTTGAGCTAATTTTTACTAAATACCCTCACTAAATCAATTAAATACTTGAGCCAAATCAATCTCGTCTTGTTGTGCTTACCGATTCCAAGTTCAGACGTGTGACTTACACATGAAGGGCTAGCTCTACCGTTAAAGTTTAACGACCATTTGCAAGAGGGACTGCGGGTGTTAAAATTTTCTGAGTTACGGACTATCTTCATAAAAAAATCAAAAGATCAAACAACATTCAAGTTAACACAAATCACATGGATCGTCTGTGTAGTTTAGTCCAAGATATATATTTATCTTTTTTTTATTTTTTTTTCTTTTCAAAACATTTAAGCTCTTCTGAACAAATTATCTCTATCTCGTGACGTGGATTTAAAGTTGACTAAAGACTCGAGACATGGGGTATACGACGGTATATATGGGGGTATAAAGATTAAAGAGCATAGGGATGTTCCCATGTTGAAGTTTGGAATTCACGTGCATTGTATTATATGCATTTAGGAACAGTAAATTATGGTACAACTCGATTAAACAACATACATCCATGGCCACCTAATTCTCTAATCTCTATGTCTCCCCCGTCACCATCCTAGGGATCTAAATTTGGATCACATTGTCTCCCCCATCCCCTAATTATTCCCACTTGTTTAATCATAATCTCACTTGTTAAGTAGACTGCTGAGTTAATCTTGTTATATTAGTGCTAGCTTTAATCAAGTTGAAATGTTATGGACGTTAAAGCAAGTGTTTGAAAAATCATTGCAAGCGTTATACGACTACCTCAATAGTTGCATCATTTCGCTTTACACCTTAACGTCACATTAACTTTTTTCGTCTCACTTTCTCTTATTTTTCACCCCATTGTCACATTACTTCACTTTTCAACGCATTTTTTTATTTATTAAAAACTACAAACTTTTATTCATTAAATTAAAAATATTACATTGAATATAAAAAAACATCATAAACATAAAAACTGAAATTAAACATTACGAGAAACTTGTGGCGATTTGATATATCCTTTATGCCTTTATTCTTGGGATCATATGAGGTCGTTTGGTTGATGTGCTTCCTGCGGATGCCAATCAGGAGATGTTACTTCTTCTTTGGTATTTTATGATCATATTATGTAATATAATGCATGTATACATCATATTTATTATTAATTTTTTTGAGTTAATTGCATAAATCGTCGTAAACTTTGGCCCTATTGCATGTTTCGTCCCAACCATTTCGAAAGTGCATAAATCGTCCCTGTGGCAAACCTTTGAGTAAATTTTCACCCCTAATTGGGACGAAGCATGCAATTTGGCACTTTCAAAACATGCAATTTTCGTCCCAACTAGGGATACAAATTTGCTCAAAGGTTTCTCACAGGGACGATTTCTACACTTTCGTAATGGTTGGGACGAAACATGCAATTTGGCCAAAGATCAAGGACGATTTATGCAATTTACTCTTTTTTTTCACGATACGGTCGTGCGGGATTGACTAATATAGCCTATTTCTTCTTTAGAATACTAAATGCCCGTTTCACATATTTTCTTGCCGCTTCTTGCATTCGCTTGCGTTCATCTATGCCTGGTTCTTTTATCGTCTTAACCAAAGTTTACCATTTCGGAAATATCCCGTCAACAAGATAGTATCTCCATGGGTGAATTACGCCGTTAGCCACAAATGAAATCTCTGATGCTTTTTCGTCTTTGAGATTGTTGAATAAAGAGGATTGATGTATAACGTTGATGTCGTTGTTCACCCCAACAACACTAAAGAAAGCATATCATATTCATAAGTCTTGTGACGCAATAGCTTCCAGCAAAATAAATGGAGTCGAACCATGATCGCGTCCACAATATTGCCCTTTAAGTGTGTTCTAACAACCAAACTACAGCCAATCTATACAATCAAGGCTTCCTAACATTCCCGAAAACCTGTGTTTTTGTTCGTGAACCGCTTATAGATTTTCAACATCGGTGATAGTAGGTTTTCACAAATACTTTGTTCCAAAAATTTCCATAAACGTACAAAAATTTTCAAAAGATAGACAAGAAGTTCCTTGGCCCATTTTCAAATATCCATCCAGGGTATCAGGAATGGTGTCGTATGCAAATTGACGAATTGAGAAGGTGCACTTCATCAAGGGGGAAATGCCTTATCTTCCGGTACAGTCGGTATTATCATGAAAGAATGCAGAATGAAGACTTACTTCTTCAATTATCCATGTGAATAGGCTTCGTCTCATTCGAAACCTCTCCTTGAAAGTTTTTTTTTTTTCATAAACGTCGGATTAGCACTAAAATAGGCTTGGACTCGATGATCATGAGAACCATAACGATATCGACTTATGATGTTTCTCCTCTGTAGAACCATAGAGGGAGGGGGTAAATACGGTCTTTTTGACTTCTTTAAAGTTTATCGACTTCAAGTCTCAAAGATCAACAAGTGTTTATACAACAATCACAACCACAATACATAAAGTGAGTAAAGAGACACCACGATATATACTGGTTTGGGATGAGAGGTTTATACCATCCGTGTCTAGTTGCGAATCCACGACATCGATACTATTACTCTTGTATAATCCTTATGGTGGATTACAAACCATTACAACTTTATTCCATTGATATGCACAAAGATAGGCGCTCACTAAGAAGAGCTACTCCCAACGGTCTTCAGCTCTCGAAAACCACCCACAAGAATCTTTTGATTCGACTTACCACTAAGACCATAAAGACTTCCCCACCAGAAGTATTAAACCTTAACTGGATCTTCCCCGATCTAGACTTGATCACCAAGATACAATACTTTATACACCCGTAACAAATGAATGATGGTTATTAGTTCGAACCAAGCCTAACCTAACCTAGAGACTCGATTCCAATAGAAAGAGTATAGAGAAGAAGACCCTCTACAAAATTCACAAGAGTAGATTAGGTTCTTGTGAATCTTCCTTTGCGGAGATGTGTTCTTTCAAGAATGATAAGATAAGAGATTAGAACACAAGAAGATAGTAGACTTAGAGGGTTGAGAGAAAACAAGTAAGAGGGAAATAATGAATGGAAAGGGGTAAAGAATGCCCAAGACAAGAGGAGGTATTTATAGACCAAACCATGTACCTTAGTCACCTGGTGCGATGGAACACTTATTGTAACGTAATATAGGTACTTTATCCAATATAATGTTATAATCAACAAAAGCTTGCTTCATCCATAATGCTTGTTGACATGTCCTTCCGGCCGCAACATAATGGGATTCTATTATGGATCTAGCAAGTGAATTTTGTTTCTTAGAGAACCATGAAGTTAAACGAGCACCTACGAATGTGCATATTCCACTTGTGCTTTTCATATCAACTATATCACCCGCATGATCCGAGCTGGAATATTCCAATACTTATACCCCTGTATCCTTTGGATACCAGATACCTTAATGTTTTGTTCCTTTAACATACCTAAATATCCTCTTAACGACCTTTAAGTGTGAAATCTTAGGATCTTCTTGAAACCTACCGCAAAAACAAACACTAAACATTATACTCCCTCCGTCCCATTTTTATTGTCCCATATTAACTTTTTTGGTCTTTATTCTTCAACTTTGACTATAATTATTTTTGTTTGTGTTATATAATACTTGATGAAAAATACATGAATGTATTGGGTTTTAAATGTATTTTCATTGGTATAAGTTTCATCAAGTATTATATAACACAAATAAATATATTAATGGTCAAAGTTGAACAAGAAAGACCGGTCAAAGTCAAAGTGGACAATAAAAATGGGACGGATGGAGTATCTGGCCTGCTTTCTGTGAGATAAAGTAAACTTCCTATCATCTCTCTGTACTAGTAATATCTACGAATATATTATCTTTGTTTAGAGTGATAATTCTTTTCCTAGATATAGGTGTTTTGGTAATTTTTGAATTTTCTAAACCAAATTTCTTAAGCATCTCCCCAATGTATTTTGATTGGTTGAAAAATATTCCTTCACTCAATTGCTTAATTTGTAATCCTAAAAAGAAACTGAGTTCTCCCGTCATACTCACTACAACACAAGTGGGCTAATGCTACGGTAGGAATCCGTTGCAAATCCGTTGCAAATGGCCATTTGCAACGGATTTACAACGGATTCCTACCGTAGCGTTAATGCTCCATGGAAATTTGAATTGCAACGGATTTCTAACGGGGTTAAAAATAGTGCAACGGTTTTCCAACCAAGAAAAATCCGTTCTAAATTTACAACCGTTTTTGCAACGGATCACATTCTAACAGTTTTTCTACGGTTTTGTTACGGTAGATATTTCAAGGATATTGCAACGGATAATATTTGGTACGAGATTGCAACGGAATAAATTTGCTACAAGATTGCAACGGTATAACTTTGCAATAGATTTGCAATGGCATTAAGTAGCAATGGATTTTGCAACGGTATGAATTATAACGGAATTGAAACGGTGTAAAATTGTGACGAGTTTTCAACGGAGTGTCACCGAAATGATTCCGTTACAAAAAACAAATCTACAAATATCTAAATCTAAATAAATCCAAATGCACAATTGAAATCCAAATAAATAACTAGACGAACGTTCAAATATCATATTACATAATGTATCAAGTCCTACCAAACTACTATTTCTAAACGAAAAGTGAATTATACAAAGTGCAACAAGCCAAATCCTACCGGATGCAACACTTAACAAAATGTGCAAATCCACAAAGTTTACCAAATCCACCGTACTACTTCAAAACAAAATGTGTATGTAACACGAAGTGTACCTTAATCAACAAATGTTTATGTGGAATGGAGAGTAGGAGGTTGCTCCTTCAATTGTGCCAACGCCTCGGCGAGCCTCTCATTTGTTTCTTTCTTCATTTCGTCCTTAAATGTCTCAAGTTTTTCTTCGCTAAGCTTTCTTTGTTGTACTATAGCCTCATCAAAAAGCTCCTTGTCTTTCTCTCTCGCTTGCTCCAGGTCCTTCAACGATTTTTCTAACACTTCAACCTAAAAAAATATTTAAACCAATTAAGACTCATTTAAATTTATAAATACCTATTGTTTCCCACAAAAAGCAACAACTTATCATTAATAATGTTGAAGATTCAAATCAATTAAAACAAGGAACAATGTTACTGTTAAGTTGAAACCTTTTCAAACAGATGGTAATGTGTCTAGTTGCAAGAGTGCACAATATGTTATATGTGCAAGAGTTAATATATCAAATAGAGTGGATAGATACAATAGATTTGTTTTCAATTGTGTAATGTAGACTTTTGCTGGTGATTTCAGATTTTTACTTTTTGTTAAATACGGATTAATAAACAAGCTAATTATACCAGATAGAGTTTTGTTCGTGTAAGTTGTGTGTGTTATCGAATTTTGTTCATGTCTTAAAGCGAATAAAAAGTTCATATTAAGCAATACCAAACATCCTGTAACTACACCACTTGTATTCAATGGTGATTCTACATAGGTGCTGCTATCTAGCAATAAAAATGTGTTATAGCTATTCAAAGGTAGGATTTTGTTCATGTCTTAAGAGAATAAAAAATTTATATCAAGCAATACCAAACATCTTGTAACTACACCACTTGTATTCAAAGGCGATTCTACATAGGTGCTGCTATCTAGGTCCCATGAAACCATCATGTGTTATCAACTCAATTCAGTTTAGTCAATGTTCAAATTCTAGAACAATTAGTTACTTCATATATATCAACTTGGTATTTTCTAACTGGAATCACAACAACATTAAATTATGAACTAACACCTGCTAATAAAGTACTCAAATAACTAAATCAGTTATACCAGTTTGCTTATTGGTCTTTTTTTCAGTTAACTTCAAAAAAAAGGTATTTTGACCCATTAACCCACTGTGACAGCAATAGTATTTTATAACGATAATAAGCCATGAAAATGAACAATAATAAGCTAACCTTCTCATATTGTGGCTGTGAGGTATTGGCATTACGAGTAGAAGGTGTTTCGGTTAAGAAAAATATGGGATCAGATGCATTGTATGCCCCAAATGTATTTCCCCTATTTGGCGGAGTGACTTTGTTCCATAGTTCCTCATTATGTGGGTGTGATTCAACGTTCTCCCCATGACTCTCAACCATACCTTTTTGATTTTTTTCCTATGAAACAGTCCCAAAATAACAATTAATTGTTTTAAAGTTTAATAGTTATCTACTAAAAGAGGCTAATAAAAAAGAGGTTTAGATACTTACCATATGATCACGTGACTTGTCATTAACCCATCTCGGCTCAACCGCTTGACTCTCCTACCTCATTCGACTCTCCAACCCTAGTTGACGTTGACGCTTTTGACTCGACTGACCCGTTTGCCCCTACCGATCCGTTTTCCCCTGCTGTCTCGTTTACCCCAGCTGAACCATTTGTTCCTACTGACCCGTTTGCCCCGACTGACCTGTTTGAGCCACCAGACATGCTCACAGTTGGCAGTTGATCCAGCAGCTTTGTTCCTTTTCATAGCATGGGTGTGAGTAAAGAACTCAGTGGAACTTATAGGACGCGCATGTTTGATTTCCTACATGTTGCATTGAAGGTACTTTTATTATTACATATTGATATATCATATAGTACAAGACAATTTTAAAATATATTACCAAGTATTTCCTGGTTGAGTTAAAGCTCCTAGACCCACAAGTATGATGGCCACCAACCGAAGTGTTTTTGTTTTTCTTGTTTTGTTTTGATTTACCTGGTTCAGTCACCCCTACACCCTCATCATTATCATCATCAATGTGGTGATTATCCACCAACATTTGTACAACACCACTGATATCACCGTGTGAAGGTCTAGGACCACTACGTCTCCGTACACTTGACAACATAATCTACAGCAAAAAAATTGATAATCATATAAAACATTACTAGCTAATTCAGTAAGAAAATTAATATAGGAACAAGACACATAATCAAATAATCACCTTAAAATAAGAAAAAAGAATATAAGAACAAGAGAAATAATCATATAAACATTACTAGCTAATTTAGTAATATATAATAGATACTAATAAATACATACTAAATACTAACTACTCAAAAAGTATGTTTTCGAACTCCTCATCTTCCTCAATGTCATGATTGAAGTTTCACCATGCTCTGTCCATGTATAGTATGCAGGCATGAACCCTTTATTGCGCAAGTGATTTGAAACCACTTCCCGCGATTTGTAAGGCTTATTCTTGCAACCTTTACAAGGACATTTTATTCTAAGCTCTATCTCACCCGACATAGTCGACAAGTGTTCGACAACCTCAGGATGAGAGTAGGCAACTAGCATTTTAAATTTAACAAATTTGGTATACACTAGTAAACCCATATACAAAAATACTTCAGATTAAGGTTATTTAAGCTTAAACAAACTCCAACTAAGCATTTACACTTAACATAACACATTGAATTTATGTTAATATAAAAACATACTCAAAATTATCAATTATGTTCAAAAAAACCAAATCATCTATGCATTGTCAATTTCAGCCACATGTAGGTGAAACTTATATTAACCATAAATCAGAATACTTCAAAACTATAACTGGAAGCAAAATCAAAATCATCCATATAATCAGTTGTACATAATCAAAATAAGGCATATATATTTCATCACAAATTAGAATAGCTTAAATTCAAAAGATTGCTTATATTCGAACATAAGTCTACATAAATATATGAAATTAAACACATAGGAACAAATAGATAAGAATTTTTACCCAACAACAGGTTAAGTGGTTTCTTTATTTCGTGTTGGAGAAGATGCTTACGGTGGTTGTTTCGAGTGGTGACGGTCAAGAATCAGGTGGTACCGTCGAGAGGGTAGTGCAAGATGAGGGGTGAGGTGGAATGTTGGATGGAAAGTGTTCATTTGAGATCCAGATCTATTATTCACATGTGTGGATAAAGACCTATTCTAATATCCGGAAAAAAACTAAGCGGGAAATGAAAATGGGACTTGGGGCTAAATTACTTAAGCGCAAGCGGGAAAATGAAAGCATTGATAGGCGGCAAAATAAGGGGAATTTCGGTCGGGTTATTCGGGTCAACTCGAGTACTAAATAGAATCGGGTATTGGGTTGAAATTATTTGTCGAACTTCCGTTCGGGTCGCCCCGTTTGACCCGAATAATGGTTTTCTTATAAATTATGTATTTAAAAAAAACAAATAAGAAACTTTATAGCTATTTTACTTATATTTGGGTAAACTCACACCTGAATAGACGTGACTCGAGTGGACTCGAACTCGACTAACCGAATTCAAATAAGGTTGGAATCGGGTATGTTATTTTTTGCATCGACCCGAATTGACTTAAACCCAACCAACTCGAACTCGATTAACACCCCTATTCACAGTTAAGGGTGTTATCGGGTCGAGTTATTGGGTTTATCGAGTCGACTGGATTCGGGTTTTTAACTAGGAAAAGGTCGCAACCCGACCCTATAAGGTTTGGTTATCTAGTTCGAGTTGATTCAGGTTGGGTTATTGGGATTCTTAGATTGAGTCTGTTAATAGTCATAGTTTAAGTTTGTTAGATCAAAAAATATTCATGCCAAGTATATGAACAAATAAAAACCTTACCAAGCGTCTACTGTGAAGTGTAGGTTCCTAAATATTCATAAAAACAAGAGAATGCTTATGTATGGTATGTAAAACGTGATTAAAAATCGATTTGGATGGTTGTATTATTTGGGATAAACCCCATGTGGATGATCAACAGTCTGATGGTTTCGTGAATAGATGTGATCATATTCAAGATTTTCGCCATCTAACAAATGTATTCATTTTCTCTTTTTTTATTAAAAACATATTTTCTATGACATTCTTTGTTCTGATTCCATACATGATGATAATCAATACAAGAACCACACTATGACGTATTCAAAATACAAATCACTTGCCATTTTCCTTATTTATGTGATTAGACATTAATAACAATACAACTACGGGTGGAACGAGCCAGCTCGAGCTCGCCATTTTCCTTATTTATGTGATTAGACATTAATAACAATGAAACTACGGGTGGAAACGAGCGAGCGAGCTCGAGCTCGGCTCGTTTATATATATAAGGCCCGAGCTCATTTCGAGCCTTATATTTTGAGCTTTAGCTCGGCTCGTGAAAATTTTCACAAGCTTGAACTCGGATCGGGCTCGACTAATTTTATGATGTGTTAAAGAAAATAAAGTTCAAATGGAGCCCGGCTCGTTAATTACATAAGGCCCGAGCTCGTTTACTACTTTTAAGCTCGTTTATACGTATATATTTCTAGGGCTCTTTTAGACTCACGAGCCTACTCGAGCTTTTTGTACAGAGCTCGGGCTCGAGCTCGATTATTAAATGAGCCTAAAATTACAGATCGTTCGAGCTTTTTACCGATCCGATCTCGAGTTTTTTACGAACGGCTCGGCTCGGCTCATTTTCACCGTTAAATACAACCAATTTCAACAAATAAATACTAAGTATAACCAATACGAATCACATTATGTTAAGCAACATAGGACAACCCATTTTCAACCGATGCAGGCTCAATACAACCCAATACACTAGTTATAATATAACTTCTTATTACAACATATAACTTAACAACCAACGAATACATAATACTAACTCATTTCAACACACAAGAAACCAGTACAACTCACTGCAACATAATACAATGCTAAACTGATTGACACTAAATAGTTCGAAATGATTAAACTTTCCAAATTCGTTGCAATTCCATAGCAAATTATCAAGAAATTTTAAGTGAAATTATAAATAGAAAATAATAATATTATATGTTACATGACCGTAACAATTATTTCAAACTTTACAACGGAAATACCAACTAAATATTGAAAACAAAATTTTACTGGTTAATGTTGCAAATCCGTAGCAATTATGTTGTAAATTGCAAGCGGATTGAACTGAAATATTAAAAATAAATAACAAATAAATTATTATCATATTTCATTGCAAAATGGTAGCAATTATACAAAAAGTTGCAACTATCTTGCAATGGAAACAAATAACATTTTCGTTTATATTTACTTTGAATATTTTGTTTCAAATCCCAAACGATTTTGCAATGGATTTCCAACGGATTATTTAATATAAATTGAAATTAAATTATTATAGTTATTCCGTCGCAAATCCGTAACAATTGCTTAAAATTTTGCAACGACTTTGCAATGGAAGCCAATAATAGTTTCTTTTATATATTTTTTTAATACTCCGTTGCAAATCCGTTACAAATTTCAAATAATCTTGACGGATTTGCAACGGAATATAAAAAAATAACTATAAAAGAAATTACTTTAGTTTTTGCAACGGGTTTCTGTGTCATTGCTAATCCGTTGAAAATATGTTGCAAACCCGTTGCATATTTGCAACGGAAAATTTCCGTTACAAATTTCCGTAGCATTTGCCCAGTTTTGTAGTAGTGACTCATTTCAAATTCCTCATGCATTAATTTTGCAAATTTATCGTACATCGATTAACAAGTTGAATAAAAAATGATATCATCTACATAACTTTGAATAATAATAAGATACTCACCTTTTGCTTTGGTAAATAAAGTATTGTCTACCGTTCTCATTTTATATCCATTATGCAAGAGAAAATATTGCAACCTATCATATCAAGCTTTAGGAGCTTGCTTTAGTCCATATAAAACCTTTTTAAGCTTATAAACATCACCGAATTTTGAAAATCTATAAAACCGGGTGGTTGTGCAACATACACTTCTTCTTCGATGACTCCATTTAGAAAACACTTTTGATATCCATTTAAAATTTTTTAAACTTATGACTACATGCATTAGCAAGCAAAATACTTATTGACTCTAGACGTGTAACGGAAGCATAGGTTTCATCATAATCTATTTCTTCTTGTTGATTATATCATTTTGCAACTAACCTAGTTTTGTTTCTACATACTATTCCATTTTCATCTAAATTATTCTTAAAATCTCATTTAATTCCTATGATGGTGTAGCCACTAGGACATAGAGCTAAAATCCAAACAATATTACGTAAGAATGGATATAATTCTTATTGCATAGTCATTACCCAATTTTCATTTTTAATAGCTTCCTTAATTTTAGGTTCTATGGCTGAAAGCCTGAAACAAATGCAAAGAAATTGTTGTTGTCTTGGGAGTGTCATCTAAAGGTGTGCTTGTTAAAAGTGACAACGAGCAATAGCAGTGAGCACTAGCAACAGCTTACCGCTTCTTAAAGAAGCATTGAAAAAACAAGCATTCCATAAATATTAGCAAAGCTCACCGCTCTTTTGCCAAACGACTACTAAAAGCAAAATTGCTCATTGCTCATCGTTCCAAAAAGCTCCACACCACTCCATGCCAAACATACCCTAAGTGTTCTTTCATGTAATTCTCCTATGACTTAATCTATTGGGTGATCTTTAATTTCCTTAATATTTTATACCCTAAGTATGACTTCTTCTAAGTCGTTATTGGGGGATTGTATTTTATTTTGAATGACATATTCATAAATTACATCATTATCTAACAATGATAATGTCTTACGTTTTTTTCTTTTTTTTGGAGGGGGAGGGGGTCTTTCATCAAAGTTAGGGGTAAAATGATAAAAATGATATACACAATTGGTATATGATATACTAAGATGACGAAATTCAAAAGTATGATATATAAAAAAGAAAAAAAAATTAATACACTACATTAAGTAAAAAAAAAAAAGTGACAAATAAGATAAATAAATAAATAAAGATACAAGTAGCCCTAAATAGGAGTAAATACAATGTACCAATATCTAATAGTCGTATATTGTCATTTGTCTAATAGTTTCTACGGCTAAACAACAAGTATACTAGACAAATCTTATGAAATTTTGGAAGCAAGTATGCGACATAAACAGTACTCTAATTATAAGATTTTACTCAGTTGTATTGTTGTAAACGTGTAATGTAAAGCCTTCATTTGTTTTATATCAAAGAATAATAATGAATTTTCTTAAACTAATTAATAATCCATTTGAGCATTTGGACTTGCAAACAAGTTTTTATCACATGCATGCTCTAGCCTTTCCAAAGCATCCCCCCATGCTATGACGCACATGATTCGGTGCTAGAATTTTGCATGAAATACATCAATATTTGTACAACGTAACTAATAAGTTTAGACGTATTTTCTGTATATTATTTGAATCGTTTGCATTCTTATATATTATTGAAGTGTTTTCTTATTTAGTTGAGATCAAATTTAAAAAAAAATAAATATATATTGTGACGTTTTGAGTAAAATGTGAAAACCCAAAGTTTTCAAAAAATATATATGGAATAATTACCCCTTTACTAGTTTTGAATAACTGAATTTACAAAATGCAGTTATACAAAGGAACCGTTGAAGAAGGACAAAAAGATTATAAAAGAGGCCAACTCTTTTTCGTTACATAAGTGAAGTACAAACGAGAAATTATTATCTCGGGCGATGCAGCGTGATCATAAAATGTATTTTTAGCGACATAAGAGCAAACACAATGGTAACCCAAGTTATAAAATAACACCGTCCACGTCATCGTCACATCAGCTTTAACATTTCACCTTAACATCCCCAAAAAAACACCCACATCAATAACATCCCAAGTTAAACTTTAACACTCAAATAATTTAGAAAAACAACCCCTCATTTAGGGGCATAAATAAATTTAAAAAAATAAATAAAAAAAAAAAAAAAAAAAAAAAATGCCCGTTAGAGGCTTAACGTGCAGGGACTAACGCTGCAATAACGCGCAGCCTCCAATGGGTTAACGCCACTAACGGCGTTATTAAGGGCAAAAACAGCATTAAGCCGTTACCGTTGTAAATGCTCTAAGTGGGAAGTTGCAAAATATTCGATATGTAAGCGATTATATATGGCTAATTACACTCGTAATGGAGCACGTGTGTTAAGCACATGATTAACCTAAGAAATTAAGTGATAATTTAATGGAAAACACTCCTAATTAACGTACCGTTTGGTATGTTGTAATCAAAGTGGGAATGGAAAATGTTATTACTATGGAATGAAAAAATCTTGTTTGTTTACACATTTACAATGTAATGAATCATTGCAAAGAATGACCTATTACACCAAAAACTATTATTTTCATTCCTTAGGGGTCCTTATTTTTTTTCATTACATCTTGTAATGAAATGGAAATTACATAAAAGTCCATCATTAACTAATCACATTAAATAAACTTTCTATCACCAATGGTCATTTTAGTCTTTTTCTTATCGATTCTTTTACGTCCTATCTTATCAACCAAACGTGATTAATAACTATAATGAATTATTACATTGCGTCATTCATTTCATTACATCGTTTATTCCATTCATTTGATATTTTATTCTGTCCTATCAAACGAAAAAGTACAGGTTTTAAACATGCAACTAACGTCTTAATTAGAGTGACAGCTTAGTGGAAAACCCTCCCACAATCACACCAAAACTAATTTTTAATCCCATCAAGCCGACAGCTCGGATCAACGTGTGAACAGTGCCGGCTTAAGCCGCGGTTCCACATTGCACCCAAGTCGTCCTACTCTTTTGAGCTAACCTCCCGATCGACGGTTTCAGAATAATGTCAACTTTTATTTCCATTTCAGTTAAGGTTATATACTTCAATTAGTGTTATATATAGTATACTTTATGCAAGATATTATCTGGAAACATGTTAGCAAAAATGCTGTTACTGTATATTATGCAAATACTTATTATATTTGTAATATTATCCCCCTAAAAATAAACGAATCAAGTTCATCTACACGGGGGTGATGAAAAATAAAAAGATCTAAAAATATAATGTGGAAGGGACAGTGGTTGAGTTATTTTGATAAGATTCAAGAGTTGTTTTGTAATTTTAGAAACTAAATAAATAAAGGGGCTATAAAACCAACAGAGAAACTCCAACATGAGCCAATACCATCTCAAACGCCAAGCTTATCCTAGTAAAAACCATTAGGCTTATCCTACTTATTTTGATATGATAAACTTCAATCGTTTTGTATCGTGGTTTTTTAGTGTTACGTTTTTATATATGTTGTTCAAACAATCATGACGTGTTCACGTTAATTTTCTTAACAAGAGAGGACTTTACGTGCTTATGTATGTGTCTTAGTGAACACAAGTCGGATGAATCAATCGGTTAAAATTCAGAATATATAGTTAATTAAAAAGTATCCTCCATTGGCTTAATTAGAAATAGAAAAACTGCACCATTGCTGACGAACGTTAACAAGTTTGTTGAAAGAGGAATGAAAACACGAATTGTTCTTTAACGGCTTAAATTGCTCGTAATATCGAATCGCGTAAATTACGGGACAATGTAAACATTAAAGGATAAAAATGGGACCCAAGTGAGTAACGGCTAGTGATGCCAGAGCCTATTTACTCAACGTTAATAATAAAATATGTCAAAATATTGAGTTTATGCGATGTCAGTAACCCAACTAACGCTTGTCCATCTTAAAAACCAATTTTTTTCTATTTGAGCTAGCGGTTGGGTGGTTTGGTTGCGGCGGCAACATCTAATCACACCACTAATGAACCACAATGACGAAATTTCGGACCACCACCCAAAATACTCTACTAAACACAAATACGCCCACCAACACAATTACACATCCTACTTTTTTTCTTTTTTTATCTTTGGTTGTCGTGATCACTAAATTAAGCCAAAAAATCACTCACGCACGTGATGGTGGGAGTGGTGTTTCAATAGACTATGTGTGGTCTTGCATGACCCATGTGGTCATGCATGTTATTAGTGATGGAAAATGTTTTGCAAAATGATTTTTTGCAATTTTTTGACACTATTTAATATGTGTAGATATTATATATGGTTATATTTCTTGGTAGCTTTGCGTTCTCTTTAACGAGAGCTTCGCAACGAGTTAAAATGTGTCCTCAACAATATTTTTATAACTCTTGTACAATCTTTATATCTTTTATAAAAATAAAATTTATATTTTGTCCTAAAAAAAAAGAGGGAGATTGTTAATGCAAATATCGTCATTAAACGTTATTTATATTTATGATCTTTACCTAAGTTTTGTTAACGACAAAAGTAAATTTAATTTTTATTAAGCTTAAAGCTTGTCAAGTTTAATAGATATTAAAACAAGATTTTTCAAACAATATCTTCATCACTCAAGCATTTACATTGTGATTAATCATATCTTAATATGACTCTAACCATAATGTATGATAGTAGTTTTTAGAATGTTTTAGTTTCTTAAAAACTAAACATTACTTATGTATTTGCATATTTCTAAAAATAGAAAAACAACACATGACATCATGTGATGCATCATGGAAATCATTGGAATATTTCATTAGATATTTTGTATAGATTTGGACTCTTCATATCTTACACAATCTTGCATAGATATGGTTGACTTTGGCAAGATCTTAATATCTTGCTGTCAGACCACGGCGGCACCAAAATCTATAACGGGCGGAACCAAGTAGTTTTTCATCCCTTTCTATCATACTCTCATACATATCTTCTCTCTAACCTTTCTAACTCAGTTTCATATCATATTAGTGATCTCTTTTGTAGCAAAGAAGATCAAGTCACATTCAAGCTTCAACGAGAAGTTGGAAGTCTTGTTTGTTTAGTGTTGTATGATCTTGTGTTGATTCATACTTCATTGTTGTACTAAACTATCATAATCTTGTGAATGTGAGTGGTTAGTATTTTAGTCCTCAAAATACATTGTGTGTGGGAGTGGTTGTACCCTTGGAAAGAACTCGACATTTAGCTTAGTGTCGAAAATAGTGTAAGCGAAGTGTAAAGGTTTCTCCGTCGGTGAAAGGAGCTTGTTGACTAGTGAAGTTAAACTCTCGAGTGTGAGACTCGGGGAGTGGAGTAGGGCAAGGAGAAAGAGTCCTTGTAGACCGAACCACTATAAACAACTTGTTGTGGTTTGATCATTTATTTCCTTATTTACTCTTTACATATTGCTTACATATTTCATTAACATATCTAAGATCAATATCAATTGATCTTTCAATAAGTTTCAAAACAAAGTTTTTAATTGGTAAACTATTCAACCCCCTTCTAGTTTTCTACAATTAGTACCAGAGCCTCGTTGCTTAGGAATTTCTAAAATAATTTGTATTTTATAAACTTGAAATGATCCATGGATTCTGAAAACTTTAAAGAAGGGCAATCTATGCAATGACCACCACTCTTTGAAACCAATGGATTTATCTATTGGAAAAACCGTTTTAAAACATAAGTAAAATCAAAAGATATAGATCTTTGGTTTGTTATTGTTAAATGGGATTTTAGTTCTACAACAAAGGATATTTCTGTTGATGAACAAAAGAAATTAATTGCTAAAAATAATGAAGCTAAAATGATGCTTTATAATGCTTTGCCTTGAAAAGAATATGAAAGAATTTTTATGTGTGAAACCGCCAAAGATATTTGGGAATATTTGTTTGTTACACATCAAGGTAATTCACAAGTCAAGGATAACAAAATTGATCTTCTTGTTCAACAATATGAAAAATTTGTTATCCCTGAAGATGAAACCATTGATTGTGGCTTTGCTCGCTTTAATACTATTATTACATCACTTAAAGCACTTGATGAATCTTTTCGTAGTAAGAACTTTGTCAGGAAATTTCTTAGAGCACTCCATCCGAAATGAAGAGCTAAAGTGACCGCTATTGAAGAATCAAAAGATCTCTCAAAAATGTCACTAGACGAGCTAATCGGTAACCTCAAAGTACATGAAATGGTGATGGAGAAAGATTAGGAGATCATCAAAGGAAAAAGGGAGAAGATCAAATCCGTTGCTCTAAAAGCAAAGGCGGAATCAAGTGATGATGACGAATCTTGCTCCGGTAGTGAAGATGAGGAGTATGCCATGGCCGTTAGAGACTTTAAAAAGTTCTTTAGAAGAAGAGGAAAGTTTGTAAGACAACCTCGAGAGGAAAATAAGCCATTCCGAAAAGATCGGGATGACAAAAAGGGTAAAGGTGAAAGAAAGTGTTTTAGATGTGGTGATGCAAGTCATCTCATAGGAGAATGTCCCAAGCCACCTAAAAGCAAAACTCAACGAGCTTTTGTAAGTGGTGCTTGGAGTGATAGTGAAGATGATGAAGAGTCAAGTAATGAAGAGATCGCTCTAATGGCACATGAGTCAAACGAGGTACATTCCGACTCTTCTTATTCTTCTATTGATGATGACACTTTGCAAAAACAATACAATCAATTATGTGAGCTAAGTCTAAAATCATAACTAAAAATAAATTTTTAAAAACTAAAAAAGAATTTTTGGAAAATGAAGTCTATGAGTTAAAAGAAAAAGCAAAACGACTAGAAAAGGGAAAAGCAAATGACGATGGTTGTAAACCATGTCAAGAGCTTAATCTTGAAATAGAAACACTAAAGCTCACGCAAGATGTTCTAATCGAACATAATTCTAAATTTAATAGGTTTAACAAAAACATCGCTCTTGTCGATGAAATAGTTAAAATTCACAAAACACCAAGAGACATGAATGGGCTAGGATTTAATGAGGTATTAATTCCAAAGAGTCAAAACAAAACGGCCGAAAAGGACGAACAATCTGTCAAAACTGCTGCAGTACAACACGGACCAGACGGACCCAAAATAAGGGTTCCGTCCGTTGAACGAAATGGTGTCGTGGGTACTTCAGCAGGACAGAATGTTTGTGATACGGACCGTAATGAATTTGTCAAAGTAACAAAGAAAACCAAGGATAGTGTTAAACTAAAACTAGCTGTTACATCAGGAGTAGGACTTGCTAAAAATGAATTTAGATAAAAAAAAAAACTACTCAACAACGACATAAAACACCTTTTGCCAAACGCCCCTTTCCTAAGATCAACCACAACGTACAACCCAACTACCAACACAACGGTTGGAATCAAAACTTTCCTAGACCATATCAAACTCCAGATTACATGTCATGGAACTCTTACCCATCGTTTCCATACATGAATCAAATAAATAGTATGTTTAACCCAAACGGACCTATGAGATATTGGGGACCAAATGCTTGAGTTATTTGCTTCTTAGGTATGCTTGAAAGTTGGATTGGAACCTGATGAGTGGATAAAAGATAGTGGATGCTCACGGCACATGACGGGCAACAAAAGTCTCTTCTCATCATACCAAGAGTATGACGGAGGTAATGTCACTTTTGGTAGCAATCTCAAAAGCAAAATTATTGGCAAAGGTACGATCGCTCATAACTCCCTAACTATTGAAAATGTTGCTCATGTGGATAGGTTAGGATTTAATCTACTTAGTATTAGCCAATTATGTGATAAAAAGTATAAAGTACTATTTTATGAAAATGGTAGTAAAATACTAAAAGATGGTATCACCATACCTAAAGGAGTTAGGAAAAATAACATATACGTCATGAAAATAGATAAAACATCTAATGACAAACTTTGTCTAACAACATTAGATGATAGCTCATCTCTTTGGCATAGACGCTTAGGTCACGCTAATATGAGACTTATACAAAACCTATCTTCAAAAGAGCTAGTTAGGAATTTACCAAAACTTAAATATGACCAACACTTTTGCGACGCTTGCAAAATTGGTAAACAAACCCATAGTATTCATAAATCTAAAAATATGGTGTCCACATCTAAGTGTCTAGAATTATTGCATATGGACTTGTTTGGTCCATCCGCTATAAGAAGCTACGGAGGCAACTTATACACTTTGGTCATAGTAGATGATTACTCAAGGTTTACTTGGACGTTGTTTTTGAAAACGAAAAATGAAGCTTTTGATAAATTTGAAATTCTTAGCAAGAAAATTCAAAATCAACTAGGTGTTAAAATTGTGTCGATCCGAAATGATCATGGTCGTGAATTTGACAACGAAACTCAATTTGGAAACTTTTGTGATACAAATGGTAAAACACATAACTTTTCGGCTCCACGAACACCTCAATCAAATGGAGTAGTAGAACGTAAAAATAGAACAATTCAAGAAATGAGTAGAACAATGCTTAATGAACAAAACATTTCTCAAAAGTTTTGATGTAACGCGGTTGACACTTCTACATATATTTTGAATAGAGTCTTAATACGTCATTTCTTAAACAAAACACCATATGAGCTTTATAAAGGTAAAAAGCCAACTTTAGGATATTTTAGAGTTTTTGGATGTAAATGCTTCATTCTTAATACTAAAGATTATCTCACCAAGTTTGACCCAAAGTCTTATGAAGGTGTATTTCTTGGTTATTCTCAAACTAGTAAAGCTTACATTGTCTTAAACAAAGAAACAATGATAGTCGAGGAATCGTTGAACATAACATTCGACGAAAGTCCACCTCCCTCTAAGACATCACCTTTGGTAGATGATGACTTAGTTGAAAGTCAAATGATAGAAAGTCAAGAAATAATTAAAAATGACAAGGAAGATGAACCATTAAATAAAGAGATTATAAACATCATAGAATCTAAAAGTCATCCTTTAGAAAAGGTCATAGGACAACTTAATCAAAGAACCTTAAGGTCACAAGCCCAAAATCAAAGTAATTATTTTTGTTTTGTATCCACCATTGAACCGAAAAACATAAATGAAGCAATAAAAGATGAATCATGGGTAATTGCCATGCAAGAAGAGTTAAACCAATTCGTTATAAATGATGTTTGGAAATTAGTTCCAAAACCTAAAGATCAAACTATAATTGTGTTGGAATATGAAAGTGCTGAAGACATGAAAGTACTGAAGATATGAAAGTACTGTAAGCTGCAAAGTACTGGGAAAAGTCAAAGAGTCAAAGTACAGTTAAAGACAAAGTCAAAAATCGCACCTAAAAGTCAAAAATCTGTAAGAACAAAAGAACTTATTCGTTTATGGAAAGTATTGTATTCTATGTTTAGATTACTTGTCGTACAAGGTTATCAATTGTAGACCGACTAGGATATCCTTGAGCCTATAAAAGGACTCCTAGATTGGCATTAGAAAAACGAGTCTATGAGTTTTAGAGTTTACGAATTCACAAGTTAATTAGTGTTTTAGAGAGAAGTTCGATTATCTTAGAGTTGTATTAGAGTATCTGCATAATAAGCAGATTTAGAGTTTATAATAAAAGGTTATTCTTCTTAGCTTTGTTAAGTAAATTCGCGTACTTGATAAAGATTGCTCAGTGTTTCTTTGTTAATAACTTAGGATTTATCCGAGGTTATTAAACCTTAACAAGCTAGTTAAGATAGTTTGATTAAAGTATATCGATCCAACAAGTGGTATCAAAGCTTGTGTGGAAACTCTGACTAAGAAGAACCCCTACTACAACAAATACTAAAGATGTCGACTGAAGCTGCATCAACTCCTATCACAGAGGTATGTTCTAAGTGTCATGATTTTTATCAAAAAGTACTTAATGCTTATGTTTACGAAAGAGATAACTGTATAAAGGCTAGGTCTGAGGTAGCTGGTTATCAAATAACCTTAGAATCTATGGAAGCCAAAATCTTAGCACATGAAACTAATGAAGTAGCTTGGGCTGAAAAATATGAACAACATGATTACCAGTTAAAACTTAGTGAATGGAAATTAAACTGTAAAATTGCTGAAATTGAGAAAGTAACTAAGGAAAGGGATGATTTGTTAGCTAAGTTTGCTGCTTGGGGTGAAGCTGGTCTGTCACATGTTTCTTATGTTCAAAAACAACATAGAGCCTACCTTAAAACTGGATTAGGTTTTGGAATGGATTTTAGTAAGTTAGAAGAAAACCAATCTAGTAATCAGGATGAAGGTGAATGTGAGGATATAACCACTAGTGATGAAGAACTCATTAATTATGTAGATACATCTAGTAATGATGGTTCAATAAGTGACTCACCTCCTGAATATAAGAAAGCTAATGATTATCATGTTGTTCCACATCCCACTGGCATTCATCAACCCCTTAGGCCTGATGTTTCTTGTTTTGGAGTAGACAGTCTAGAGTTTAGGAAAAAGCTAGTTGCTCAATCTAAGTCTGAAAAACCCAAAGAACCAGTTGAAAACGATGTTCAAAATCAAGCAGTACCTTTAAATCAAAGTACTGCTCCACAAGCAGTACCTTCTTCAAAACCTTTTCAAAATAGTACTGCTAAACCTTTTTGGGATAATTTTGGTCAAAACAGGTTTAATCATTCACCAAGAAGGCAAAATAATTTTGGGCATAGACATAGAAGATGTCACTTTGGAAGTATGGGTCAGAAACTGTGTTTTGTGTGTTTTAGTTCTACTCATCTAATTAAAGATTGTGAACATCATTCAGAATACCTTAGAAAATTTCCAAAGAACAGGACTGCCAACCAGAAACCTAGAGAGCACAAACCAGTTTGGAATAATTCAAATAGGGTCAATCACAGAAATTTCTCACCGGATCATAGATACCCACAACAGCGAAAACCTTTTTCAAAACCTTCAGTATCTCACAGTACTTTTCAAAGTACTGTTAACTCCCAAGATACTTTCTCAAAGTCTGCTCAAAAACAAGGTACTGATCACACTACTTGGTATAGGAATCCTAGGAGATCTCACTATCAACCTAGAAGGTATTACAATTCACATAGGAGATTTAGATCACAGGAACCAAGTGTTAAAACAGAATGGGTTAAGAGGGAAAGTACTGCAGAGGGACAGACAGTACTTTCAACCAAAAGTGAATCTGATGTTTTTGTGCTACAAGAAAAAGAGATTTGTGTTGAAAAACCAGAAAGTTTTGAAAAACCACATGCTAAAGATCAAAAGATAATTTTGGATCATCATTTGAAAGATAGTGGACATTACATACTCAAAGAATTTGAGTTTGTAACTCCACAAGGGGAACACAAGTCAGTAATGGCTTGGGTTCCTAAAAGTTTCTAACTCTTTTCTTTATGTGCAGGGCAACCCAGAAGAGGAGCTTAAAGATCATCTTATTGTGGATAGTGGTTGCTCTGGAAGTATGACAGGAGACAAAGAGATCCTGTCTGATTTTAGGAAGATTAGTGGAGGTAGAGTTGCATTTGAGAATGATCCCAATGGAGGAAAGATTACTGGAAAAGGGACTATCAAAGCAGGGCTTATAGATTTTGAGAATGTTAGATATGTGAAGGAGTTAAAGTTCGTACAAGAATCGTGTTTGTTTTGTCAACATCAAATAGGGGAATAATCTATTGTCAGTATCACAAATCTGTGATAAAAAGCATCCTGTGTTATTCACTGACACAGAATGTCTTATCCTTTCCTCTGACTTTAAGCCTGTTGATGATGAATTAGTAGTTCTTAGAGTACCAAGAACAAATGATGTGTATAGTTTAGACATGAAGAGTCTACATTCCTATGGTAGAGCCACATGTTTGGTGGCTAAAGCAACATCTGAAGAGGCACATCAATGGCATAGACGATTGGGCCATGTTAACTTCAAGAATATCAACAAACTGGTCAAAGGCAATCTAGTTAGAGGTTTACCTTCAAAGACTTACAAGAATGATCAATCATGCTTGGCATGCAAGAAGGGTAAACAACACAAAGCTTCCTGCAAGAAGCTTAAGGAGAGAATTATTAGAGAACCCTTGGAGCTTTTACATATAGATTTGTTTGGACTTGTTTCTGTGGCAAGTTTAAACAAGAAAAAGTACTCACTTAGAGGCTTTTTCAGATAGTGATTATGCGGGTGATAACTATGATAGAAGATCAACCACTGGAGGATGCCAATATCTTGGAAGAAGATTAGTCTCCTGGCAATGCAAGAAACAAACAATTGCAGCAACATCCTCTTCTGAAGCTGAATATGTAGCTGCTGCAAGCTGTTGTGGACAAGTTTTGTGGATGCAAAATCAGCTCTTGGACTATGGATTCAATTTCAAGAATACTCCTATTAACATTGATAATGAGAGTATCATTTGTATTGTGAAGAATCCAGTTTATCATTCCAAGACCAAGCACATCCAGATTAGGCATCACTTTATCAGAGATTGCTATGAGCACAGGCTTATTAATGTGGTTAAGGTTCATACAGATGATAATGTAGCTGACTTACTTACCAAAGGTTTTGATGTTTCTAGATTCACTCACTTGGTGGTGAGCATTGGCATGATTAACTACTGAGCTACATTTAAGGGGAGGACTATTTAGTATTTGTATAGTCCTGTGTAATGCTTGAGGAGAGGATAGTTATGTATACTTAGTTGATACTGGAGAAATTGGAAAAGTACTGTTTTTTTCGTGAAAGTACTTGCTTGGAAAGAATGCTTGAAAAGTACTGCTTGGGAAAGTCGCTTACGTGGAAGTATCTTGTTTGTCTTATTAAAGTACTGTTCCAACGGTTATCTTGAGGGGTAATTACTGCTAACGGTAACAATGTTATTTTAGGTTGTGATTTTTCAAATCTCACCTATAAATACCTACTTTCCGATTTTCCCTCTCATATTGATACATTAGAATCTTTTCCATATTTCTGTCATCATATTCATATCCTTCGATTCCAATTCTTTTGTGCTTACATAATCAACAATGGCGAATCGTCCTCCTGTTTCAAAGCATAATATGGTCGCTAATTTGGATAAGGAGCGAATATACTCTTTCATGATATAATTGATTATCTTACTGGTTCGCCTATCAGTTATGCTCTTTTAGTGGAGCCGGATATAATTGAGCCCTGGATTCAAGAATTTTGGGCTAATGCTAGAGATAACATGGAGAATGACGAATATTATATTAGATCAACAGTTGCTGGAAGAACTATTAAGATTACTGAAGCCTCCATCCGAGAAGATTTATTGTTCAATGATGCAGATGGGGCTCTAAGGTTTGATAAGCAGTTGATATGGGATACTTTTCGACATATTGGTTATGAAGGCTCTTTGAATGAACAAACGTTTAGAAAACAATTATTTTGTCCGCATTGGAAGTTTTTGGTTCATGTGTTGCTCCATTGCATAAGTGCTAAGAGTACCTCTTGGGAGCAGTTGGGTCAAATATAGCATCTGCTATAGTTGGGTTAGCTACAGATAGAGTTTTTAACTTCAAGGCTAATCTTGGATGGAATGCTCTCACATATTTCACATGGATCTACTTGGCTAATGTACCCAAGGTTTATACAGGTTTTCTTAAACAAGCAACTTTCCGATGTGCCAAAACCTACAGCTTTATTGCCTGTTATTGTTCAACAATCCAAGATTTTTACTTTTATGGCAAAAGGAGTGTTTTATTCAAGGGTCAAGATACTCCTTTAACAACTTCCATGATGGATGTTGTTCATGCTTGTTAGAGTGATCTTGAAGGTGATGATCTTGAAGATACTTGCATCTGCAGTCGCTTCGCAATCTTGCTTCTCCACAGGCTACATCAAAAGAAGGTACTGCATCTCTACAAGGTACTGCTTCTCCTAGTCCTGAACTTCAAGAAGATGTTGCAGTTTTACCTTCTCCATCTCCACAAGGGTCTGCTCTGTTTCTCAACAGAGGATCATTCACCTATTCAAGGAGAGGATTCACATACCATACCTTCTGATGAAATCACATTGGATAATTATGTTTTGACAAGGGAGTTGGTCAAGTTGAAAAAGACTACAGAGGTTCAAGCCAAACAGATAAAGAAATTAAAACCGAAGTTTCGAAGGCTAAAGACTTTTGTGTGGCCATTGGTTCAAGAATTTTGAATCTGGGTTAAATCCAAGAAAAAGGCGCAAAAGCAGTTTAGGAAAAACCAACGCCACAAGGTTCATCAACAATCTTCTGTCAACTTGGAGAGGAATTTAGAAAAAGATAATTTGAAAGAAGATGTTGAGAAGGAGAAACAACACGAAAGTACTTGATGAACAAGAAAAGATCATTCAAGGTACTGATGAACAAGAGGAACAAGTTCAAGGTACTTGAACAACAAAGTCTTGAACAACAAGGTACTTGAACAACAAGGTCTTGAACAACAAAGTACTGCTTTTCAACAACAAAGTACTTTTAG
The DNA here is from genome assembly GCA_910596185.1 of Chrysanthemum makinoi. Lineage (NCBI taxonomy): Eukaryota > Viridiplantae > Streptophyta > Magnoliopsida > Asterales > Asteraceae > Chrysanthemum > Chrysanthemum makinoi. Next base: position 124,358,843 of record OU343225.1, read on the forward strand.
ACAAGAAGTGATAACTCCAAGAGTTTTGAATTTTGAAGAGGAAGCTGGTCCTTCTACAACTGTTATACAAGAAGAGGAGGAAGCTATACTCAAACCAATTCATTCTGCAAGTGATGATGAGTTCATTGCTACACTTTTAGAAGATTTATCACAACCTAGAGGTGGTGTTACTATTAGAGAAGTGCAAGAAGATGAACAACAAAGAACTTCTCAACCTGCAATTGATCCTAAGGATAAAGGAAAAGGTGTTTTAGTAGAAGTAAAGAAGAAGAAACTTACTTTGGCAGAAATTAGAGAAATTGAAGTTGCTAGGAATGAAGCTGCTGCTAGAAAACTTCAAGAAGAGTTAAATGCTAAAGATTGAGCAGCTCAAGAAGTTGCAAGAGCAATTAGATGTTGAAGCTGATGAACCATTACAATCACCTACTCCTGTTAGATATATGCCTAGAAGACCTAATTTAGCTAAGGACAGGAATGCTATGATGGCATATTTGAAAGGTCGAGGGTATAAAGGATTGCAGAAGTTGAACTATGTTGACATAAAAAGACTCTATGATCGGAGAGAAGCTTATAAGAAGAGTGTTGCAGATATCAAGGATTTTAGAGAAGAAGCTTCTTGGTGAAGCGAAAGGAAAAGAGCTTAAAAAGAAAAAGGAAAACTGAAGTTACAGATAGACAGTTTTCAAAGAAAGAAAGAGTTGAATTAAGATCTGAGTCTAAAGATGCATTAAGAAATTATCTCAGAGTGGTAGATTTTTATTATTCAAAAGAAGATCTTGGAAGATGAACAGATCTCAGATTAGTGCTTTTGATATTGTGAAATCCAAAGAAGGAGATTATATGATTTTTCATAAGGAAGATGAAAGCTTCAAAGTTTTCAATAGGCTATGGGATTTGTTACATATTATAGATAGAGTGGATCTATTCTATCTATATAATGTGGTAAAAGCTTATTTTGGAGATATTATATCAGAAGGAATTGGTCTGGTTTTGCTTGGAGATCTCATAACCATGTGGGAAAAGAAGAGGAAAGCATGATGATATATGGAAAAATCAAGAAAACTGGAAATTGTTTGCTGGAGATTCTTTGAAGAATCTGGAGTTCATGTTTTAGAGCTGGAGAATGGTAAAATGATACACATGTTTGTAAAACGAAGATATCCTCTCACAGTTGAGCTCATGAGAAGAATGCTAGAGCATGGATTGGAAGTAGAAGAGGATAATGAAATTGCTTGCATGGTTATCAATTTATTTATCAACTGGACTACCATTCTTTGAAGAAGATGAATAAACTGGTATGAATTTTATTGAATAATTTATTTTTGATAAATCAGTACTTTATTCAAAGTACTGCTTGCAGTTTTTTTAAACCAGTTAAGTGATTTTTTTTTAAAGAAACCTTTTGCTAAAGTATAAAATATTTTGAAACAAAGGTTAAATGAATTAAATGGATTTTGAGATGGAAACATCATTAGGTAATCAATCCACCATGGTTACAAAAGGATTGGCTAATCCATGAGCAAACGACTCTGGTAAAGATATATCAAATCCGTTTTTAGTTGACAACTTGCTAATAAGTTGTATGGTAATCAACTCACCATATCAGTTAATGTGAAGAGTTGGCTAGCCCACAAGAAAATGGCTTGTGGTAAAGGCAGTGGAAAAACCATTATTGGTAATTAGTTCACCATTAGATAGAAGAACTAACTAGTCCAGAAGGGTACAGCTTTTGGAAAAGACAAATCAAATCGTTGATAGTGATGATTTGCTAAAAATCATATGGTTATCAATGTACCATGGTCTTAAACACCAAAACATTTGGCTACTCCAAAGATAATGGCTTTGGTAAAGAGATCTAAATCCATTAAATTTTCAATGATTCACCTCTCACAGGAGTTAACACACCGGAAGTGATGAGAATAGTATGCAACTTAAACTGAATTAATGTGCAAATTGTCATATGTTCTTGTGTTCTTTGAAAAGATGGAGCTTGCTGAATGCTGCTGAGAAAGAACAATTCTAAGAGATACTTTGACAAGCATAGACACTACAGAGATATACTAAAAAGACTAAGAAACAATCTGTCCTTAAAGATGAAGCTGTTAAAGATACATTCACAAAGGAACTTGAAGTCAAGCAAGTAGAATTCAAGTTAGGGGAGGATTGTTGGGATATGAAAGTTCTGAAGACATGAAAGTCTTGAAGATATGAAAGTCTTGTAAGTGCAAAGTCTTGGGAAAAGTCAAAGAGTCAAAGTACTGCTAAAGACAAAGTCAAAGTACTGCACCTAAAAGTTAAAGTACTGCAAGAACAAAAGAACTGTTATTCGTTTATGGAAAGTATTGTATTCTATGTTTAGATTACTTGTCGTACAAGGTTATCAATTGTAAACCGACTAGGATATCCTTGAGCCTATAAAAGGACTCCTAGATTGGCATTAGAAAAACGAGTCTATGAGTTTTAGAGTTTACGAATTCACAAGTTAATTAGTGTGTTAGAGAGAAGTTCGATTATCTTAGAGTTGTATTAGAGTATCTGCATAATAAGCAGATTTAGAGTTTATAATAAAAGGTTATTCTTCTTAGCTTTGTTAAGTAAATTCCGCGTACTTGATAAAGATTGCTCAGTGTTTCTTTGTTAATAACTTAGGATTTATCCGAGGTTATTAAACCTTAACAAGCTAGTTAAGATAGTTTGATTAAAGTATATCGATCTAACAAATTGGAACGAAATGGGTTTTTCGAAATAAAATGGATGAAAATGGTGTAGTATCTAGAAACAAAGCTAGGCTTGTTGCACAAGGTTATAATCATTAAGAAGGGATTGATTATGATGAAACTTATGCACCGGTAGCTAGACTCGAATCTATTAGAATATTACTTGCTTATGCATGTGCTTATGACTTTAAATTATTTCAAATGGATGTTAAAAGTGCATTTCTCAATGGGTTTATTAACGAAGAAGTATATGTTACTCAACCTCCCGGTTTTACCGACTTTGAGAAACCACATCATGTCTTCAAACTCAAGAAATCATTATACGGTCTTAAGCAAGCACCAAAAGCTTGGTACGATCGACTTAAGACTTTTCTTGTTGAAAACAAATACACTATGGGATTAGTAGATAATACTCTTTTTACCAAGAAAAAGGAGTAACATATTATCATTGTTCAAGTATACGTTGATGACATCATATTCGGATTAACTTGTCAAGAGCTATGTGATGATTTCTCAAAAATCATGCACGACGAGTTTGAAATGAGTATGATGGGTGAATTAAACTTCTTTCTAGGACTTCAAATTAAACAACTAGAAGATGGCATATTCTTTAACCAATCTAAATATTTAAAAGACATGCTTAAGAAATTTGGTCTTGAAGATTCCAAACCAACTAAGACACCCATGTCCTCGGACACTAAACTCACCAAGGATGAGGAAGGTGAATCTGTAGATAACACTAAATATAGAGGAATGATTGGTAGCCTACTCTATCTTACGGCTAGTAGACCCGATATTATGTTTAGTGTTTGTCTATGTGTTCGCTTTCAAGAAAACCCAAAGGCATCACACTTAGAAGCCTTAAAAGGATTTTTAGATACATTAAGGGAACAACATGTTTAGGATTATGGTATCCCAAAGGAACAGGTGTAGAAACCATAGTGTATGCCGACTCGGATCATGCCGGTGACTATGTCGATAGAAAAAGTACAAGTGGTATTTTCACTTTTGTTGGACATTGTCTCACCTCATGGTTTGCAAAGAAGCAAACGGCTTTAGCCATCTTAACTACTGAACCCGAGTACGTCTCGAGGAAAAGCATGTCAACAAGCTCTTTGGATGAAACAAGATCTCGTAGATTACGGAATTCATCTCAACGATATTGTTATACTTTGCGACAACAAAGGAGCCATCGATCTCAGCAAAAATCCCTTCAACATGCTCGTACAAAGCATATTAAAATCCGTCATCACTTTCTTCGCGACAATGTTCAAAAAGGAAACATCTCAATCGAGAAAGTATCCTCTGAAGACAACATTGCCGACATCCTAACTAAGCCTCTCAAACGAGAACCATTCAATCTTCTTAGAATTGGTTTGGGGTTAATGGAACCAAACATGTAGGATAAACATAAGCCTAAACATTAGAATAATCAAAACAAAACAATTTTGTTTTATACCTACTACTGTAGCCACGGCACCAAACGACAACAAAGACGGAACCATTTTTAGGGAATCCGTCTGGTCCGTGGTGACTACAGAATCAAAACTGCTACCTACAAAACATCTTCTTCCTGAAAACCCACTTTACCAAAACGTATAAACATTAAACCCAACTCATTATTGACACCTTCTCACCCACTAATCACTGGAGATAACATCATTGTAAGTATCCTAACTACATTTTATCTCTTAATTCTGAGTCTAGGATTCTTATTCGTGCACAAAATCACTACATGGGGTTTGTATATATTCTTATATAAAACATGGATTCAATTGGCAAATTGCATAACTAATCATTGAAATTAGGTACTACATTATCATGTTGCATAAACAAATCATGCTTTGCACTAATCAATAGATAATGACTATAAGACCTTATTCAAATAACCAAACACCCCATGTTAAAATATTTTGAAAAGCTTCTCACTTGTAGGAAAACAATTTTTCATTGTTAATACAAATAGAAACGTTAAATTTTCATCACTTGCATGCTCTTGAATACTAAAGGTATTGCATAACTAATATGCATTCCCGGGTATATTCAAATGAAGCCATATTAAATTAGGAGCATTTGGGTTATCTCATGGTATTTGCCAAACACCCCACTAAAACCATTTTTGTGCATAAAATGAGTCGAGATAACCGCAACTCCAAATCGTTTTCATATAGGCACACACTAGAACCAAAACGTTAAGTTTATTCTCATTTTTAACATGTTAATTCTTGCTCCTAGGAATAACCATGGTAGCCGCAAGATTCTATGATCACAAGGATACCCTTAGCTACATTCCCAAACATTACAAAACCAAAGGACTCACCAAGGAACAAGTTGAAATCTTTAAGAGTCTAGAGACTAGGTACTTCCATGAGGGTAGAACCATTCACTCCTCTTTTATCGAAAATACCAATCTCCGTGAAGAGCTAGCCGCTATTCAATTCGATTGTCTCCTTGACATCGATGAACCTATTTGTCCTAGGTTTGTGTTAGAGTTTTATGCTAGTGTCACCGGTTTCATTGATGAAGATGATGAGTTTAGCCTTGAGTTTAAGATCAATCAAAATGACTACACCATCTCCTTAACCAACTTTGCTCAAGTGCTAGGAATTCCCAACCGAGGGACATGTGTCTACTCGGATAAGTGGTCACTCACCATCCTTGATGCAATCAATGACCGCTCTCTTCCCTACCAAACACCTTTAGCAAATAAGGATGTCATCCGTGAGCACCTATTTATCCCAAGGGGAGATACAACCCGAGTCACCCGAAAAGGAAAAGAAGTGAACCGAGATCCATATGGAATGGAGCTAAATGAACTTAAGCCCGAATTTAAGAAATAGGAAGAACTACTTAGAGCCAATGTCATTAGCACCATAGGGAATAGGGATCACATCAATGCTTGCCTTTGCCACATGCTCTACAACTTGTCCATCTGTCAACCATTCAACTTAGCCTACTACATCGCTAGGAGAATGATTGATATCCCAACTTAAGGATCGGTTGCTCTTTCGTATGGGATGCTTCTCACCCGTCTCTATAGAGCCTATGCCCCAATTCCACCAAGCCCAAAAGGGATGCACCTTCACTATGAGCTCATCCCTCACATTTTTGTGCCCTTGAGTGACGAGCGAGTTGCTAAGACAAAAGGCAAGAGAGCAAAACCTCCAACTCCATCATCATCATCATCATCAAATAGCTCCGAGGATGGTCTTCCAAACTCTCGCCTTCCACCTCATGAGTATTATGCATCTCTTACCGAGATCGAGAATGTATCAGCGGAGTTCAAGCAAACCAAGGGGATGTTCAAGTGCCTTGGTAGGATGTTGAACAAGATTTACAAGAAATTGGACAAGTAAAGGTCCTTTTAAGGAGTGTTTGGAACAATACATTATCTTTAATGTTTGATACAATTTGGTTGTTTTTATTTTGTAGGATGATAATATAACTAAAAACAATGATGTATGCTAACAATCTTATGCAGGGGGATAGCACAAGTATGCTATAAAATTTTACCCATTTTCACTATAATGTGAAAATCGCTTGGCCTCGCTCAAAATCTATGCTCCACTATGTTTGTGTATGTGTTATTTACTTTTCCTAACTAGAAGTAATTAATGTCACATGCTTTGAGCAAAATTTCAGGTTTCGAAAATATCCCCGACACTTAAAAATGTGTTCTGTCTGCTTTCGGTCTCCACGGATCAGACGGCACCAATTTTTTGGTTCCGTCTGTTATGCGAATTGGTACCTCCGTACATGTACAGGCGGCACCATTTTTTTGGTTCCGCCTGTGTAAAATTTTAGTGTCGTGGATCCTCCAGGTAACTTTTTGAATTTCGATCATTTCAACATTCCAAATTACCATATATTGCTTGTAAGTTAATCTTAACTAGTTTGTACCCATATTAGAACTAGTATAACAAACTTAGGCACATAAGAAATCCACTTCCCACCAAAATTCAAAATTTTGAAAAATTCACCCAAGGAGCCCTTTTGCATAAAGGAAGGAACCAAAATTTTGGTACCTTGCAATCCGTGGGTAATCTAATTGTTAGGATCTTACAATCATTAGAACACATTTATTGCAAATCTTTGCCTCTTCACTCCATCCCTCTTTTATGGCTTGACTTGGGTGATATGACTAGCATTTAACCCACTTCCAAATTATTAGGAACCTCATCCCTTCTATGGTTTAACATCAAATCAAACACATTTCTCCATAATTTTTCACTTCTATAAATTAAGAGGTTTTACCATGATCATCTTCACACCTTCTTCATTCTCACCATCATCTAGCAAAAACACAAGTCAAAATGACAAAATCTTCACCTTCAACCAAGCCTTGCAAGAAAACCGCTAGGATTAGTGTAAGGACTTGTTGTTTCGTCAACTTGAGCTCCTCATCCGAGTCATCTCCACTCACAATCTCATCTCCCATAAGGGATGACACAAGCCTAACCTTGGCTACTCCTACTCAATCACCCATTGTCATCACCACTCCACCACCCACAAAAACACCAACCTCACCACCACCGACACCCCTCCAAACATCAAAAACACCATCACCACCAAAGTCTCCAACCCTCATTCCTTTGGAGTTATTCTCCACTTCTCCAAATCCTTTCTTGGAGGACTTGGAAGATTTGCCTCCTAGGCCCAATCATCCACCACCATTGCCATCATTTGGCACTATTGAGCGGATCGCTCATGAGTCTCCTAGACCCTCGTTTGATCCAAACGCCCCGTTAGGGCCAAGACCTCTTATCTTCCACCCCATTCACAAAGACATCCATGGTCCTTTGTATGGGGATCAACTACTCCCCACATCAATGTCCCTTCACATAGAGGACATTGAGGAGTCTATGTGGGATGATCATCCCACAAGAGAGGAGATTCAAGCGAAACTCCAACATCTCCACCAATTCAAAAATATGGTGGATTCTCACCTAAGTGAGACTATGCAAATGCAAAATGCTTTGCTAGCCTCCATAATCACCACCCCAAACACCAACACCAATATCAACACATCTACCATTCCACCACCACAACCTCATCAACCATACTACCCCCTAGGCATGGTTGCTCAACGTGTGAGCAAAACGCCCAAACCGTTGATTAGACCCGGGTAATGGTCCATGAATTCCAAGAGGAAATGAGGTTCATCCTCAATCACATCCTTGAGCGACTCAACGCTCTTTCTCATCCACCATTTCATTAGAATGGTCCTAGATTAGCTCTTCTAAGCATTTTTTTTCTAGGATTTTTTTTTATTGTACTAAAACACTTCATTGTGTTCTCTTTTCATGGTTTTTAAATCATGAAAAATTTTAACTAATGAATGGTGTTTTCTATATTATTGGTGCTTATTACATAGTGTTTGGAAATGCTTGTGAATAATGATTATTACTAACAAATTTTTTTGTAGCTTTTTCACAATCCATGTATCTTCCCATTGGCACCCAATTTAGGGGGAGCTTTGATCAAGGGGGAGATAATGGCTCGGGCTCATTATCCATTTCGCATCGCATCTTCTTTTTGTTGAGACAAAAAGGGGGAGAAATATAAAGAACTTGGTTATATTTGACTTTTCTGAAAAAGTCAAACTGTATACATTGACTTTCTGAAAAAGTCAACATGATACTTCATTGGTAATACTTGACTTTTTGAAAAAGTCAACTGCATACTTTGACTTTCTGAAAAAGTCAACATCATGCCTCAACTAGTGAAGACTTTGACTTTCTGAAAAAGTCAAACATCATATACTTGCATTATCATTCTTTTCAAGTTCTAAAACTAATATTTTTATAACTCTTGTACAATCTTTGTATCTTTTATAAAAATAAAATTTATATTTTGTCCTCAACAAAAAGGGGGAGATTGTTAATGCAAATATCGTCATTAAACGTTATTTATATTTTTGATCTTTACCTAAGTTTTGTTAACGACAAAAGTAAATTTAATTTTTATAAAGCTTAAAGCTTGTCAAGTTTAATAGATATTAAAACAAGCTTTTTCAAACAATATCTTCATCACTCAAGCATTTACATTGTGATTAATCATATCTTAATATGACTCTAACCATAATGTATGATAGTAGTTTTTAGAATGTTTTAGTTTCTTAAAAACTAAACATTACTTATGTATTTGCATATTTCTAAAAATAGAAAAACAACATATGACATCATGTGATGCATCATGGAAATCATTGAAAGATTTCATTAGATATTTTGTATAGATTTGGACTCTTCGTATCTTGCACAATCTTGCATAGATCCAAAATCTATAACGGGCGGAACCCTTTTATGGGGTCCGCGGTCCGTGGTGCCTGCTGATGGTTTTGGCTATAAATAGCAAAGCCAAACCAAGTAGTTTTTCATCCCTTTCTATCATACTCTCATACATATCTTCTCTCTAACCTTTCTAACTCAGTTTCATATCATATTAGTGATCTCTTTTGTAGCAAAGAAGATCAAGTCACATTCAAGCTTCAACGAGAAGTTGGAAGTCTTGTTTGTTTAGTGTTGTATGATCTTGTGTTGATTCATACTTCATTGTTGTACTAAACTATCATAATCTTGTGAGTGTGAGTGGTTAGTATTTTAGTCCTCAAAATACATTGTGTGTGGGATTGGTTGTACCCTTGGAAAGAACTCGACATTTAGCTTAGTGTCGAAAATAGTGTAAGCGAAGTGTAAAGGTTTCTCCACCGGTGAAAGGGGCTTGTTGACTAGTGAAGTTAAACTCTCGAGTGTGAGACTCGGGGAGTGGAGTAGGGCAAGGAAAAAGAGTCCTTGTAGACCGAACCACTATAAACAACTTTTTGTGGTTTGATCATTTCTTTCCTTATTTACTCTTTACATATTGCTTACATATTTCATTAACATATCTAAGATCAATATCAATTGATCTTTCAATAAGTTTCAAAATAAAGTTTTTAATTGGTAAACTATTCAACCCCCCTTCTAGTTTTCTACAGCCTATATAATAAACGACTCCTCATTTAGTTTTCTACATGCAGAAAAAACGCAACTCCACTGCAAACGATTTCCAGCAATTCCTTCGATCAGAAATACACAAAGCTTCAGTGATTTCAGGCAAGTGTGTCTAGTCCGGCTATACAACAGCTTTTTATGTTGTACCCTGGGAAACAGACGACGAATCTGTTTTAAGGGAATCGTGTTAAACACGAGCCTCGTGCCACTGTCTTCACTGTTTTTGTTTTATTTTATTGAATAGCATTTGTCTTCTGCTTCTACTCCATTCTGTCTGTTATATAATTTTATGTCTTTTATTTTTTTTTTGTTATTATTGATTGTAATCTGATTTCATTATTAAAAATGTACGCCATTTCCCACAGTTTTAAAACAGATTCGGTTTAACCGAATTTAAAAACAGTTTGTTAAAATCGGATTAATTATTAACATACTTTTATAAATTGTTTTCTGTCGAAACCTAGTTGAGTTTCTTTGGAAATCAATTTCAATTAAACATATTTAAAAATACAGATTTGGATTACCGATCTATAACGTTTTTTAAGCAGTTGTTTTATCAGTTTATAACGAAACCAAGATTGAGTTTCTATTAAACTGATTTACACGATCCATCGAAACCAAGATAGAGTTTTGTTGTATTAGATTTGGTACAAGTAGATACCATTTACAACAGTTTGTTTAACTGTTTGTGTTTGAATCTTTCAGGATGACAAACACCACTACCCCTCCTGTGACTACTCCTGTTAACGTAATCGGTGCGCCGATTACTAACACGATTACTAATCATGCTTGAGAAACCGAGAGAAATTCAATGGGCAGAATTTTAAGAAGTGGCAAATGAAGATGTTCTTATATCTCACTACTTTGAACCTTGCGCGGTTCTTAAAGAGAACCCACTAACGTGGAACCTCCTGAAGGTAAATCCTCTAATCAACAGTGTTCAAGCCTTGGAAGCATGGAAACATTCAGACTTTTTGTGTCACAACTATGTTCTGAATGGTTTGGTGGACTCTTTGTACAACGTGTACTGCAAGACCAAGAATGCCAAAGAATTATTGGAGTAATTGAAACGCAAGTACAAAACTGAGGATGCTGGTACAAAGAAGTTTGTGGTAGCTCGTATTTTGGATTACAAGATGGTTGATTCAAAGAATGTGATGAGTCAGGTTCAATATCTGCAAGTTTTGCTACACGACATTCATGCTGAGGGAATGACCTTGAGTGAAACTTTTCAAGCTGCTGTTATTATTGAAAAGTTACATCCAAGCTGGGTAGAATTCAAGAACTACCTGAAGCATAAGCGAAAGGAGATGAGTGTTGAAGACTTGGTTGTTCGTCTTCGTATTGAAGAGGACAACAATCTGGCTTAGAAAAACACTTATACGCTGATTCTGCCAAGGCAAATATGGTTGAGCATGCTTCGTCATCTTCAAAGTCCAATGTCAAAGGTAAAGGCAAAGGAAAAGGAAAGAATGACAAGAAGATCAAAGGGAAGTCTGAGTACCTTGCTCCTAAAGCTGCAATTGTGAAACAGAAGTTCCAAGGGGTGTGTTTCAATTGTGACCAGCCGGGTCACCGTGTTGCTAACTGTAAGATGCCGAAGCGGGTGACTCCACGCCAGGCTAATATGGTAAATGAAGATGTGGACATGATTGTTATGGTGTCTGACGTCATTGCCATGATCTCTGAAGTTAACTTGGTAGGTTCCAACAACAGGGAATGGTGGGTTGATATTGGGGCTACCCGTTATGTGTGTGCTGATAAGGTCAGTTAATTACGTTTTTTGCCCTGGTCCAAAACTATTTGTGCAAATCAAGTCCTAATCAAGTTTTCTAGTGTTACAAATCATGTACAATGCATAATCAAGTCCAATAAATATATAAAAAATATAAATTATATAAAATAAATAAAAATGACATAAGTGAAATGTAATTAATAGCGGTTTCCTTACAATGTTTTGAGATGAAAGAAAAAGATGATAAAAAAACAAAACAATATTACAAACACCAAAATCACTGACCAATATTACCCAAGCTTCCAAGTCTTTTACCCCAACCAATACAAAACCTTATAAACCTTGATCAAAATAATCCAAGAACACATGCAAATACCCTTAAAATCTTCCAAAATAAACCCAAGAAATGGTGAGGTTGATGTGTTGTTTTGAGTGAAATAAACCAAGGATCTTAGCTAGAAATTCTAGACTTCAACTTAGATCACAAGGACATAACAAAATCAAGATTTTAGTGTGGTATTGGTGATGATTTTGGTTCGTTCATAATGAGAAGGAGAAGGGGAATATATTGTTTTATTGATCAAATGAGAAGTGTAGTAGATTTAGATGAGTTATCACTTAGTGCTTACATGCAAGTAAGTGGAATACATGTGTATTATGGAAGAGTTAGCTTTTTTATCTATAATACAAGTGTCTCATGGGTGTCAAAACATAGGGATGTTATTAATAAGTTGGTTATAATGTGTAGTTTGATCCCGGTAATTGAAACGTGTTGTTTTTAAAACGTAAAACTTGATATTAATAAAAAAAACATATTAAATTGTTAAAACTTATCAACATAACCTATTTTAGTATTTAAGATGAGACATAAGTCCATAGGAATGTTTAAACGTCGTTTAAAACTGAAAACGTAGACCGTAAATGCGTAAAACGTAAATTAGGCAAAGTTTATGTAAAAATGAAAAAGTGAGAGCATAATATGTAAAATGTTGTATAACAACGAGCCTAGTACCACAATGTGAACAATAAGCAAGGAAATATAAGAGAATATGAAAGAGAAATATATAACTTGTTATTGGTGTGTCTTCACATTACATTAGGTGCCTCTATTTATAGGGACCTTAACATGAATGGTATTAAGTACAAAATGGGATGTTACAAGATCAATCATAAAGGTGAAGGTTACTAGTTAGGAGATATGAATGTGAAGATTAATGTGTACAATCATATAATAAATATATTCATAACATTCCCCCTTGATTGTACATCATTCAAAATACGCTTTGGATACCGCCTCATTAAAAACCTTGCTAGGAAAAACCCAGTGGGAGAAAAACCACAGCTAAGGGAAAAAGAGTGCAGTGCGTATTATTCCCCCTCATAATCACTTTACTTGAGCTCACTAAAATGCCGCATTCCGATGCCATATACCAATTTCTTAAACGCTGAGGTAGGGAGTGCCTTGGTAAATAAATCGCTAGATTGTCGCTGAGCGAATCTTTTGAACAATAATATCGCCATTCTTTTGTAAGTCAAGAGTGACAAAAAACTTCGGTGAAATGTGCTTGGTTTTGTCACCTTTAATAAACCCTTCCTTCAGTTGACAATGCATCCAAAACACTTTCCCGGCTTGCTTCATGTATCGCTAGAATTTCTGCATGGTTGGATTAAGTCGCTGAGATCATCTGCTTAACTAAACGCCATGAAATTGCAGTTCCTCCTCTTGTAAATACATATCCAGTTTGAGATCAATAATTGTGAGGGTCAGACATATTGGAAGATATGTAATCTCCTTATATAACTCAAATACCTCTAATCAATATCCTATAAGATATGGACATCCATATTATAATTATCCATAACACTCCCCCTTGGATGTCCATTTAAGGACTATGCCTTGTTAAAACCTTACTAGACAAAACCCGAGGGACAAAAATCTAGTGAAGGAGAAAAAAATACATAATTCCTTTATACGTTCGGGGATGTTGCCTCATTAAAAACCTTGCCGGAAAACCCTATGGGGACAAAACCATGGTCAAGTGAAAAAGAGTGCAACGTGTATCTTCTATCCCCCTGATGATCAAATCACTTAAATCTCTTAGTTGGTGCAATCCAATATAATAAACCAACTTCTTTAATGTCAATATAGTAAGTGTCTTGATAGCATATATGTTTGATTCTCATATAAACAAGTGTTCTCTACTTAACCTTCACATATCAAGAAGGATTAAACATATGTCATACTTATCATTATACGAGCATATCTTCGTACTTCACAAGTTATATAGTATCAATGAATGCAAAGTAAATGATACATTATATCAATTATGACCACTAGTGAAAACAATCAATGTTTTATATACATTTAACTATGACACCTATAAATCGATATTCTGATCATCATCTTTATAAGTAAAGGGGCCTTTATTCATCAATTGACCTCATAAACATAAGCTTCATTTATCTATATAAAGATACATAACATCTTTCTTTAGCTTTCATTATGCACAATGATTTCATCTTTAAGATGTTTAATTGATAAAACATGACAAAACTTTGTATTTAATTTCAAGGTATTCAACCGTCTTGAAAAACCTCCTCATGAGTTTCATTCACATTTACCTCATCAAACCATATGTAACTTATACCATATTCAAATACAAATCACTTTAAAACTAACTTGGGTAAATTTTGTTATTTCAATGGCTCATTTTAAACTAATACAATATTGCCTTTCACTTATATAGTGATTTATTCAACTTGATCAAGTGTTATTCTTGAAAATTTCTTATATGCTTTCAAAGATTTCAAACGACGAGACATGCTTCATGCATTTTATATCCCTCATGGAATCCCAACTTCAAATGAGCTGTATTCATTTTCTTTTAGACGCATATCAATTATTTATCAGATTGCCAGACTTATACAATATTCAAATACATTATTTGATCCACCACACACAATTTAATTTCGCTATCTCATAACGACGGATGCACATCCAATAAGTTTACACCTTTATGTATACTGACTTTAAGTCCCAATCACATGTCTCATCACAAGAGACTTCAATCCTTCAGTATTTACTTGCGTCATTAAATTTGGCCATTCATTAATCCAAGATCCTCACATTCATTTTAGCGTTATATTATTTACTTGCATAATCATTCATATGTAATAGTACTATCGACGTCGATTTATTTATTTTCGATTCCACACTTTACTAGACATTATATTATATCATTTATTGAGATCTTATATAATTTCATTCACCCGGGAATTTTCAAGAACCATCATGTCTAGTGTCTCTTTAAGAGACTATGGGGTTTTTATTACCTCGATTCGACCATCTTAATTTTCTTGCTCCATTTCATTTATTCATTCGAGGACTTTTACTTGGAATCGATTAGTCTATCATGCTGCAGCCATGCCATAGACTCACTATCAATAATTGGTTGTCATGTTGGGACATACATTATAATTGGAGCACTATCAGCGTATATATGATCTAGTCACTTCTTTAGGTCACTAAACATATCTGGCAAGTACTAGATCTGGAATATAAATTGTCCCTTAAACTTCAAGTTCATATTCATTAGTGTGAGGATCAACATTGATATTATCATAATTTATTCCAAATTTTTTTTCACGCTCATTCTTCCCTGAATGAATTATCAATTTCAACATCCCAAATTTGTGTGCGTTGTGGTGGATTTACAATACAGGTTCCGCACATTTACACAAAACTTTATATGGGAAATATATGGTCAGTGACCAAGACTATTCTAATGGGGAGGATTCATATAGATTGTTGGCAAGATGCGAAGTCATATTTTTTAACATGCCCCATAAACTAAAAGTTTTATTCTCACAATTATTGGCTTTGCAATCAACTCAAGACGCGTTTTATAAACGTTTCAACAAAAGAAATTCGTGTATGAACATTGGATACGTAAAGTTCAACATTTATTCCAATGATTTTCCAACATATAGAAGTATTCACCACCATTTCCAAAGATACAATATGGAAACCATGCTAGCATTTAATAAGATGAGCCATTAATCACGCTAACCTTACGCTATGTATTTGATGATCATTTTGACGATGCATCGATTTTAAAACTCAAAATGATCCACATGGCGGATGTATATGCCTACATACATCCCCTTTATATTCTTTCTGAAACTTTATAGGACAAAGTCCTCACTTCAATATGGTGATGATATATGAACAATTAACTTCTATTGAGAACAATCAATTTTCTCTTTGAAGAAATTTATAGTTCTTCTATACATTTCGCATGTTCATTGACCCGGGATGGTCCACCGGTCATGCCAATTCCTACAATAATCTTGGCTCATATTGACACCAAAGAATCAATTCGAATATGGTACATGTACTAATTAATACATTACATGAGACGATAATTAGAGGCAATTCATAGTTATCATAAAAGGAAAACCAATAGCAGAAGATGATGATTGAATATAAATGTTTCGTAAAATCAATAATAGACCCTATATTTGTATATTGGGATAGAATTGCATGTCCCTACTGTAAGTTAATGCCAATAAGTAATAAGTCTATTTTTCCATTATTTTCTCTCAAACTAGCAATAGACCATACATACTTATTTGATTATATTCCTATTGTACAAAATTTTAATTAAGAACCTTGGCAGTTAATGATGATCTTTCCATGTATCTTTTATAAATCGCAATAAAAACATCTACATTATAGTCAAGATCGAATAACTTAACATAGCAAATAATTTTAAATTATTTAGTTCACGTAAAATGTAAAAGCATGATACTTCTCACATTGCCACAAGTTCTATGTGATTATCATGATTTTCACTTTTTAGCCTCTTAAAGTGGTAATATATGTACAACTAAATTATTTACATTATGCGAAATAATAATCCTTTGCATAGTCAGAAAGATACGTAAACCTTTACTCCTATTAGTAAATTCATGTAATCTTATAATTTCAAACAAATATCATATTTTTCTTGTTTGAAGATGGTACAATTTGTAACACCCCAAATTCGGGTATACGCAGCGGAATTCAAACTGTGTGTTACTTCATGGCTCAACAGTTACAATAACAGAAAACGAACTCTAATTGTATCATTTTAAAAGATTTATCATTCGATTTATATAAATATCAGAGTTTACAAAATGAGGTCCCAGTGGTTTTACAGTTTATTAAATAAGTTATCGAATGATAATATAGCCTTCTTGAGTATCCGTTCCCTTCCATGCCATCCTCGTAAATTATGAACCTGAGATAAACATGCTAAAAGTCAACACAAAGGTTGAGTGAATCCATAGTGTTTGAATAATAATCATTTGAACACAAGATAAGCAAGATAGTAAAATCAAGAATATTGCGGTCTGATATATTGCCTAAGTCTCATGACACGCAAACCTTATGATGCGGCGTCATAATAATGACGTGAGTTACAAACACCATAATGATGATGTGAGCAACAATGCCCTCTGGTAGGAGTTTGCCATTCTCCTAGTATTCTCAAATAAGCGTGCATTTGGTTACCTATCCGCTAACACAAATGGGCGCCAACCGCCAATAGATCTATTCACGATATTCGCGTTCACTCGCAAGTGATTAATGGTTCATGATTTGAGGGACTTTCAGTGGCAATAGTAGGTACTTAGGCAATATCAATCAGGATAGCATACATAAAAATACTTGTGTTCGGTTTTTGTAGCATGTATCTCCCCACAAGTTTTGAAAACAATTATGTAAAAGTGGGACTATGAACTCACCTCGGTGTTATCGTAGTTTGGATGGAAAACAAATTAGATAAAATGAACAAATTGCTCCGACTCTTGACCTGATTTGGTATATCTTGTATTTAGTATTCGTGTTCAAGTTTATGCGACGATAATGTTCTTTCTATAACATGAAGTCTCTACAAAAATTAAATATACTTATCATACTTATTATTATGACTTAAATGATTAATAATAAGTTTTTATCAAAACCAAAGTTGTTAAATATTTTATGTTTCCAAAATGTTATAATTTACAATTTTAAGTATTCACAGTTTTTACCCTTGTACTTTCAAAATGACACTTTAAACCCTCAACTATGGGTTATTGACAAAATCAGCCCTTGTATAATTAACTTCACAGAAATTACATTTTTAGTCCAAGAAAAACTTTATCTTACAAAATTACAATTTTTATGCTTAAAATTTTATAAGAGAAATTTACTAGTTTTTGGCCTAAATGGATAAAAGTACGGGTGGATAAAAGCGAGGCCTTAATAGGTTTTTACTACGTTCTTGATCCTTTCAAGAGTTTGGCTGGTGGTCTTTCTAATGGTTCAAACTAGAGGTCTTATGCTCTTACGGTTTGGACTTAATGATTTTCCAAGGTAGAGGGGTTAGGTTCCTTTTGTTGTTTTTGGGCGATAACAGGGCTAAAAGAAGGCAGATTTTACACGAGACCAGCTAGGGTTTCTACAACACATTTGTCCCTTCAACAACTAGGGTCAGAAGCCCTTCTAAATGGTATAAGTCTCATGCCCTAGTCGTCTTTGATTAGAAAGATACAAGTCCACAAACATGGCCACTTGGCCATGACGTGTTTTATGAAAATTTCAGTTTTAAACTATATCTTTTGCATGCGACCTTGTGAAATATGGTTTTATTCATTTCTAATGTTTCTAAGATGGTTCCTAATCAATTTTATCGAAAATCCCGTGTTTTCCACATATTTGTTGTAAAAAGCTTTTTGGTGTTTATGACTTGTGACCAAAATGATGGGTTGTTTTTAAACATAACGACTAGGCATTTTAACTGGGTTATGGGGCGTTCTAGAGTGTCCTAGGTGGTGTTTACAACGGTACTTTGGTTGGCCTTAATACCTTTGACATGATGTAAATAAATAGGGCGCAAGTAGGGGGTGTTGGGCTGTTTTTTTTGTAAGATATACCTAACAGCTGTTGGGATTTTTATTAAATTTTGGCTTTTTTATGCGTTTTCTAGACCCGTGCTCCTGAGTTTTTGAAGAAAACGTCGTTCCGGACAACTTTCGTGTTTTAACTTTTTCACGAAACGGAGCAGAAATGCCTCGTTTCGCGTGCCCGAGTGTTCTGTCCACAGAAATTTTCCGACAGATTTTTGGTAACTTCTTTAGACCATAACTTTTGACTCGTGTACTCGTTTTAAGTGATTCAAATTGCTACGTTTTTCTTATAAAATCCTTTTTAACAGTATGCAATTGATATTAAAATTTAAAACGACATAGAATGAGTTTAATAGACTTACAAACTTGAGATTCGACTAGAACTAGATTGGCTTTCAAATGGAACAAGACTCTTTCCCTCCTCCCAGGCTCTAATGTACCCTTCCTTCTTCCTTCTCTTAGACTTAGAAATCAGTAAGTATGTGTGTGTGAGAGTGTTTGTGTGTTTTCAAATGGTGATGAGATAAAATGGGAATGTATGGGTCGATTTATATAGGGTGAAGGATTAGGATTTGTATGGCTACATATAGGAACACTTGTTCAAGAGAACATGGAACATGGTGTTTATAAGATGTCCATACATTAGGTTGTTGGTTCGAATGGTTCAAAAGACGCCAAGTATCTCCATTCTTAACCAAGGGTAGAAGAGGAGGGATGTTGTGTCTAATTTATGTTCATACTTTAGGTAGTTGATTCAAATGGTTTTTACAAAGAACACATTTACTTGTTTTCCTTCATTTAAATCGAATGGGTTAGGAAGAGAACACCTAGGCGCATACTTGTTCAATTTCCTAGCCACAAGGGTGGAAAATCTAGGGGACAAGGTGGTGTGTTCATCTATGGTGCAAGGAACTAATTGTGATTAAGGTAATTACATGTAGTATATGGTAAATGTTTAGTTCAATTTTAACTAAGGTAACATGGGGGGCGTTAGGCTTAGGGTGTAGTACCTAGGGCTTAGTGTGTTGTACATGGAGTCTAGGTGAAGTAGTAACTTGGTTTTAGGGCTTAGGTGAAGTTAGTTTATGTATTTAAATTTAATCTTAGATTAATATAGTTTATGTATATTAAATAAGTAACCTTTATGCATAGGATACTTGTACCACAAGCATTAGAGAGTTGTACATTAGGTTTGAAAATTTAGGAAAGTCAATTTTAAGGGCTTGTGCAATATAGGTTTGTATCATGTGCTTTAAGGTAGGTACATTGAGGTTTATAATATAATTTATATAAGTATTAAGCTTGTATGCATTAAAGACTTGTACATATGCTTGAAAGACTTGTACATTAATATTTTGAAAATATATCATGTACATAAAATCATAGAGTTGTATATTAGGGCTTGTAACGGAATTAAAGTATAGCTAGGTTTCGTGCTTTAATGACTTGTACTATAGGTATAAAATGTTGTACTTTAGGAATTATGATTTAGTTGTGTAAAATCATAGCTAAAATAAATTAGGGCTTCGTGAAAACTCTAATAAATGGCTAACGTTTAGTTCGAAAGTTTAAGTATGTTAACGAAATAACGTAAAGTGGTAAATAAAAGTTGAAAACCTTTATAGTTTTACATATAAAGATGTTTATGTTTATTAAAGATGTGAGTTCATCACATTGGCTAGTTTTTGTGATCAAATAAAAGAATATTGTTTCTTAAAAAAAATTGGATGTAGAAAATGGATAAGTATTCTTTCGTTAGAATAATATATTAGTTTAATACGAGGTGAAATTTACCGGTGGTTACACAATTCAAAATCAGAGAAACTTCGAGTACCAATTAATTCATTATGGCATATCATTGTTTTTGTGGTATAAAAATGCACAACAAAAATTGATGCAGCCTTAGCAGATAGTTTGGAACACATATATAAGAGATAAACTATCTAAACTATCTTTTGTAATCACATACACTCGAGAAAATAATCACACAACATGCATGTTCTAAATGCATATAACATATTATTGCCACTCACTTGGTATAAATTGTAAATATATCTTCAATTTTTTTCTTCTATATCACATATATGTCACATATTATTGTCACATATTACTGTCATATATTTTCTTAACATGTTTACATCGTTTATGATTGATAGCACAAAGTATGTCTACATGCATGTGAATAGGTAACCACTATAATTAACATATTCATGCTCCCAGAGCGAATCGACTAATTTATAAGTATGTTAAACAATTTTTTTCATCGAGTTGAATTATCACAAAATCAACGTTACACAAAACTATATAAAGATCGAGAATATCAAGAGCAATCAAGATTTTAGGTGATATATCGAATTTTACATCAAAGCCAAATCAATATCACAATAGAAGATGTCATCAAAGTTATATAATCTAAATTCAACAAATTTTATATAAAGTAACGGTTATTTTAGTAAAGAAATTATATACATCACAAAACCGTAAATACATTCAATAGATATCAAAACAATTTGCAACTCAATCATAAGATTACATATGTATGATTATTAAACAAGCGAATTCATGTAGTGAGTATTGTACATGATAGTATAGAAAAATATTTTGAGATAAAGTTTTTCTTTTTTAACATGTTTTTGCAATAAAGAAAAATTTAATAGTAGCTTCTTCTGTCTTCTTTATATTTTATGCACAAACAATAGTAAATAATTACCATTATCCTAATATTTTAAGTCATTCTATATATTTTTTTTTAATGTAAGACTATTGAAGAATAATAAATTTAATTAATGAGTAACGGTTACAAAATTAAAAAGATATTAAAGAATAATAAAGTTAGTAAGTAAGGGTTGTCAAATTTGAAAATAGAACAATAATATCATTATGAACTTAATAAACGATTTTAAAGAACTTAATAAATGATTCATATTTACTTTTGGAACAATTAATACAATACAAAAACAAATCGTTTCCTTAAGTAAACCAAAACCCACATCGAATATACATGTAAGTGAAAACTAATAATTAACAAACTAACAATTGTATAATGAGATCTCAAAAATATGGCACACAAGCAAAATACATGTGACAACCTATATATTATGACTTACACACATTCAGATTAAGCGTTGCATATATTAGATTGCAGATATGAACATATTCTTCACATACACTTCGTACACACATACATATATACAAATACTTTGTCAAATATAATAAGTTTAATTCATATTTAAACATGTCATTCACAACCAAATATTATGAGAAGAAAAAACAAAGGCTAGTGTCAGGTCATGAATAAATTAACACATTAGATTATGATCAAATATAGAAGTAGTAAAAACTTTGGTAAATATTTAACCAAGTAGAAATTTACTATATGACACAAAATCTTACCCTATTACAATACATGAATAATCAAAACAACTTATGTCCTATCACGAGATCATCCATATAAAAGTAAGACTACTGTGATCAACTAATTGACGATGAAAGCATATATCAACTTTAAATATGTTTATCTTAATGTTAGATAAACATATAACATAACAATAAATTGACTATACTGAGCATGGCACATGTAATAATTTGTCATATAACTTGATCATGCAGTTTACATAAACGCGACATATATTTGGAATTTGAAAACTTGATATTTAGAGTAAACTTACTTGCAAGATAATAAAATGAAACTTAAAAGATCGAAGGCGTCTTTGATAGCGTGTTGTATAACAACGAGCCTAGTACCACAATGTGAACAATAAGCAAGGAAATATAAGAGAATATGAAAGAGAAAGATATAACTTGTTATTGGTGTGTCTTCACAATACATTAGGTGCCTCTATTTATAGGGACCTTAACATGAATGGTATTAAGTACAAAATGGGATGTTACAAGAGCAATCATAAAGGTGAAGGTTACTAGTTAGGAGATATGAATGTGAAGATTAATGTGTACAATCATATAATAAATATATTCATAACATAAAATATTTATTTAAGGTAATTAAAATGTGTAAAAGATGTAGACTAACGTAGTGTTTAGTATATGTCGTAATCAAAGCCGTAATGAAAAAGATTATTACAATGTAATGAATAAATGTTGTTTGTTTACATTTATAGAATATAATGATTCATTACAAATAATGACCCATTACACCAAAACCATTCCTTAGGGGTCCCTTATTTTTTTTTCATTGCATCTTGTAATGGAATCAAAATTACATAAAATTCCATCATTAATTAATCACATTAAATAAATTTTCTATCATTAATGGGTATTTTAGTCTTTTTATTATCGATTTCATTACGTCTTATCATACAAACCAAACATGATTAATAACTAAAATGAATCATTACATTACACTCTTCATTCCATTACATCGTTTATTCCATGCAGTTGACATTTCATTCCGTCTTATCAAACGAACCCTAAATATTAGTATTAGTGTGTTGTAAAATGTTTAGATGTGGTTCTTATTATGTGCAGGATAACCTTACGATTATGCATAAAGTTTAAAATTTTACGCAACTTGGATAAAATATTCAAGTTTAATGGTAAATGTTAACGTAAAATCCCCGGTTGTTATAACAGCCATTAGGGGTGTTATCGGTTCAGGTTGAGTCGGATTTTGAGTTTTTAAAAAGTGACCCGTAACTCGACCCGATAAGAAATCGGGTTATCGGATTCAGGTGTTATCGAATCGGGTTATGTTGTGTCGGATGATTCGAGTTGTCAGCTGAGCGTATGTAATCAGCGACAAGTGAGCGCCTGTAATTTTCTTATAGATATGACTAAATATGCATGAAAACTAATCTGTAACCTCATAAGATCAAAAGCAAAATAAATCAAGTTATAATATTAGTTGTTGTCGTTACTTGGGACTGTTTAATATGACAAACCACATATGGATGTAGCTTCTTTTTCTTTCGGTAAGCTACATGTAATTAGTTTACATTTGTATTATACGATTAAACAATATTAGTATCCATTAAATTGAGCGAAAGTATATATTATACCATTTGCAATATAGAGACACTTTATTTTGCATACTCAAAAATTCTTGCATACTAAGGGATAAATCTCCACCTTTCATCTAATTTGATCTAATTATGGTTATGGGGTGAGATCAATAAATATCACATAAAAATTAAAGATCAAATGGATGAATCTCAACCATTCATTTTTTATCAAATTAATTAAAATTCATTTTCACCCTTATATTTAAAAATTAAATATCTCACAAACCGTTAATAATTAGATAAAACTAATTATACCATTGCGACAAGAATAAAATTATCTTTCAATAGAGATCCAATATTGTATACTTTCGACGAACTTATTTTTTATCGTTTTTTACGGGTTTCGATATGTTACACTATAAATGAAAATTTATAAAAAATACTATTTTGTGTTAACACAACCCCAAAACTACAAACCCTAAACCCTAAAAACCCTAACCCTAAACCCTAAAAACCCTAACCCCTACCCTAAAAACCCTAACCCCTAAATCTTAAAACCCTAACACTAAACCTTAAACCCTAAAACCCAACCGCTAAACAAAAAAAACCTAAACCCTATCCACATAAACCCTAAGAAACCTAAACCCCTAACTCCTAAAAGCTTAACCCAAAAAGTCAAACCCCTAAACCCTAAACACCTAAACCCTAACCGTAAACCCTAAACCCACGAAAAAATCGGAAAAAAAAATTTCGTCAAAAGTATATGATGTGGGATATCAAATTAAAGATAATTTTATGCTTGTCGTGATGGTATGATTAGTTTCGTCTAACGATCAATGGTTTGTGAGATTTTTAGTTTTTAAAAAGAGTAAATTACACCGTTCGTCCTTGTGGTTTGCGTTGACCGCAGGGTTTAGTCCTTTGACCCAAAAAATTGCAACCCGACGTCCTTAAGTGTGAAACGTTATGCACCGCTTAGTCCTCGACCAAACGACGTTAAGTTTGACCGTTAAACTCGGGTAAAAATACTAAAATACCCTCCTTATCTTTTTTATTTTTGTCTTTTGTTTCCCTTATAGCAGATTTGTGCTATCTTCTCAAAACCTTATCACATTCTTTTTTTTTACGCTCTTGTCTCCCCATCCTCAAACAAACATAAAATCGAATCCTTCCTCCCTTCGAAAATGCAAAAGATTATCACCTTCCATTCCACAAATAGATCCCTATTAGCCTAGACATCACATGAAGCATGCTATGGAGGATTTAAGAGAGCCAAGAAAGGGTAACACCCTATACGCGAGGTCAAAAGTGCTAGAGCTATCAATTCCTTAACCCCAACTATAATTAGAGCGAATTGATCATAGTCTTCATCATCATCCTCAAAAGATCCGAAAATTAGGGTTGAGTAAATCAAAGGGCTTTTTGAAATTGATTGAGGGGTTTTATTCTTGGGTGAAAGAGGAAGCTATCCCGTAAGTTAATTGGTCTAAATCGAACCGGGTCACCTCCAATTGGAGTTTTTGTGTTCGGTGTTCATAAAAATAGTGTAAGAATATATTCTTGTTTCTTCCTCAATCCATTTCATTGTAATCACATTTTATTAATTTCGAATATATTCTTGTTGCTTTTGTTGTCGAGGCACAAGAAAGAAAAAAAATAATAATAATTTTTTTAACTTGGCATGATTAATTTTTCATTAAAAGTTGTTTCCACGCTTTTCGCCTTCATGAGAGGTGCGATTTAGTTAGAAGACCGAGCTCGCCAAATGCTATGGGAAGAAATTCAAATGAAGACTGATGATTTTGTGGAAATGATGTTGATTGATGGTTGTTTCATTATCGAGCTTTTTTACAAGTCTTGTTGTAAAGGAATTAGACGAAAGAGGGATCCGCTTTTCACGACATACCAAGTGTTTTTTCAGTTGAGGCATGACTTGATTTTGCTCGAGAATCAGATCCCTTTCTTCATCCTTCAACATTTGTTCAACCTTGTGCCTATTCCTAAACAATAAACTAGATCCGATGCGTGGTGGTATTGGGTACTTGTTGATAAGAATGGATAGATGGCTTGATGAAATTCTATCTTTGTGTTTGTAATTTTTTTTTAAAAAGGAGCAATTTGTTGTTTGATTTTGTTGTGTTTGATGAAATTCTATCTTCTTTATATGTTCTTAATGAATAATGGAACGGGTTTGTGATTTTTAGTTCATAGTTGCCTCGAATTATTTGTTTGTATGTTAAATTGGTTGGAATTTTTAATGTGTTCTATGTTTGTGTTGATTGATGTGGATTTTTGGAAAGGTGCCTGGAAAATTGAGAAGTATTGTTGATGTAAAAGATGAAGGATGTAGAAGATGAATCAGAGAAAGAAAAAAGAGTATTGAAAAGTAGTGTTTATGATAAAGAATGGGAAATGACTTGGTATACCCCCAAAGGAAAACAACTTAACGAGAGTTAACAAGAGTTAGTGGGCCCAAGTTAGAGCGGATGGGACGAACAATTTTAACGCATAACGCTTCACACTTAAGGACGTGACGGTGCAATTTTTTGGTAAAGGACTAAACCCTCGCGGCCAACGCAAACCACAAGACGAACGGTAATTTACTCTTTTAAAAATGAAGAAATTTATTTTATTGTTTATGAAAAACGAATGGTTGAGAATGGTTTATTTTATCTTTAGCTTTCGATCTTATTGAACCAAACTCTATGGTTATTAACGCAAGATTTAATTGTCGAAAACCAAGTCCATGTTTTTTCTTTGTTTTTCTTTTCTTTTTATATTTCTTATTTATTTTCTTATTATTCTCTTTTTAATCATTCTAACTCCACGTTTTTTTCGCTTTTAAATTTTGATCCGCTTATTTTGCCGATCACCGTTTTGTTTATTCATACATTTTCGCCCCGCTTTCAAACGCTTTGTTTCATCCGCTTTTTATTATCTGCCATCTGAGCCTTTTCTTATTCCGTCTTTTATTTTATCGCTCGTCCGCTACACGCTGGCCCGCTTTCGCTTTCATTCCTACATTATTCATTCTTTTATTGGCGTCCGTTTATTCTGCACATCTTCGCGATGTCCACGCTTTGTCGGGCTTACCGCCGCCGCTTTTCTGCGACGCTGGCCTGCTTTCACACGCTTTCTGCTTTCTTACGCTTTTGTCCATTCGAGGCGATATTCGCTTTCATTACGCTTTCCACTTACTTTTACCGCTTTTTTTTTCTTAATCTTATGTTTTCGCCCGTTTTACGCTCGCCCCGTTTTACGCTCTGTCCATTTTCGTACATTTTTCGTCGTTTTTTATGTTTTCGTCCGCTTTAATGCTTTCATCTATTTTCTTACGCTCTCCGCTTTTACGTTTCCGGCTTTCTTTCTAAGGTATACGCTTTCGTCCGTTTTTACCATGTCTTCATCCGTTTTATATCGCCATCCGCTTTTCTCGCTTTTTCCGCTTTATCACGTGAGACGCTTTTCATTGCTTTTATATCGCGTTTTTGTCCGTTTCATACGCATTTTCGTCCGCTTTTGAAGTTTTACTATCGTTTTGCTTATTTTCATACGCTTATGCTTACTATTAAACTTTATTATATTACATGTCTAATATCAATTGTGATATTTATTATAAAAAAGTTAATGTCTAATATAACTTGTGATATTTCATAAACAAACAAGTATGTTTTTTAACCTTTAATATCACCTGGGATATTTCATTGATCAGATATTTTATATATTATCACCTATGTGTTTTATAATATTTTTATAATTTTCGCCAAGATAGTTGTTGTGCTTTTCATCTGAATTGACAATATATTTTTAATGCAACCAATGTTATCTATCACTTGTGATATTATACTCTTAATAGAAATAAAAGGGTTAAAGTTTCTTTAGGTAAATTCTTATTTTGTTCAAAAAAATGCTAATTTAATGCAACACTTGTTTGATTTTAAGAATATGTTAAGTCTCTATTTTCCTAGTTTGCTTCCTTTTTATTCATTTTGATATTTTTAAGTGACATTTATTTATTTCTTGTGATATAACACTATAAGAAAGATAAACAATATTACATTTTTCATCTTATATGTGTTATCAGTTGTGATACTCAACTAAGAATGTGAAATATTAAATTCATATCAAATGTGATAAGAATTTAGTATTTTACCAAGTATATATGAAAGAAATGATAATAAACATCACTTATTATATTATGTGATGATCTCGTTTCATTTTCTTATTTATTTTTTAAAATATTTAGGAAGATTTGTGTTTTATGATAATATGAAATATTAAAAAAAGTTTAACCGAAAACAAGAGATGTTATGAAACTTTTGTTAGACTTGTGGTGGATTTTTCTATTTAATGGATACATTGTGCGTGTTTCGATAGGTTTTATAGCGGGATTTAAAAAATATCTATGGTTGAATCAAAGAAACCAAATAAGCTATGGTTGAAGAAAGCACACATCTTTATAAACAAACTAAGCTCAAAATCATGATATCACACATGATATCAAGTGATATCACTCACTTGTGATATCACATGATATCACAGGTGATATCACAATATATCATAAGTGATATAAACTATGATATCACACATGCTATCGCCAGTAATATCACATATGATATCAAAGGTACACACAAGTGAGGTGATATCACTTGTGATATCACTGCCTGCAAATTGTTGAGCTTTCGGTTGTTTATAAAGATGTGTGCTATCTTTAACCATAGCTTATTTAGTTTTGCCGATTTAGCCATAGATATTTTCAAACCGCATTATAAAACCTATCTAAACATGCACAATGTATCCATTAAATAGAAAAATCCACCACAAGTCTAATAAAAGTATCATAACATCTCTTGTTTTAAGTTGAACAACTTTTCTAATATTTCATAATATCATAAAACACAAAAATCTTCCTAAATATTTTCAAAAACACAACAATCACATTATTAGTTGAGTATCACAACCGATAACAATACATGATGATCTAATGTAATACTTTTCATCTTTCTTACAATGTTATATCACAAGAGATAAATAAATGTCACTTACAAATATCAAAATGAAAGCGTCAAACGACAAAAACATATAAAATCGAATGAAAAGCGATAAAAACGTTATGAAATTCGGACAAAAACGCCTCAAAACTGGACAAAATGTATAAAAACGGATGAAAACGATGAAAACGACAAAACGATAAAAACGATCGAAAGCGTCCAAAAAATAATAACTATAAAACGCCGAATAACAATGGATCTAAACTAAAACGTAAAAACGGATGAACAGAACGTGATGAAAACGGGTCTAAAATCGAATAAAATGGACTAAAATACATGAAAATTTAAAGACGACAATAAAAACATGAGCTAAAACTATTTTACATTAAAATGGCTGAAAACGAATAAAAATGGACAAAAACGTGAAATTTCAGAACGGAAACGTGAAGAGAACGGACTAAACAATGGCCGAACACGATGGAAAGCGACATGAATGGAAATGGAAGTAAGATGATCAGGCGGATGGAAACGAAGAAAATGGATGAAATGGAATGAAAAACCGGATGAAATGGATCAAAACAAACGGCATGGAAAACGATGAAACGGATAAAATCGTCTCGGACTTTCATCTCGATGGACAAAACGGCGGACGGAACGAAAATGATCATGAAACAAACGCTTTCAAAATCGCAGACAGGAAACGATGATAAACTTTAATGGGCAAAACATCGAACAAACGAAAATCGCCTGAATAACAAAATAATATATGAATGAACGGATCGATGAAACGTTTCACGTAAAACGAAAAGTCGAAAAATGGACGGAAACGGGAAAATGCTTTAATCGAATAAAAATGCGAATAAAACATGAAAGCCGTAAAATGCAATGGAACGGACTAAAAATAACAATATCGAGGAACGCATGAATCGAAAGATCCGAAATAAATAAAAATTGAAGGAAAATTAAAAAAGAATAATAAAAACGTGAACAAAAATAATAATAATAAAAAATAATGAATTTCAAAAAAAAAGTGAATTCAAAAAAAAAAAAAAAAAAAAGATAATAATTAAGAAAAGACAAGTTAAAAAGCATAAGCATAGTGGAGAAAGAAAAAAAACAATTCTGTGCTTGAAGCCCATATTAAATCTTGGATTTATCCTCACCATTATCATGATTAAACTGATGATGAAGGATTTGATCATTCCCTCTAAAGACTCAAAATAAGAGTAAGCATTTGAAAATTCTTCACCATATTGTTAACTTTATAGTTAGAAACAATTGTTTTGTCTCACTAATCTTTAACCCAAATCAATTAACTAATCTAGATTAAATTAAATAAAAGAAAAACAAATAAATGAATGAAAATATGTCCAAATGACAAACAGCTCAGACACAGACACACCTCTTTCACCACCGATAAAAACCCCCACTCTTCTTCTCCTTCTCTCTCATTTTTCTTTCACTCATTTTTAAAACACAAAACACTTTCATGCATTAGTAACTTGTACTATGAAGTTTTATATAATCTTTGTTTTCTTAACCTGTGGTTTTGTTTATGCAAATGGGGTTGCAAGAAATCTTCCAGTATTGTCTTTTGATGAAGGGTATTCACAGTTATTTGGTGATGATAATATGGTTGTGTTAAAAGATGGTAAATCTGTTCATTTGTCACTTGATGAAAGAACAGGTACATATTTAGGGTTATGTTATATATATATATATATATATATATATATATATATATATATATATATATATATATATATATATATATATATATATGTGTATATATTTTAATGTGTGTGTGTGTGTATTTTTAGTATGTGTTTTTGTCTGTGTTTTTTTATATTTGTTTTAGTGTGTGTTTTAATGTGTGTGTTTTTTGTGTTTGTAGGTTCTGGATTTGTGTCACAAGATTTGTATCTTCATGGATACTTTAGTGCCTCCATTAAGCTTCCTGCTGATTATACTGCTGGTGTTGTTGTTGCATTTTATGTAAGTTTTTATCTATGTATTTTGTTAATGGGTATATATTCATAGTTTACACGTTTATCAAAGTATGAATGGAAGTTTATATGTTATTCTTGAATTGATTTGGTCCTCTGTTTTTTTTTTTTTTTTTTAATAAATATATTAGATTAAAATAAAGTTGAAATCTTTGAACCAACTAGTTTTTGTTGTTTCCATTAAGAAAATGGTTAGCTTTGTATTAGGTTAGTTAAGAACATAATTACCACTTAGCTAAAAGTTGGTGAAACAAAAAAAAATATGATTGTTTTAATGGAGAAATATATAGTTTTAGCTTGAAAAATACCAAAGAAAATTTTTTTCTCTTGTATATATTAAAGAATTAAATGGTTGAATTTAATGATAGATAGGGAATAGTATTTTGGTTGTTTTGTTTTCTTTTTTAAGGAAGGGATTTTAAATGTTTAATAGGCAGAAATGTCAGCATTTTGACAATTTGATTGATTATGCAATATTGGTATTGTTCAAATATTGAAATTATCTTTTGGAAATTTACAATTTTATTTTATAAAGTGATGGGCATCAGAGCTTTTATAAATTGATTTTTGTTTACTGTATTTTGAATATAAAAGGAAAAAAACAAATATAAGTGATTTTTTTCAACAATGGAATAATTGTATCAAATCTTGTCTAATCAACCGTTGCAATATTTTATTTTATTTTCTTGGAATATTTGTTTCCAATGAATATAAAAAACAAACGGGATTGCTTGCATCTTGGACTTATGTTTCACCTTTTAGACATTGAAGTTTGATAAAAGATAATAGAAATGGATTTATTATTACTCCCCATTTCTTGATAACCGTATCTTTTTCTTTTTAGCCACTCAGTATTTTAAACATTTTATACCAAAATCACTACTTTTTATGAGGTATGATCCCATTTTAAATTTTTTTTGTATTCACATGTTTTTATTTCGAATATACCAGTTATGTTTGTCAAAAGTAAGTGGAACTGAAGATGAGGTTGTAATTGAAGATGGAGAGTAAGAGAAAGAGATTATAAAGATAGATTATTTTATAAGGTTACATGAAGTATTTTAAATGCAAGAAATAAACAATATAAACATATACGGAGTAATTAGTTTCGAGAGTGTTAGATTTGCTTATCTAATACTTGTGAGTAATTAGTTTCCTACCAATCTACACCTTTTGTGGAATACTTGTGAGTGATATAACAGTTTCTATAAGCCAACGTTTCACTTTATTTATAATTTGATTGGTCATACTTGGTTGCAGCTGATTATTTTTCTTGTAATGTAGGTAATATTATGAACCTATCGTGCACAAACAATATTCCAATATTGTTTGTCGATTCGTAGCAACAAACTATTAAGCTATCCTCTCTTTATGAAAATCGTACTTGTAGCGGTCTGTTTTTTTCAAGAAAAGTTTTAAAGTCCCGGTTACTATT
This sequence comes from Chrysanthemum makinoi, assembly GCA_910596185.1. Classification (NCBI taxonomy): domain Eukaryota; kingdom Viridiplantae; phylum Streptophyta; class Magnoliopsida; order Asterales; family Asteraceae; genus Chrysanthemum; species Chrysanthemum makinoi. Next base: position 124,390,610 of record OU343225.1, read on the forward strand.
TCAACTTTTTTGGGATGTCTTCAAAGAAAGCAACCTTTTATTACTCGTATAAGTTATGAGCCCAACTTTACTTTTTGCTTGCTAGTCACCATTATTATTGGTAGTTTAAAAACCTAATTTTGGTCCACAACTTTTTCTTATTTTGTTTTATCCTTGTTAGTAATTATGATTACTTAACCAATAATCAAATGCTTTAGCTCAACTATGTCTGAATTGGGACACTCCGTTTTTTTAGTAATTGTAATTTTGATTCATTTTGTTTTACCATGTAATTGAACATTACAAAGTACTTCCCTATTATCAACGTTACCCTATTATCAACATCATAAATTGTTTTTATTGACCGAGTGCACATAATTTTATCATTATTCTCCTTTACTTAAAATGTAAGTAATGTGAGTGTGTCATTGTCTTCTCTTAATTAGCTCACTCTATAAGTTCTTGGTTCTTGAAACTATAACATAATTTAGTCATTGGTGGATAAGTCAACTTAGTCGTGTTACTTGTTTTAAGATTATAACACGCAATATATGTAAGTTTTCACACTGTTTTCTTTGTAGATGTCAAATGGAGATATATTTGAAAAGATCCATGATGAAATTGACTTTGAGTTCTTGGGCAATATAAGAGGCAAAGAATGGAGGATTCAAACGAACATTTACGGCAATGGAAGCACAAATGTTGGCAGAGAAGAAAGATATGGTCTTTGGTTTGATCCTACTGATGATTACCATCAATATAGCATCCTATGGACTCACACTCACATTATGTAAGTTACCCATCATTCAAGTTTATTGCGGTCATTTAATTCGTTTATTTCATGGACCACACTCATAAACAAATATGATATGCACGAACTAACAATAATCGAAAATGGCATGCATGATTAATACTTCACCATACGGCGCGATGAATCCTGTGAAACAAAATTTGGGTCATAGACTGAAATTAATGATACTATATGGATCCTTATCATAAATTGTTCACTGAAAAGGACCCAAAATCTCATTTCAAGTATTGTACTTGTTTTTTCAACGTTCATGTTGAAATTAATGACATATTATTTTTGCAAAAAAAAAAAAAAAAAAAAGATGGAAATCTTTTTCTGGGATAGGCCACATTCTTTCTGCAAAAGTTTTACACATTTTGGCATGGCCTTATTTTGGTAAAAAAAAAAAAACATTAAAGAATGTTGATATGACACCACTTGTTTCCTTTTGATTACTGTATTTGCATCTAGAATACCATTCCTAAAATGATTGTTCTTCTCCAATAAACAAATATGTAAAAAACAAGGTATGGGCAAGGATTTTGGTGTTAGTTGCAACAAATTTGCCTAGTTTGTTGTAATGTATTTGCCAAAATGTCATGATACTAGTGTTTTGGGACAATCCATGATGATGAATATGATGTGGTAGAGTATATCAAGTACATTATGGGTTGCTATGGGGTAATTGTAAGGAAACCTAGTGAAGATGCCCAAATGGTCCCATACCAAGATATCAAATATTTTATTTACCATTAAAAGCTGCAGGTATAATGGTTTTGTGGTACATTGTATGTAGTAATAGAAGGAAGTGGTTTAGCTTTTTATTATGTAGCTATAGTGACATCTCTGTTTTTTTCAATCATAACATCACCTGCATCTGCTACTACTCTTCAATGTTTCATTGTTCCCAAAAGTCATCAAAATTAAATACTGATACTTAAGAAAAGGCATTTTGGTAAAAAAAGAAAAATTGTTTTTACAGTTACAGTATACTTATTACTTATTGCGCCTTCTTTATTGGATGAGGGTATATGCAAATAAGGGGTGGTGTTACCGCCTACCGGTACCCCCTATACCTCTCCTGCACTCATTTTACCCACTTTGTTGATTAGACGAGATAGTTTTTATGATTAGACAAGGGGTGGTGTTTAACCTTTATGTGTTGTGTTTGACGTTTCAATTTGTGGTTTAGATTTTATGTTGACGATATCACATAAGAGAAATAAAAAGAACGGAATCAATGGGCTGAGACTTCAAAGCCAATGACTTTATATGCAACAATATGGGATGCTTCTGATGGGCAACAAATGGAGGGCATACAAGGTAAACTACAAATACTTCCTACATTGCTGAGTTTTCCAACTTTGTCCTCCATGGATGCACGGTCAACCCCATTGAGCTCTCGTCCATCAAATGTGAAACTGGACCAAACTCTAACTCGATCCCTTCGGGTATAACGCCATCACAAAGGACGAAAATGGAAAGTTTTAGAAAGAAACACATGCAATATTCGTATTGTTATGATAAAAGAAGGTACAAAACACCACCTTCCGAGTGTGTGCTTAACCCTAAAGAAGCCGAAAGGTTGAAAGAGGGTTGACGTTCAGTGGTGGTCACCACCATGGGAAGAGACACCGTAGGAGCTTGGGCGGTGTCTATTTAAGAAAAGGTTGTAAACTCCTCTATATTACTATTATTTTCTTTTAATTTTAATAATTTTGTTGATCATTTGTGATCTCTTTTGTTAATTATTATGTGAATAGTGGTGGGGAAGCATATAATTTGTTTGTGATGATGATTATGGAGGAAAAAGATTAAATTTTGATTCGCTATTGTTGGCTTTTTATCATTTATGATATGGGGGTTACTTTTGCATTTGTGATTTTGTCAACTTATATACACTGTTTATAGTTATTAAATTTACTGACATAGCCTTATTTTACTCCGTATCATTTATCATATTGAATGCTAGTTTTGTAAGTCAAAATATAGGTAATAATTGAGTCAGTCACCATCTTAATTATTTTTTACCTCATGAACCCTTTTCCCTTTTTTTTTATGACATGTTATATTATTTCTGTTTAATTGTTACGAGTTACTTTTATCATATCACCCAGACAAAAAGCTTCACACCTAGGGTGGTCCATTTGGTTACTTACCATAGACATTACCAGAGATCAAATTGTTGACTTGGGTCATTTGATGGTGTACGTAAGGCTAGTGCACTCGTTGGAGAAATATCGTTGTGACCAAAATTTATTCTCGACCGATCTTAACATCGGCATCATGGATTGACTTCGTCTTGAGGACGATGTCCAAAATTTTGGGACTTTGCTTAAAACCACCAATAATCATTTTTTTTTTTGAGCCACAAATTGAAAAACACAAATTCAAACACAAATTGAAACTTCAATTAACTGAAAACGAAATACATGTACACGCTTTAAATATAAAACTACAAATACGGATGAAAACAAAACTATTAAAACTTAAAAATCATCTGAAGAATGCATGACTCGACCCTGATGGAATTAAACTTGCTATTAACGGTCTGGAGTCTCCATAATGTCAAAGTAGTTATCTTGAAGATAATCGAGCTTTCTTTCTGTTTCACGACGGGAGTGCCTCGCTATTCGCTTCTTCCATTATCTCCCTATAGCTTTCTCATTCTTTGCTAAGATCGAAGGAGTTCTAACTAACCGAATGGGTTGTTTTCAAGATCCACATGTAGAGTATTATACGGTGGAGTCGGAATAAGGGATTGTTACGGTGGAGTTTTAAATATGGTTTTCCGAAAACCGGAAGCATTTTCGGTGTGTTGAGAACTTCTAACTTCCGTTGAAAAGCTAGTTGTAGGAACTTCGTGATGAAGTTTAAGCTTGTTTCATTCTAACTTTGTGGACTTGAGAACTGGTAAAAATCTTTGACATTTTTGTGTAATCAATTGTAAATTGTGTGTAACTTGTGAAAATGGTTGTATATATATCCAAGTAATTTTCGATTTGAATTTTAAATAATCCGGCCCTATTTGAATTTACTCTTTTAAGTATTGTAATGTTTTTTTTAATTTTATTGTAATGTTTTTAATTTTAATGAATTTAAATTTAATGTTTAAAATGTTTGAATTAAAAATACAACAACCACCAATTCTGGGTCATCGAATGCTTACATCCCTACGCCCTACGGTTTAGAAAATTTTAAGCTCACGACTCGGCCATCTGCGTCAAGACATCAGCCTTGACCAATAATCAACAATAGCAATAGTACATAATATGTAAATTATCTGCAATTTATTCAATGCGAACTGGTTATATGTTTTAAACCACTACTAAGATAAGAAATAAAAACCAAAATCATTTATAACCAAACCATGTAAGCCTCTAGATAAACAGAAAAATAGATAGTCCATGAGTCCATTCATTTTCATATAACATTTAGAATTTACTAACCAAGTAATAAAACTATCCGGTTACCCATTTCCAGTTTTCATAAAGAAATGTGAGCCGCCCAAATCCAGCCACGTACTGATGATCAGCATCAGCACATTATCCAAAGTCAACTTTACGACAACCAATCACACGCCAAAACTCTTCCGGCATTATCCGCGAATGAAAAAGAATACCGACCTCTGACCACTGGACCTCCTCCTGGAGGCAAAGCTTGATCAAAGGCCACTAATTCTATGCATTTATAGCTTTCCAGTCGGTAATACTGCAAATATACAGAATTTTCTTCGAATTTGGCACACTCCGGCAAGTAAAATTAAAGAGATTAGATAAAATGAGTGAAATAGATCCAAATTT